>CM019179.2:54345983-54835587 GCA_009739505.2 Apolygus lucorum
ATTTAAGAAGGTTTACCCGCACTGCCTACGAGGTACGGAAACTAAGTAAATTAAAGAGGACGCACTTGAGGAAGGTAAAGAATCCTTAGAGTCAAGGTCGTCTCCTGCGACGGGGGAGCCAAAGTGCTTGAGGAGATCTTCAGCGAGGGAGGTGGCGATGTCTTTCTGACTCAGCAACGCCTGCAGCTCCTGGTCGCTCACACCAGCGATATCAGAGCTGTTGTTTGTTTGCTGAAATCACAGAAAAGACCGTTATCTCCCGACGTCTTGTGCTACAAGGTTAAAACAGGTTTAGACCGACTTTTAGCCGAGACGGAGCAAGAACAATCCTGATGTTGAGGCACTTTGGATATGATGCTCAATATAGGCAGGCCTTCTTATAATTTGCAGTTCCTAAGGAAGTCTAATATGGACCGTGTTAAGCAATAACCATCCAAGTTCAAAAAAGCTGATTTTGGGAAACGCATATTTTCCTAAAATGCTGCCTCCACTTTACATAGTGCTATTTTACTGCACTTTTTTATTTGTATAGAACCAGTACGGTCTGTTTTCCTTGAAAAATCAAAATTGAATCCTCTCCAATGAAATTTTGAGTCCTTAACATTGATAAATTGGTTATTGCATAACTGATTTCATAGAGTGGTCCATTTATGCAATAACCATTTAAGCGATAAAAGAGGCTCTTCTTTCCCCTCCTGCCTGAAGATTATGATTGCCGAATTAATGAAATCATAATTTCTTTAATGTTTTTCTAATTGAAAATCATAAAATTGTAGTTTAAGAAAGAAACGTAATCGTACAACTTTCTGGAACTCAGATAGGAAACATTTTGCTCCTCCGGCTCTATCATGTCTTCTAAACCGTACCTATCCTTCGATGACGACAGACAAGAAGTCTTTCTTCTCGATCTTGTTTACTACAAATTTGTTTTTCTTTCTGCAAGCCTTCATTACGTTAACAGAATCGTCAAGAATGTATAGTCTGACTTGGTGTTTTAATAAGCACTCCACATCTCCGAATTCGGAGTCATTCGGCAGGAAACTATGACCTGAGAGTAAATATTTGAATGTAATGATATTTAAACTGAACTCCTCCGAGTGAAGAATGTGAAGCAAAATTACGACTGTCCTAATGCTCCGATTTTGCCCCCCACATGATCTAATAAAATTAAATCGTCGACGCATGAAGTTAAGAGAATCCCATCCCACTTCCTGGGAGATTTGCGTTTATTGCAAAACAAGGTACACCAGATCAAACAAATGAAATATGCAGCCAATAGATGATAAACGCCTACTGCGAATTTTTACTGTCACAAACAACGAAACAGTCACCTATCACGACTCCGACGCTTTTAGCGAAAATCTAACTCAGAGAAAACTACCATCCAAGTCGACTTAAACGGTTGTTGCAAAGCTGGAATCTTAGCTTGTAAGTCCCACCCAGAGTTAGATGGTTATTGCGAAACAGGGATGTGAGTGATGAAACTGTTATGAAATAACAAATTGTCGATAATTCTTGGGCCATGAGCTGAAATTTTTCAGTAATAACAACTGGAAGTTATAAAGATACCTCCAGAGAAGAGAAATCTGAAGTTATCTCAATTTGACCAAAATTCGACTTAGATGGTTGTTGCATAACACGGTCCATATAGTGAAGCCTTTTTTTCGTTTTTTTTTTAAAATAGGAAGTTCGCATCCAAAAAGCCAGAGACAAATCACACAAACAAACACACACACGAAAAACAGCAAACGACCCAGGACTTAATGGCCCAATTCATTCAAATTTTGGCAAGAACAAAGAATCATAACGAAATGGGCTCTTGCGAAAACTGGAAAATCGTTTACATAAGCGAGAAAGATTCCAAACACCCTCAGAACGCAAACCGCTTGTCCTGGGAAATCTGCATAGTGATTCATGATGCAAGTAGGATGAAGTTAGGAAGGGGAGATTACACATAGCAGCAGCATTAAAAGAACACGAATTTGAACAAATGTGGGCACAATGTTGTTTAGATACTTAACCAGCTAGTGGATGTTCTGGTCACAAGGATTCAACGAGGAGTAGATCAGTAAGACACTACCGTAAGCAATGGTTTTGAGCAGGGGCTACTGATAGGAGCATGGGCGTATGTGCACCCCAGCCAATCAAAAAAAAAAAAAAAAAATCAAAGTTCGTTACTCTTGGTTTGAAGAGTAAGTTGGCTAGTGACAGAAGACACGATCGTAGGTACTGAGCTAGTTGAATATACGCGCGAAAACAGAGGCGGGGAGCTCCCTCTTTCCTGACCAATCAGCGGCGTTAGGAGCAACACATTTTCTCTGTTCCGTTTTTGGGGAGGGTGACGTGTTTCGAGGGAGGCTGGCACGTGAGATTGACCAACCAGAGAGCACGAAATGTGACCTAGGGGAGCAGAATTGAATCGTTGCGCCCCCGCCAGATAGCGGGTTTCCAGGTTTCCTTATTGAGAAATAAGTAGACAAACAAAACTGATAAGGGATTTCCGTTTTTAGTTTTTGGTCCACCGTTTTGTTCAAAGTATTGTTATTGTTTAGGAGTGTTGTAGGTACGATAAATAATTCGGTGCATTACATTAAAGTAAACAAACGTCGGAAAGTGCGACATTCGAGAAACTGGCCGCCCCATACCGTCTCTATCTGGACTCCAACAAACGTTAGAATTTTAAAATTGTGCAGATTCGTACCGTAAGTTTAACGTTGAATGTTATAAGAAGGTAGATTGGCTTTGAGGGTGTGAAGTGACTAAAAAATAATTTTGCTTTGCTTGCCTACTTTGTTCTACTAACCGAAATGAGGTTAAGTTAAAGACAGCATAAGTGATCTGGCCCATTTAGCAAAAAAAAATTGAAAAACGCATTGGCTGTCTCCCATAATAACGCTCTGGTAGATTTACGTATATTGGGCCGTCAAAATATGATGCAACAACTCGACAGTCCATATCGTGTTGATCTGACGAAACGAAACGGTTAAAAATAGGTACATTCTATCTCAAATCATTGATTGTATCAAGTTCTGTGGTGTTTTCGAGCTAGCCATGCGTGGACATGATGAGAGGGAAGATTCTTCGAATCCCGGAGTCTTCAAGGGGCTCGTTAATTTTTCTTCTGAGTTGGACGATGTTTTGAATCGTCACGGGCAAATATACATTTCAGCTATTGCAGTAAGATGGATGCATTTCTTGGGTTTAGACCTTTGATGGTTGAGTATTTCAGAATTTCTGTTAACCACTAGAGAACATTTTTCGTGTATATTGTACGTATTTAGTACCGTTTGCAATTTTAAGATGAAAAAGTTACCAAAATGTATCCCATTTGCATATCGTTGAAATTTCTATTTGGCAGAGAAAAGCACCTATGCTGTCCCTTCTCGGTAGCTTCTCCTGGTCTCTGAGCACCCCCTGAGTCTAGGTGCAAGAGCCGCCATTGGTTCTGAGCATGATTGTCTTTAGTTTTTCAATTAGAAAGGATTTTACAAGAAGTTAAAATAATTGGAAGAACCGCAGTGGATTTCCTACGTCATAAGCTCTCCTTTTAAATGTTCTCGTCCGAATTCAACGGAAAGTCAAGCTGAATTGCGAACATCAAAAAAGGAAACTCCTCACTCACACGCAGATTCAATTATATATACATAATTAGCGGTACTAACACGGAGCACGTGATAACGTCAACACATAGTTATTGTGAGTGGAATTCGGGTATGGTTTGTGACGAAGAAATGGCGATGATGCATTATGGTGGCTTTGCAGACGGATGAGGCATTTGAGTGAATGGTGCACAAGCTGTTCGGTGAGGGACGGCACAACGCACACATAACTGACCTGATTGAAACTAGACGAAGGGGACTGCGCGAATGAAAACGGTTGCTGAAAAGTGGAACCTCTGAACTGGTGGTTTGGTGTAGTGCTGCCTTCCGCCTGCGGGCTCATACCCTAAACAGAAGACGAATCACCATCCAACTTCGAGCTATTATGGGGGGAATACAAGTAATCTAGCCGCTTTTCAGAAGAGAAGCCTCTGAACAATAGTAACCGACCTATCAGCCATAGCAATGTTTGTTTGTTTCAAAATACCTCACTCGACATAAAATGTAGTGTTGTTTTAAAAAGACAAAATATTTCATCTTCTACAGAAGACAGTCTGGGAGAACTGGAAACAATCGTTTATACCCTGAACGGTAAGATCTGTGTGGGACCATAGACCATAGACTCTCCACTTTCAGATACAACGTTGAAAGATATTGGTAGCTGATCAACCTACCCTCTGAAGCTGTTGTTGTTGTTGCTGCTGCTGCTGCTGTTGTTGTTGTTGTTGTTGCTGCTGCTGCTGTTGTTGTTGTTGTTGCTGCTGCTGTTGCCGGACTTGTTGTTGATGTTGCTGCATTAGCCTGTAATGGTGCTGCAGCTGTTGCAATACGTTCTGCAAGAGAAATAGAAATGACGTAGAATTCAATCAGTACAACAACAAAGACAGGTACTTCAAATGAAACTTGCTTCAGCTAAAGACATACAACGGAGGGCGACCTTAATAAAATAAAAGTTTGTACTAAACACCAAAATATCACTTACAGCTTGATGGGGAGCAAGATTCGCCTGATTCTGCTGAAGGACCTGAAGCATTTGGAGTTGCTGCTGGCTCAAATAAAACGGAGGGTTTGGCGCTGGAGTACTAGCAGGCCTTTGTGAGGTACCATTAGTAACTGGAGTTCTGGGAGGCTCCTCTCCAGGCTGAAGAAAATGCAAAACATGTCAATTTAATTGATGCTGCTGTGGGAAACCACATTAATAATTTAACTCCCATGTGGTTTTCTAAATATCATTTGAAGGTAATAAAAAAACTTGTCATTCGTTCACCAGAACTACAACAGAATTTTCTTTGTAGAAAGTAATTTGAGAAATATTACGAGTAACAGGTAGTTTTCGCCAGTTGAATCAAGAATCCCCGACAATTTGGCACCCCTGGTGGGACATAAGAAAGAAGGAGCCACATTGGTAAGAAATACAGAAAATGGAAGGAATAAGAAGGAGACGAGGTGTACTACGGCCAATGGTCACAGCTGCCATTGAGAAATTCAATGAAGCGATGGAGATTGGAGATGGACCGAGCATTCACAGTATCACTTTCAGCATTCACTTTCGGTATGATGCAAGCAAAAGCCGATAGAATGATAGCTCTTGAGGAAGACATTGCATTGCTGACAAACCAAGGAAAACGGCAGCCTATCAAATACCCTTTTTTCCATCCTACGCTGGACGGGAGGCCTTAATGCCATCTCCTTCCTGGCAGCCTAGTATAAATTGATTTTTCTTCTACACTCGGAGTGTTCATCATTTTGTCTTAGATAAGAGTTTGTTGGGCAATGGTCCAAGTGCCTGGCATCCATCGTTGCATTGGTATTGCACAGGGGGCATGCCGGTGTAGGAGCAACTCCAATTCTGTGGAGATGACTCTGGAGGAAGTCATGTCCAGTTGCTAACATAAAACTCGCTACGAAGTCCCTTCGGGGCAGATTTCCAGGGATGGGTTGAACTATGAGTGATTCCCATTGTTTACCTAAGGCCGCATTTCGGTGCCGTTCCAGTCCGGTTTGGGTGAGTCTCTTCTCAGTCTCGTTACCTATCATTGGGGGGTACTGCTGCTCAACCTCCGTACAACTACTGGAAAATCTAGCCCCCCGGGGATGCAAATTGAGCAGCAACTGTCGCAAAGAAAAACCAAAACCTATCAACATACAGGTTGTAGTGCTGGTTCTTGAAGCCGATGCGAAAAAATCGGCAGGATTGGCCGATGGGGCTGGTTCTTGACGTGAAACCTGGAGCAGACGGGCATGGCTGAGTTGCAAAACAGCGGTTAGCAGGAAGACGGGAGATCGTCCGACCTCTTCTTGGCTTGATCCATATGGAAGTAGCTGCTAAAGAATATCTATGGGGAGGAAGCGATGGCACTGAGAATGCGCGAAGAAAACCGGAGTCCACCAAAACTACGGGGAAGACGACGCTTAGGTGAAGGGTGGTAAAGAAGCCCGATTGAAGAAGCCGGGATTGTTGTGGAAAACCTCATTAACAATTTAACTCCCCATATGGTTTTCTAAATATCATTTGAAGTTAATATAAAACTTGTCGTTCGTTCACCAGAACTACAACTGAATTTTCTTTGTAGAAAATAATTTGAGAAATATTACGAGTAACAGGTAGTTTTTGCCAGTTGAATCTGGAATACCCGACAGATGCAAAAAGGCAGTTCTCAAGAATATATTCTTTTGAAGGTAATTAGAAATGCGTGTTTTTATTTTTGACACAACAAAATTAAATAAATACCTTGAATCGCTTGGCTCCAGGAGCTTGTTGCGCGGGGTAAGGGGGTGGCGGGCCTTGCGGAGACGCTTGAGGTTGCCCATTCGTTGCAGCAGCCCCAGCAGTCTGTAAGAGAGAAAACGTATGACAAACTGGACCCAGGTAGGCGTAAGAAAGAAGGTACTGGTAAATCAACAGAATAATTGGCCCATGCAGGATTACAGTGCTTCAATCGTTATCTCTGGAAAGTTGGTAATTTTTTATTTCACATCCATGATATTCAATCAGTACAATATTCAGCATTAGCCCTCACCTGCGACTTGGCAAACTGCTGCCCCCTGGGGCTGGACGAAGGGTTTGGCGTTTGTTGCTGCTGCCTAGATGACATTTCAGCGGATATCGGCAGGTTCCATGCCTCCTCGATCGGGGGCAATTGCCTCCTCCTTTTAAACAATAGAAAGATGCACGCTGAACAACAAGAAAAAAGACCTGTTTACAAGAGCCACTCCCTTCGGAAACCATAGGAAACAGAACCATGCAAATAGAGAAACTAGGAGACCCATGCAATAACACACGCTAGATTTTACTGGAAGAACATAGTTTCTGTAGAAGCCTCTACTAACCTTTTCAGATAAGCCTGATTTCGTGCTTCTACTAACAAGAAAAGTTGTGGAACGAAACCGTACAACTACTGCGTGTACTCAGAACTGAACCTCTTCTATAGTTCGTTTTATTATTTACTGTCAATTCAGGTGTTAATTAAAACAACAAAGAATAAACACACGTGGGAGTAGGAATCTGTAGTACTTGACAATTCAGATCATAAAAGCGAGGTGCTGACAAAAAATTAACTCCGAAACTTCGCCGCAGATTGTTTATAAACAGACGAACCAGCTGGCTACTAATGAGAGTCATTGTGACAACCATTTTGGAATTAATGATTTCTAAAAGAACTCTAGTTTTATAGAGATGATCTACATCCAATAAAAAAGTAATAACATGCTACTTCACTAAGAGTCAAACAAAATGATTGAATGATGAATAGTAAAAAGCTAAATCAAAATAAACCGAGCATTTCTAGGAACTAGGAGTTAGGGAGATGAAGATAGTACAAATAGGTAATATCTTGAAATGAAGAGGAGCTAACTGGCAGACTTTTGCAGTATTCAAGCTCACATTTTTATTCAAGATTAGGCATGAAGGAAATAAGAAAGTAGCCACACAAGATAATCCACCATCCAGGCCCCTTTTCGCTGATGGCGGCGATTATGATAATCCTAGATTTCATCTCATGCAAGGATAAGGTCGTCAGCTTAGAATATCATGCTCATCGCCAGTAAGTAGGTCAGGAAGACGAGCCACTAACTTGCTAGTGATGCTCGGCATGGGTGCGTTTCCGAGGTGAGTCTGCAGAAATTGGATGCGCTGAGCGAGATTGGGGTTCATATGAACCGTGAGGCGAGGAGTGACGGGTCCTTCTTTGTCCAAATCTGTGCTGTTGTTTTCGCCGACTCGCGTGGCATTCACGTAACAGGCGTACGCGTCTTTTGGTTGATTGCAGCTTTCGTATAAAATACCTGTCAAAACCCATAGATTACGGTAATTGGTAGAGATATCACAATTGGTACAAAATAAGGACTTGTCAGGAAGTGACTGAGAGGTATCAACAGTTATAGGTTAAATTAAATACGTACCTAAGTTAGTCCAAGCAGCACTATGACTTTTATCTAACTGGACAGCGCATATGTAGGCCTGCAAAGCATCCATAGGCTGATTTTGTTGCTGGTAGAGAACCCTGTAACACAAGAGTGAACCGAAGACATTTAGTTGTGATACGGAGCATGGTGAACAAAACAGTATGTAATGGATGATTGCTAGGAACTAGGGAGATAGAAGAATGTTGGCTGGAAGTAAAATGGAAGAAGATTTCTACTCACCCGATAGAGCACCAAGTGTCAGCATTTCCTTCGGATTTTTCTACTGAATTTCGATAAGCTACAAATGCGTCGTGGACTTTGTTAACACTAGCGTAACAACGTCCTAAGAGGTAGAGTGATTGTCCGGACTTTGGGTCGGCTTCGATTGACTTTTGTAGGCAGTGGATAGCTTGCGTTTCACGGGAGCTTTTGTCCCCGAGGGATTCAATACAATGGTACATCCATCCTGGAAAATTAGATTGAATTCAAAATGAGCATTCAAAACTAGTATAAACAATTCTTCAAGGTTCATTCTACATTTTCAAATGGGAGAAAAGAATAAGAGCTTTCCAAAAAAAAAAAAAAAACTGGAGCACTTCGAAAAGGGCTTTATTCATAGGTTCTAAAGGGTTTTTTGCAGATCAAAAGTCCTAGAAAACAGATCTTGTTCAGGCGGCCTTCAGTTCTTGGATAGGACTCATATGTAGCTGCCCTCCAGATAGTCTAGACCTATCCCAAGTAGGGATCGTCATGCTAAGCACCCTGGAAGAAGAGTGGTGAGAACCCTGGGTTCTCCCTAGATACTTCTTCAATCATCAGTCGGGTTCAGGACGAGCCAGTGAACTGATTGCAAGGGGAGTTTCGGCAGTCTAGAGCTATGCAATCGATTTATAATCCGTTTTGAACCAAGTTATTGTAGAATACAGTTGTTTCATTATACGCGAGAGATTTATGATCCTGACAACCAACTGGAAGAAGAGGAAATACCGGAGAATGGAATAAGAGTTATCCCATCTCCATCATCAGAAGTGGGATTCGATCTCAAGAGCTGAGACGGAATCGGCGTTCTGGCTGAGGCAATTTGAGGGGTTGAGCGGCGCAGGAGCCCGTGAGGTCTCCCGCGACCCTCACAACGTCTAAGCCGATTCAGTTGAAAAAATTCACGTTTTTCCGCGTTCAAACACAAATTTCTGTAAGAAATCCTACTTTAAAAATGAAAATGACTAAACCGTTGGTAAGGTGAGCTTTTGGTGCAACTTTTAGGCTTACAGGCAAGCATTTACACGCCGGAAAGCAGGGACTAATGAGCGGTTGACAAAAGTCCAAATTTTCAAGATTTGACAATTATTCCTCTTCAAGTTCATTTTTCACCCGTTTCGTCAATTTTAAAAACTTTTGATAGGAAATTTAAAGCTCTCTCCAACGGTATAATTAGGTAGTTTTAATTTTAACTGTACCTAAAGGGAGGTACGGACATTTTAGTGACGTAAGGTCAAAACAACGAAAAAAATCTTAAAATTAAAAAAAAAATGGAAAAACAAGGGGTTAAACGAAAATTGCTATAAGGCATTTTCGATCGGAAATTAGTTGCAGAATTAAAATTCTTCGAGTTGACGTTCTTATAGTGTTACACCGTGTATATGCGTTGACCAGTTTGAAAAATTATGTATTATGTTATTGGGCATGTATATGCCCGTATATGCAACAAATAAATAAAACATATCACATACCTAATTGACGACATATGTCAGCTTTGAGGTTGGTCGGCAGCTCCTTCTCCTTGAGAAGTTGTTCGTAGTTGTCTTTGGCAACTTTATATTTCCCTTGGACTTCGTACAGATGAGCGATGTGAAATTTAACTGAAACAATTTCATTTATCGTAAGAAACATTGATTTTCTATACAATTAACAAGTTATTACGGATTTACATTCAATGTGCAGTGAGTTCCTAACGTCATAAGATCAACGCACGTCTATTGATGCAGGAAGGTAGGTACTATCAAGTAACCTACCGTAACATGGGGTCCTTTCCTCCGCTTTTTTAACCTTTTTTCGTAAAACAGCTTGTTTCTATTTCTGGAGCCAATTAAGCTAAGAGATATTCAAGGATCCGAAAATCTCCAGAATTTTTTTTTTATTAACTTGAAATATTGAAAATCCTAACTTTTTGAGGCTTTTAAATCCCTTCTGTAACTCGTTAAACTCTGAAAAATGCAAATGACAACAAAGATGACATAGGGCATAAAACTGTCTTAAAATTGGTATCACAACAGCTGATTACAGATACTTTTTCTCGCGGAAACACAAATTTTTCGAAGAATAAATGCATTTAGAAAAAATCTGAATATACCGTTGGAAAGGAGATCTCTTGGACCAACTTTTAGGACTACTGCAGGATAAAAACCCGTACATTCAGTTGGGCCAACAAACGATTGAAAAAACTGAAAATTTTCAATAATTTACAAAGTTTTGTCTTTGGGTTTATTTTTTTACGTTTAAATCCGTTTACAAAACACTGAACTTGCACTATTGTGATGGTAAATTTAATGCTCTTTCCAAAGGTATAATCAAATTTGATTTTACTTCATAAATTAACAGAGGTATGACAGTTTTAGTGAATAAGGTCGAAAATACGAAAAAAATCTTAAAAGTGAAATAACTCGAAAACGAAGCCTCTATTTTAAATTTAATGGACAAAAGAATTTTGTGTGGGCCATTGGAATTCTCAAAATCAAGTTATGAGGAAATCGATGAAAATATTTTTCTGAAAATTTTTTCTCATAACATTATTTTTTGACTTTTAGTAACTTTCAAAAAATTCAGCTCTGTCCATTAATTTTCAAATTGCAACTTAAATCGTATTAATCTGGTGACACCTTGGGGCATTGTGGAGTTCCCAAGATGTTTTCGGTGACACCATGGTTCAATTAGGGTTAAAACTCCAAAAGCTCTAAAATGTCCAAAACTTACTTTCGATCTTGGAGAAGGTGCACGGACTGGCGTCAATAAGGGCGAGCTGCAAATGTTTCAGAGCCGATTCCCAGTCATTGTTCACTTTGAACATCAACCCGAGGCGCAGGTGGACTTCATTGGCCCGCAGAAATCCAGGCTCCACGTAGAGCACTTGTTGCAACGCCTTCACCGCCCTGCAACAGACAATACAAAAACATCCTTTAATACATTGATGCAGAAACATTTTCGAATTTAAAGATATTCTGCGAGTAATTTAAACAGTATTGGAAGGGAGGACCAGCTGGTGAAGTCCTGGTGTCATGCCAACTCCCTTCATCTCAATGTTGATAAAACGCAGGATCTTATCTTTTCCCTCAACGGACGTTCTGTGACCTCAATCAATTTTCTGGGACTACATATGGACAATAGGCTCTCCTGGAAGTCGCACATCAACCAGCTAGCTAATAAGTTACCATGCACCAACTTCGCACTTCGACGCCTTCAAGGCTACGTTTCTCTACCAGTGATCCGCGACGTATTCTCTGCACTCTTCATGAGCAGGGCTTCATATGGTATTAGTTTTTGGGGGTGTTCTGATGGGAGAGATGTAATTTTCAAGCTGTAGAAATCGGCAATCAGAATAATGCTGGGCCTTGATTACGTGGAGAGTTGTCGTGGCCGTTTCAAAGAACTAAATTGCCTTACAATTCCAGCACTATACGTGTACAAGTGCCTGTGTCTGGTGTTCAGAAACTCTTGCGTTCTCCAAGGTGGAATAGACATCCATTCTCACAACACGCGTTCTTGTGGTGATTACCGAACGACTCCAGTACGCCTCTCTGCATCTGTGCGTTGTGACCCATTACAGAATGGTGTCAGTTTTTCAATTATTTACCTGTCAGTTTCCGTTCCTCATCTGTTGATTCTTTCGAACGTAGAGTAAAGCTTTTATTAATCAACGCAGAACTCTACAGCATATAATTTTGTAAGGTCCTAGTCAACCAGTTAGTCATTTGTATTCCTTTTTAATTTTTGTATTTGCTTCTTATTTTGTTTAATTGACGATTGTAATGCCATTCTTGGCCTTTTCAATAAAAAATATTTGATTGATTGATTGATTGATTAAATGTCAGGAAATGGTCAGTATTGGTCAGACCATCAACAGGAGTTGGTTCAGGAAGATTATGGTAACTTGAATAGGAAGCTGGACTTTCAATTAGAAATCTGAGGAGAAAAATACTCGTACTTCTTCATGGTGCAAATTAGAAATTGGGTTTCCAAGGAGTGCAGGTAATGTGCCGGCATTCCTCAGGTGTCGCCATCAGCGCACTGCGGTCTTACGTGAACAAACCACCAGTTCAAAAACACCGACATTGAGAAGGTATCTACTGAATATCACTCCGTCTCAGCTACAGAAAGAACAGTCTCACCGTGGACGTACAGCGGGGAAACTCCGTAAGAGGAATTCCAAATATAATTCCTCCTATGTCCGCGGGAATGCCGTTAGGTGACAAACCGTGTAATTAGAGAAGGGACGGTATCCGTGATGGTTTTGAATGTCAATAAAGTTGGCAGGATTCTTACAAGGGAAAGAAACGTTTACGACTATGAATTCTCAAGACTTCAAAAGGTGTGAGTTGGAAGAGCTTGAGAAACTTTTTGTAGAGCCATGTTTAATTTTGCCACCGCCGCCCAGCAATCGCCAGATAGGTACCTACAACTCTCAACCCCATGTCTCCTCTACTTTTAACATCCCTAAATGGCAAGATAACGAATCCGTGTTTTTACCAACTCATTCCAGTTATGGAATTGAAATGACTCACATCGTAAAATGTATGGAGTCCGAATAGGGACGGCACGATACACCAAAGTATCGATACTCCTTTCGATAAAATATTTCTCAGGAAGTATCGATACCCGATATCTTTTCGATACCGAAAAGACATACCGCTGTTATCCGCGAGACTTAATAATAGATTATTTTCATTATCAAACCTAACCTTCTCAGCTGACCCGATCAGATCTATAGTTAGGTGTGTTGATAGATAATGGAATAATGTACAACATTCAATGAAAAAACACAAACGGTGGATACAGCTTTCGTACAAGTACGCAAACACGAGAGACATTTTATGTCTTATGTTTAATAAATTGAGAGCTTTCCAATGAGTGGTGAACGATTTTTGTGGGGTGGAAAATGAGGAAGTTAGTTTTCCCTAGGAACGATTGGTTGTACGTGAAAATCATCAGAAATTTCCGCGTAACGCTCCCCGCGTGACGATTTTTCATTTATGTGCCATAGTAAAGACATAAAATGTCAAAACACGGAATTTATTCAGAAATTTCATTGTACATTGAAACAATGAACTTGATGTGAACATTACAGAATTTTCGTGATGAGCAGCTGGTTTCGATTGGTGAACAACAAGATATTTCCCGGGGAAACTAATACGTAACTGATGAAAAAGAAAACTTGTACAAATGAAAGCTGAAATTGAGAACCACAACTCAGGATACGAGAGACGAACGACATCACAAAACACAAGTGGAACTAGACACTGGTTTTGAGAGATGAACAACGTGATATTTCCCGGGGAAACAAACTGATGTACTGATGAAAAAGAAAACTGTTGTACAAATGAAAGCAGAACTTCAACACAAACGATACGGGAGTCGAAAGACAACACAAGTGGAACCAGATAATTTCAAGCTGGTTATAAAAGTGTCAGTTCATCGCAAATCATGGTTGTCAGGAAAGCTGGGAAGCAGCGACCCCAAAAGGCTGATATTCTTCTTTTTTCGGAAAGTTCTCTAGTCTTTCCACACTGTTTCTAAACACTTTTGGCAAACCAAAAAATTAAATACCGCTTCCGGGACGAGAAGAGCAACTAATAACCGCACAGATTGGCATAATGAAAAACCTTCCATACAATCTTTGTTTACAACGGTGGGAACATTTTTCAAAAAAAAGAAAAAGAATTTTCGAATAACCATTCGAATAGTGACGTCAAACGGATAACAGCAAATTGCTGTTATCGATAACAAATAAATATCGATACTTCGATAATATCGGCTCAAAGTATCGATACCACTGATATTTCAAATTAACCAACCGATGATTTTCACTCCAAATAAAAACCCTATTAATTAAGAAAAGGCAATATATTTTTTTAAACAATAATTTAAAATGTAATAAAAGTCAATAGCAATTAAAAATGTAATACAAGCCAATAATTTAAAGTTTAATAAAAATGAATAATCATTACATTTTATTTCAATTCCGATTCTTATTTGCAAGAAATCTCTGTTCAATGAAATGATGTTTTTCTTCCACTAGAAATCGAAAGGACCAAGTAACAAATCAGTTGCAATACAAATAATACTATTTATTATTCGCCATCACGATTAATACTTTGCATGCTTCCCTCTTCTCGTAAGTTCGGGAAAACGGGTTTAAATTCCTTCCAAACGCACATTGGATATTGATACTATTTTGAGGCTATCGTGGCGATATACGTATACCCCAATGGTACGTATGGTCCATCACCCCACCGTGCAGATATTTAACGATCAATTGTCTGTTTGGAACATGCTTTAGCCTTGGACTAACTACAAGAAAAGTGTCACGCGGGGGTTATTCTCCATCCCATCCCCACTCCGCCGAAAAGCGCTGCTAAAGTGTGTTCCATGGTAGTAGATACCTATGGTTGGTAGGGAGGGATCTATACAGAAGGGTGATCTATACAGAAAATAATAAACCTTTGGGCAATGATTTGCAGCGTTTTCAGTTAGATATTTGTAAATATGTATTTACAGCGAAATATGTGAAAATATGTAAAATAAAAGTAGGCTTAATCGGCTCAAAAGTTGCATATTTGAACACTTCTTCTTCAATATTGTCTAGAAAAGAATATGTAAAAACATTAGAATCCGATCACCAATCATGACCGATATTGCTAGTGCGTGTCATAACCGATGACAGAAAGAATGAAATCGATATGAATAAGTAGATTCTGGGACACGAGGAAAGTGAAGTTAATGAGCTTATCTTAAGCTATAATAATCTCCGACCAGCTGGCCTCCTCGCCCAGTGCCCACGCGTCGCTCACAGCCGCCCCACTCCCGCCTGTTCTTCTAGGTCTATTCTTCCACTTTGTTACAGCCATGACGTCACAGCTCCTCTCAAAATCCGCTTCCTCTTGGGCCTTGCATTGTTGTTCCATTGACGAGAACAATATTATACGTAATTTCCTTCCTTATTTGGTGAATGTGACAACATGAAATTTCCGTAGCTCACGGCAAAATATTTGAACTAACATTATTTAATTCATAGTTATTAACTTGTTTCAACTAATGAAGTATTGGTTTTTCTTTTCAAGTAGTATTCAGGTACAAAAATCCGGTGACCAACGTAGTTTCTTATTTTCCACCATTATTAGAGTGTTAGGGGTGGCATTTTTTCTGTTCATTGGGTGGCATTTTTTCTGTTCATTTTTTCTGTTTTTGTAGATTTCCGCTCAGCATATGACACAATAAAGCGAGAGAGGCTGTACAGTGCTATGAGGGCGTTTGAGATTCCGAATAAGCTCGTGAGAATGGTGCAATTGACCCTAAGTCACTCAGCATGCACTATCAGGGTCCATAACTCTCAAACCCCTAGTTTGTCAACTCTATCTGGTTTAAGGCAAGGAGACGCACTTTCGTGCCTACTCTTCAATCTGGCACTTGAAAAAGTTATTAGAGATGCCGGAATACAAACTAGGGGAACAATCTTCTTCAAGTCAGTGCAAATCCTAGCCTATGCTGATGACATAGACATAATAGCCCGCACAGAAGGTGATATGAAGAGAGCGTTTGCCTCATTGGTCAAGAGTGCGGGCGATATGGGGCTGTGCGTCAACGAGGAAAAGACAAAGTACCTCATCACGACGACGACGCCCACAAATACCGTCTGTAGATCGAGTCCCCATGTAACTATCGGAGATTTTCGCTTCGAAGTCGTAGACAGCTTTGTCTACTTGGGATCCCTCTTATCCGCTGATGGGGACCCCACTCTCGAAATCAAGGCTAGGCTGGCAGCTGCAAACCGCTGCTATTGGGGCCTGATAAAACACCTCCGCTCAAAGCTCCTCACTCCCCAAGTAAAATGTCTGCTGTATAGGACCCTGATCCGCACAGTATTGACTTACGGCTCAGAGACATGGACTATGGGGAGACAGGGAGAGACTCTTCTCAGAACTTTCGAAAGAAGAGTCCTCAGAAAGATTTTTGGAGCAGTTTGCGAGAGTGGGGTCTGGAGAAGAAGAAAAAATGACGAGCTGTACGACCTATACAATGATATAGATGTCGTGAAGTTTGTCAAGCTAGGTCGCCTCAGATGGGCAGGACATGTCGTTCGAATGGACGATGGTAATCCCGTCAAAAGAATATTCGATGGATGTAATGACTCATACTCTTAACTGTGTAGTTCTCCAATAAAGGTCGAGGGAAACCCTGAGTGACTCACCATGCAAGGTAGGTAAGGTGAGGTACGGGGAACAGTGACATCAGTTGACGTCACCTTTTTCCACCCTCTCCTTACCTTGTCAAGTCCATATAAAAGGAGGACTCAGGGCTTCCCCTTCATGCATTCGTCTTCGAAAACTCGACTTGTTTATTTCTCGATCTACCTCGCCTCTTCTCTGAAGCCCACAGTTCATCAGAGGGTCTCGGTATGCGATAAAGCTCATCGCGCCGGCTTCTGCTCCCATTTACCCTAGTCGTCGTCTGCCTCCAACTAGGTATAGGTAAATGTGGTGCATCCCCCGGGTCGGCGAGCAATCGCGCCTAGGAATGTATCCGAGCTGGCGATCTTAACACTCCTGCACACGGTCTGCGGTTACCCGCGCCGGGCATCGAGTGTTGTCCCGTCCTTTGTCTTCGTTGAGTAGGAACCAATCAAATCGACAATCCGAAGGAAGCCGATCGCCTTCACGCTCCGACACGCAGACATAACATTGGTGACCCCGCACGTTTTTGGTTCGCTATTCAACACGAAGCTAACTCGAGGATTATGGAACCACCGCTACCGCCGCCCGCACCGGACTTCGCCGAGGCCACGAAGGTCTCAATCCCGCTCACGCTTCCGCCGTTCTACCGAGAGGATCCCCGACTATGGTTTATACAGCTCGACGCGGCTTTCACCGGCGCGCATGTAAACACGCAGCGCGCTCGCTTCACCCGCACCATCCCTCTACTGCCCTACGATGTTGCAGTACAAGCGGCGGACCTAACACAAGCCCAGCTTGTGACTCCCTACGACGATCTAAAACAACGGCTCATCGAAATTTTCGAGCCGTCTCGGCACGCGAGGATCACGGCCCTCACCGAGCACCATCAACTGGGGGACCTCAAACCCTCCCAGCTCCTCCGCAAAATGCGCCATCAACTGGGGGACCTCACGCCTAACGAAATTACTAAGGCGTTTTGGATCAGGGCCTTACCCGTCGCGGTCCAAATGTCCCTAGCGCCGTGGATGGATAAAACGCCGGAATTCCTCGCGCCGATCGCAGATGCTACGCACGAAATACGTAGCGCCGCAGCGGTTCATCAAATCGAACCGGACTGTAATACCGAGGCGGTAGCTACGAAGCGACCTCCGAGACGAAATAGCCCCGCACGACAGTACCTACAACCTCGGCCACAATCTCCAGCTCAACAAAAAGGTATGTGTTGGTACCACTTTAAATACCGTGACAAGGCAACTAAATGTCGACAGCCTTGCTCATTCAAAAAGGTACGATGGCAGGAAAACTAGCGGGCCCGCCTGTTTACAAGGCGGGCGCCCCTTTCCAAGACATTTCCAACCGACTATTCGTCAAATGTCATAAAAACAATATACCTTTTTTGATCGATACGGGGGCTAGCATCTCAATTCTTCCGAACTCTTTAGTTCATCGGAAGAACAAAACATCCGACTACCTACTTTTCGCCGCGAACGGCACCGCCATAACGACCTATGGTAATTTTACAACGAAGGTTCATCTACAAGACGAAGTATATGAATGGTCTTTTGTAGTTGCGGACGTGAAACGACCCATTATCGGAGCCGACTTTCTCGGATATTTTGGCTTACACGTTGACCTGAAAAACCGAGCGTTATTCAACCCTCACTCGCAAAAACCTATACGCGGGTACGTCAACACGGTCAACTCCGGCGTCACCACCGAACCTACTCCGCCGACCTTCATCAAAATGCTCGATAAATACCGACCGGAGACGCGATCCTCGTCACATCTCTCCACGGTAAAGCACTTCATAGAAACCAAAGGTCCACCTGTCACAGCGAAAAGTAGACGTCTTCACCCCGAACAACTCCGTCAGACAAAAGAGCATTTTAAACAGCTCATCAGCGACGGAATTATCCAACCTTCGAAATCACCTTGGGCAAGTCCTCTTCACGCGGTACCTAAACCGAACGGTACCTGGCGCTTTTGCGGTGATTATCGTCGGTTGAACGAACGCACTATCGGAGATCAATACGCCGTTCCGCATCTTCGAGATTTTTCGTCTCATTTACACGGATGCACGAGTTTCTCCACGCTCGATATTTCGCGTGCGTTTCACCATATCGACGTGAACCCTCAGGACGTTCCGAAAACAGCGATTATAACTCCATTCGGACTATACGAATACAGAAAAATGAATTTCGGATTAAAAAACGCTGCACAGTCGTGGCAGCGATATATGGACCAAATCCTTCGAGACTTCGACTTTGTCTTTTGTTTCTTAGATGACGTTTTAATCGCGTCCCGAAACATCAAGGAACATGAACGCCATGTAAAAGCAGTCCTCGACGTCTTCGCTGCTGAGGGTCTCACTGTAAACAAGGAAAAATGCGTCCTTGCGAAAAACGAAGTGACCTGTCTCGGTCATATTGTAAACGAAAATGGGATTCGACCGGTACCTAAGAAGGTGGACAATCTCACGACATTCCCTCTTCCGACTACTGTCACCGACCTACGCAGGTTTCTGGGGATGTTAAATTTTTACAGACGACACATTCCGAACGCGGCTATACACCAACAGCCTTTAATAAATGCGATCCCACAGCCTTCCAAAAAGAAGGACCGTCGCACGATTGAATGGACGGAGGAAATGAAATCCGCATTCAATAAATGCAAAAACGATTTGCAAAATGCAACTACGCTGGCTCATCCTTCCCCGAAAGGTCGACTCTCCATTACTACGGATGCCTCGGACGTCGGAATTGGCGCGGTGTTACAACAGGAGGTCAACAACGAGACGTCACCCCTCGGATTTTTCTCTAAAACTTTATCAACAGCTCAACAGAAGTACTCCACTTTCGATAAGGAGCTTCTTGCTATTTACGAAAGTGTAAAGCATTTCAGAGACTTCGTAGAGGGACGTACTTTTCATATTGTGACTGACCACAAACCGCTCACCACTTCGCTCCATCAAGACCGGAAAACGGCCTCGCCTCGTCGTATTCGGCAAATGGAGTTTATCAGCCAATTCACGACTGATATCCGATATACACCGGGCACCTCCAACGTAGTCGCTGACACATTATCTCGGCCTTCGCTCGAACTTCACGAGCTCACGACCTTTCCGTCCGGAAAAGATATTTACCTAAATCAACAGACCGATGAATCACCCGAGTTCCGCAACCTTATTTCGACCGGGCGTCTCGAAGAAACCCAGGTACCTGCGCTCGACCTCTCACTGTGGTGTGATACGACATCGGACATGCCTCGCCCGTTTGTTCCTAAACGACTTCGCCGCAAATTAATTGAACACTATCATTCATTTAGTCATCCAGGAATACGCGCAACACGAGACCTAATTCGCGCGAAACTGTTTTGGCCTCGAATGAACACGGAAATACGGGAATATGTACAGGCATGCGCCAAATGTTCGAAATTCAAAGAATTCCGCCACCCTCAAATTCGCCCAGCGGAATTTGACGATTCGCTTCCCTTCGAGGAATTAAACGTTGATCTCGTGGGGCCTCTTCCGGATTCGCAAGGTTATAAATATCTGTTAACCCTAATCGACAGACATACCAGCTGGCCGGAATGTATCCCATTACGAACGATAACTACAAAGGCGGTCACTGACGGCATCCTTAACAATTGGATAGCGCGATTCGGTTGTCCTTTAACGATTATTACCGATCAAGGCAGGCAATTTGAGAGTGCAGAATTCTCCGAATTCCTAAAAAAATTCGGCATCAAACGCAATCGCACAACGGCCTACCATCCTGAATCGAATGGAAAAATCGAGCGATGGCATAGGGATTTAAAAAACGCCCTACGTACTGCCACTTCCTCGCCATCATGGTCTAAGGATCTTCCGACCATTTTATTAGGGCTCCGCACTACCATTCGGTATTCGGACGGTTACAGCGCCGCCGAACGTACTTTTCGTGCGCCCCTCCGCCTCCCGGCTGACCTATTTCCGCCTCAACCGACGGAATATCACCGACCGCCCGCAAAACCCTCAACGGACAAACGCCCACGGGTTTTCCCCGATACATTCCAAAACGCAAAAAAGATGTTTTTGCGAGAAGAAGGGCTTCGGAAAGGCTTGAACCCCCTCTACTCCGGCCCCTACGAAGTGGTTAACAAAGGAGAACGAACGGCTACGCTGCTTATTGACGGCTCACAGGTAACCGTTTCTCTCACTAGGTGTCGGCCGGCTTTCGGTATTTCCCCCACCACAACAGGGACGGATTTACCTGAGGTACCTCCGGATACAAGCCTACTCGAATCATTCGACGCCTGCTACTTGTCCGACACGGATCTCCTCAAAACCACAGTGGAGCCCGCGGAAAAACATGAACCTCTTGTTCACACAAGACGAACTCGCGGAAATATTCCGCCCAGCCGGTCCCAAGCATCGAATTTCAAACACGAATTCACGGCCAACCCGTCAGCACCAGACGCCAACCCTGCGTCGCAATCAATCATCGCCGATTCCGTTCCAGCCGCATTCACGGAAACCACCCAGGCCGGACCATTCTCTCTCCGCCAATCAACCCCTACAATGTTCCGTCGATCCTACGCTGACGTCACCAGGAGGAAATAACCCGCAACATCGGCGGGTTCTCATCAAACAAAGGCACAATCAACTTTCAGTTGCAACGATGATGAACTCTTCAACGACTTCTACGGCCCGAGCTAACAACGGCGATGGGGCCTGGACAGTAAATAAAATCGATCGTCCGACCTTCAAACCACGTGCCAGAACGATCATCGAATTTTACAACGCGAAAAATTCCAATGAATATGAGAAATATATCCCGCACAGCAATAACATGAGCGAAATCGACAATTTCAAATCGCTCGCCGACAAAACGATCGACAATATTATTAATTCCAAACCTTCCGTTTCTCCTCATTCCATTCCTCAAAGACCCGGGCCGAAGCCTCGCCGTCGTAAAGGGCGTCAAGCCCGAGCGAGACTCCTCAAACTTCGGTCCGGGCAATTTTCACTGATTGAACTTACATTCTCCAAACGGAGGATGCGTCGGAGCCTACCGACACGGCCCCGCTGGGCTGCACGCTACGCTCGCAGACGGCGTGGCGCCCCGACCTTCGGCGCGCTGGTTTTCTCCATACAATTCAACGAACTCTCGAGCCTCCGCGTCTTCGCATCAGTTCAAGACTTCTCGTATTCTCTCGATATTATTCAAATTTATATTTTCATTGTTCTTTGACACGTTCTGTTAAATGTTATCCACCATATTGTTCCAATATTCCTTATCTATAATTCTCAAATTATTTCAATTTTTTTCCCTTTATTATTCGAACTAGGGGGACCTATGTAATGACTCATACTCTTAACTGTGTAGTTCTCCAATAAAGGTCGAGGGAAACCCTGAGTGACTCACCATGCAAGGTAGGTAAGGTGAGGTACGGGGAACAGTGACATCAGTTGACGTCACCTTTTTCCACCCTCTCCTTACCTTGTCAAGTCCATATAAAAGGAGGACTCAGGGCTTCCCCTTCATGCATTCGTCTTCGAAAACTCGACTTGTTTATTTCTCGATCTACCTCGCCTCTTCTCTGAAGCCCACAGTTCATCAGAGGGTCTCGGTATGCGATAAAGCTCATCGCGCCGGCTTCTGCTCCCATTTACCCTAGTCGTCGTCTGCCTCCAACTAGGTATAGGTAAATGTGGTGCATCCCCCGGGTCGGCGAGCAATCGCGCCTAGGAATGTATCCGAGCTGGCGATCTTAACACTCCTGCACACGGTCTGCGGTTACCCGCGCCGGGCATCGAGTGTTGTCCCGTCCTTTGTCTTCGTTGAGTAGGAACCAATCAAATCGACAATCCGAAGGAAGCCGATCGCCTTCACGCTCCGACACGCAGACATAACAATGGACATCCAGGAGGTAGAAGGGCTCGTGGAAGACCGAGGCTTCGATGGACTGACGAAGTCGAGGAGGATGTAGCGCGCACGGGGCATAGATGTTGGAAAATGTTGGCCAAGAGACGAGAGGAATGGAGAAATATTGTTGAACAGGCTAGGGCCCACCCCGGGCTGTAACGCCACCAAAGAAGAAGAACACATTGGCGCAGACACGGAACTAAAATTATTCAGTAAGGTCTGAAACTTCTGAGGTTTGAAAGCGAGGGGAAATTTCGATTTTGGAGAACTTTTTTTTCAACCTTGAAAAGGGAGAACAAAGCTTCCGCTACCTTGGTAGACTCGAAAGCAAAAGGTCTGGAAGGAGAGTCAGCAACAGGAGCCTGCACACCATCTAGCTAGAGGAGTCACATCTTGCTCTGACAACGAACACCTCACAGGATTCAAATTGTAGATCAAGAGGTTCTGGTAGATTATTTTCAATAATGAACCTTTGGAATCGACCAAGAAAACGATTTTTTTAACCTCCTCTCAAAATTTGTTGGTTTACGTTTCAAGGTACGAAGAATCCAAATAAAAATGTGGCCTTCCGTCCGCCGTACGCGGCACTTCCCCCACTTAGCATGGACCGATTTTGATGAAATTTGGTATGTAGGCTACATTTGGAGTCTAGTTATCCGAAGATTTTGGTTGATGTAGGTCACTTCTAAGGGTTGAAAAATAAAGTTTTAAATTTTGAAAACGCCCTAACTCAAAAAATTTTGATATAAAGGTATTGTTTTTACATCAATATAAGATAGTATTAAATTTTTCGAATTTTTAGAGACCAAGCGGAGCCCTGTAGGACAAACCGTTCGTTCCCTACGAGAATTTTATGGTCGGACTTACGATGAATCAGAAACACGAGTGTGAATCGCAAAAGAGGCATAATCCCCGTTCAAATCTCAGCTGACTGAAATGCGATCGATGCTTCTTTTCATATTGGTTGGTGATGCTCCAGCCCGTCTACAGAGGATACTTTTTGAGATCATGCCATATAACCCAACAGTGAAATATAAGAAGGGCACAGAACTCTTCATTGCTGATACACTCAGCAGAGATTGTGCTAATGATGAGTCACCCGAGGAAGCACCAGATCAAAGTGTCCAAATCCACATCAATATACCTACGACTAAATCCCGTTATGATGAGCTGAAATACTTGACAACTCAAGATCCAGTCATCGAACCTCTGAAGAGATTGATTTTGGAGGGATGGCCTACTCAACAAACTGACTTGTAACCTTTGTTGTACCTTCATCGGTGTAAACTTTGTAACTTGTAACCATTGCTTCCACTTTTCCGACATGTTTTGAGAATGGTCGAGTTTTAGAGGTTTAGGTGGTCGCAAACTCACACCGGGATCGTCGGAATCAGATTCATCGCTCATCTTGAATTACCACTTCAATAATTGTAACTTCGATTCACGGGAACAAAACACTTTGTAAATCCGACGGGTTCCGGCACCATGTAGTTAATTATTTTCTAAAAAGAATGGGTTTGTAAAGAGCACTATACAGCAGTTGAGACTCGTAAAAAGCAATATATTTCTTATCGTAAACGATAACAGTCACATGGGCCATGACGTCACTCTAAACCTCTGACAGTAACGATGACAAAGCCTTGTTCTTTTCAGACGAGTGATCTATATAGAAAAATAATAAACCATTGTGTAATAATTTGCAGCGTTTTTTATTTTATTTTTTTCATTAAATGACCAGTTTTCCTCTTTTTTAGAAATTATTTTGCTTCCGAGTCTACCAAGGTAGCGGAAGCTTTGTTTTCACTTTTCAAGGATGAAAAAAAAAGTTCTCCAAAATCAAAATTTTCACTCGCGTTTTGCGTTTTAGACCTTTCTGAACAATTTTGGTTCCGTGTCTGTCTGTCTGTCTGTCCGTCTGTCATCAATTCCTTGTAACGCGCATAACTATACGAAGTTATTGTCCGATTTCGACAAAATTTTCAGGGATTGTGCGGGTTGGTGTGTAGACGGTCCCCTATGAAAATCATCATCCCCGGACTGATAGAAGCGACTGCGCATGCGCAAACGTGAATTTCCTTGTAACGGCCATAACTTCTACAGTTTCCATCCGATTTCGATGAAATTCTCAGGGATGTTAAAGATTAGTATTTAGATGGCCCCCTATGAAAATCATCATCCCCGGACTGATAGTAGCCACTGCGCATGCGCAAACATGAATTTCCTTGTAACGGCCATAACTTCTACAGTTTCCATCCGATTTCGATGAAATTCTCAGGGATGTTAAAGATTAGTATTTAGATGGTCCCCTATGAAAATCATCATCCCCGGACTGATAGAAGCGACTGCGCATGCGCAAACGTAAATTTCCTTGTAACGGCCATAATTTCTACATTTTCCATCCGATTTCGATGAAATTCTCAAGGATGTTAAAGATTAGTATTTAGATCGTCCCCTATGAAAATCATCACATTCCAACTGATAGTAGCCACTGCGCATGCGCAAACGTGAATTTCTTTGCAACGGCCATAACTTCCATATTTCCTACCTGATTTCGATGAAATTTTGAGGGATTATGCAGATTGGGTTTTAGATGGTCCCCTATAAAAACCATCACCTCCGGACTGATAGTAGCCGCTGCGCATGCGCAAACGTGAATTCCTTGTAACGGCCATAACTTCTACATTTTCCATCCGATTTCAATGAAATTTTCAGGGATGTTACGGATTAGTATTTAGATGGTTCCCTATGAAAATCACCACCTTCGGAGTGATAGTAGCCACTGCGCATGCGCAACCGTGAATCTCCTTGTAACGGCCATTCCAAATTTTCTACCCGATTTCGATGACATTTTCAGGGATTATACGGATTAGATTGTAGATGGTCCCCAATGAATATCAAGGCCTTAAAATTTACAGAAGCCACTGCGCATGCGCATACGTAAAATCCTTGTAACAGCCATAACATTTACATTTTTCATCCGAATTTGATGAAATTTTCTAGGATTGTCCAGATTAGCGTGTAGATGGTCCCCTATGAAGGTAGTGAAAGGTACTTAAAGATTGGTGTTTTGAGATTAACTACTACGCATCGGATCATCTATATAATCGGGTTATGGATACGAGGAAGCTATGTGCCACACCCACTTGGCAGACTTTTTTACATTGTTACCTACTTTATGATATGTTACACTTTATACGACCCTTTTTCCATTGTTTGTTGTCATAACTGTTTATTGACGATTGTTATTCACATAAATGTGTACAATGACATTTTCATCAATTTTGCTTCCGAGTCTGCCAAGGTAGCGGAAGCTTTGTTTTCACTTTTCAAGGCCGAAAAAGAAAAGTTCTCCAAAATCAAAATTTTCACTCGCGTTTTGCGTTTTAGACCGTTCTGAACAATTTTGGTTCCGTGTCTGTCTGTCTGTCTGTCATGAATTCCTTGTAACGCGCATAACTATACGAAGTTATTGTCCGATTTCTATGAAATTTTCATGGATTGTGCGGGTTGGTGTGTGGACGGTCCCCTATGAAAACCATCATCCTCGGACTGATAGAAGCGACTGCGCATGCGCAAACGTGAATTCCTTGTAACGGCCATAACTTCTACATTTACCATCTGATTTCAATGAAATTTTCAGGGATGTTACAGATTAGTATTTAAATGGTCCCCTATGAAAATCATCGCCTTCGGACTGATAGTAGCCACTGCGCATGCGCAAACGTGAATTTCCTTGTAACGGCCATAACTTCCACATTTCCTACCTGATTTCGATGAAATTTTCAGGGATTATGCGGATTAGGTTGTAGATGGTACCCAATGAAGATCATCACCCCCGAACTGATAGTAGCCGCTGCGCATGCGCAAACGTGAATTTCCTTGTAACGGCCATAACTTCCACATTTTCTAGCCGATTTCGATGAAATTTTCAGAAATTACGCGGATTAGGTTGTACATGGTCCCCAATGAAAATCAAGGCCTTAAAATTTACAGAAGCCTCTGCGCATGCGCATACGTAAAATCCTTGTAACAGCCATAACATTTACATTTTTCATCCGAATTTAATGAAATTTTCTAGGATTGTCCAGATTAGCGTGTAGATGGTCCCCTATGAAGGTAGTGAAAGGTACTTAAAGATTGGTGTTTTGAGATTAACTACTACGCATCGGATCATCTATATAATCGGGTTATGGATACGAGGAAGCTATGTGCCACACCCACTTGGCAGACTTTTTTACATTGTTACCTACTTTATGATATGTTACACTTTATACGACCCTTTTTCCATTGTTTGTTGTCATAACTGTTTATTGACGATTGTTATTCACATAAATGTGTACAATGACAATAAAAATTGAACCGATGCAAATTTGAATCGACTTGGGAAACCATTTATTATTTAGGTGTGTAATCCATATAATCCAAATCTAGTGAGAGGTTATCTTAAAGATCTTCAACAAAATGTAATTGAATATTTAAATTTTAGTGGAAATGCATTAAAAAAACGCTTGCATACGAGTCTGCAACACATTGAAACATTTTCATGCCCCCCCCCCCCCCCCTCCCCTCCCGACACATGAACTACATACCTCCCATAAACTACTAAATCGAGCTCGATTTTCGACTCAGCTGATCTGGGAGCTCGATTTTCGACTCAGCTGATCTGGGAGCTCGATTTTCGACTCAGCTGATCTGGGAGCTCGATTTTCGACTCAGCTGATCTGGGAGCTCAATTTTCGACTCAGCTGATCTGGTAATATCAAACTGTAAAGTACCTACCTACCTGTAAAGTACCTAACAACTTCACTTCTGATGGTCATAATCATCATTGTGGCGACTTGGGACAAATTTCGTTAGCAAATTTCGTCGCAACAAATTTCGTGACGATTTTTTTTTATGTGCCATATGAAAGACATTAAAATGTCAAAAAGTATATTGTTATTATTATTATCAAGATTAAACGATAATCATTTTATTTTAGAGACTTTATTTTTCGAAAAAAATATACAGCTACTGGAAGGGATCCTTTTTCGGAGAGGGAACTTCATAGTTCCACGAGCGCGATCAGCCAGGCGTTCTCAACCAATACTGGGAATAAGGAAGCAAAATTTTGACAAAATTCTGAAATTAAATACTTTGTAATGAAGACGAACATCGTCGAGCAGCCACCCCCGAGAACTCATTCAAGGGATCTTTTCATTCAGAGGTGCGTGGGGTCATAATTATGGTAATTACGATTATGGATGAAGCCTTTCGCGTGTTCGTTTTTAACGACGCCCGGCGACGCTCAACTGTTGAATAACTGGAGGTTTAAAACGGCCTTCGCTGCCTCTTTTATACAGGCAGCAGAAAAACCAGCACGTGGCCGTAATGTTTCTCTTCACTCACCTTTTAGGAGATTTATAAATACCGCGTTCCTCTCCGGCCGACCTTGACCTAATCACTATCAGCAGAATGGTTATTTCAGGATGCAGCTCGAGTCCGAGTGAAACCCATCGATACACATTTCCAGTTGAATTTAGGAGTTTTCCACTCAAATGAGAGGCATTCCAAATCAAGACAAGAACACCTGTTTTTGTCGCCACAGTGACAAAGTCGTATGATGACCTGATTTCAGCATCGCGCTCGTGTTGCACATCAACAACATTCACTTCGGGAGAACCGTAAAGAAAGTATTCTACAGAGAGTATTCTACCAACATACCTGTCTTTATAGAAATATTTGAGCTTTTAATGAAGCCAATAGTTGTCATTTAACCACAATCCCACGATTATCTTTATGTATTTTATGTAGGAATGATCCTCGTGAAATCTCGCTGGAAACAGGGCGGAATTCAAATTCACCGCTCAAGGCCGAGGAAATCCTCAAGTAGGCGATGAGGAACGACGCATGCTCAGCGCTATTCACAGTCGTCACGTCGAGTAAATCCTTGAGGAGTTCCTCGAGTCATCGACCATTTCCTCGGCGACGTATTCACAATCCTAACTCGACGTTGAGGAAAGCCTTGACCTCAGCTCAAAAGGAGCAAAATATCGAGGTCCCTTAAGGAGTTCCTCAAAACATTTTGGTTTAAATTTAAAAACCAAAAAAATTAAAAACCTTTAGAAAATTAAAATATTAAAAATTAAAAACCTTAAAAAAATTAAAAGTTACAAAAGCTCTAAAAAAAAGTAATAATAAAAAATGAATGTCTTATCATACTTCACCTTAGGTTGGGGGTCGGCACCCGACTGGTCAAAGACCGTCGACTCCGATGTTTATCAATGATCGGTATTGTTGAAAGGTATTGTTTTTGTATCAATTTAAGATAGTATAGAATTTTTTGAGACAACGCGGAGCCCTGTAGGACAAATCGTTTGCTCCCTGCGAGAATTTAAGGGTTGGACTTACGATAAATCAGAAACACGAGTGTGAATCGCAAAAGAGGCCTAATCTCCGTTATAATTTTAGCTGACCGAAATGCGATCGATGTTTTTCTTCATGTTTGGTGGCTTTGCAGACGAGTGATCTATATAGAAAAATAAAAAAAATAAACCATTGTGTAATAATTTGCAGCGGTTTAAAAAAAAAAATTCTGTTTATTCATTGAAAAAGTAATTGGTAGGTATCTTGTGTGTATTTTATTTCATTATTTTAATTTTCAAATTCCATCTACAACTATGGACATATCCATGATCTATTGTTTTACCCTCTATGGGTGAAAATTCTTCGTGCAGGTACTTTCGAGAGTCAACTTGCATACGTTTCGACAGATGGCAGAGCTTACGAAGACAAATTTCTTTTACTCTGTTAATTTTT
The DNA here is from genome assembly GCA_009739505.2 of Apolygus lucorum. Taxonomy (NCBI): domain Eukaryota; kingdom Metazoa; phylum Arthropoda; class Insecta; order Hemiptera; family Miridae; genus Apolygus; species Apolygus lucorum. Next base: position 54,375,132 of record CM019179.2, read on the forward strand.
GACATTTTCATGTCTTTGCCCTGGCACATAGCACAAAAAACTGTCACGAAATTGCGTAACGAAATTGTGTTACAGTGCCTTTATAATGATTTCCGCTTACAACGACCCCGTTGTTAGGTTTGTTCCTTTTCTACACTTTTTAACCCACAAAAATCGTTCACCACTCGTTGGAAAGCTCTCGATTTAACGAACATTTTCATGTTCTCCATAACAAATTGACTATACGAATAGCGGAGCTATGGGCATAACTGTTCTCATATTTTTTGTTTACAAACTAATGATCGGGTTATAACTAACGGAGGGTGGGTTATAAAATCCTATAGTGAGGTAAAAAGCAATAGGTAAAGACATGAAAATGTCCCAATGCGTTGCAGACTCGTATGCAAGCGTTTTTTCTGATTTTTTTTTTTTTTTTTTTTTTTTTTTTGACATGGATATGTCTTAGTTCTGGGGGTCATTCCAAAATTTTCGACACACAAACAATGCAACGTTTTTTTTCTGATGCTGTTGGACGCAGGAAGCTGAAATTTGAGAGGCAGGGTCAATCGATACATACTTCTATACATCATCAAAGTTGATGATCACTGATCAGCTTTTCTGATGCTTTTTTTACTCTGTTTTGAGTCCGTAGCAACCAGTAATCAAATTTCTGAAGAAGGCATCCACAACTCTCAGTTGTGAAGCGTTTATTTCTTCCAAATAGAATTGATTGTGAAGTAGGTATATGGTAAGTAGGTAGTACCTAAGGTTGGTAGGAAGTGACTATGGCCGTGTCCCTTGCAGACGAGTGATCTATATAAAAAATAATAAACCTTTGTGTAATAATTTGCAGCGTTTTCGTATAAATTGACAGGACAAATGCCCGAAAAAGAATAAATCGGTATAAAAAAGACGAGGAAACTGCTGGTAAGAAACAGAGCTGTTCTCCTCCCTAGAAGCAGTTTCCAGGGTGTCAAAATAGTCCGCGGGCGATTAGGTCCACAACATTGACCTTGACAGCGACCTTTCCGGGGCCTTTTAAATCTTTGCGAGTTCGATCCAGCCCCATACTCCGCTGCGGAGATGTTTGAGGTCAGTAGTGCTGATGTTACTGACCTCCGCAGCCGAAGGGTCAACGACTCCAGTCAACGACCCCCCTCCGGCCCGGGCAACGACCCCCTCGCCCCTCTTCAGCGCCCAACGACTCCCAGTTGGATACCGACCAGTCCCCGTCCCGGTCTTCCCATGTTTTTCCATCCGAGTGATTTCTCACTCTGCTGGACCGACTCCATCGAGTGGAATCCGCTTAATAGCTCGTCAGGCGGATTCTGCTATTAAAACACCCTCGAGCGCCTTAATTAAGGAAACTACAGGTTTTATGCGCCGAGTGAGATTACAAACGTCTGCAGACTCGGCGAGGATTCAAAGTGCTGCCTTCTTCCTATCGAAGTACATTCAGAACAAAAACGCTCCAAATTATTACACAAAGGTTTATTATTTTTCGATATAGATCACTCGTCTGCAAAGAACACGGCTTTGCCATTGTTACCACCAACCAACTTGAAGAAAAACATCGATCGCATTTCGGTCAGCTAAAATTTGAACGGAGATTAGGCCTCACACTCGTGTTTCTGATTTATCGTACGTCCAACCCTTAGGGCGGAATTCATAGACAAGGCTTGAATGTGAGCGAGCACTCAATTATCTGAGTTGAGGGTCGGCCTCGACTCAACAGTCTGTATTCTGTATATTTGAGACGGCCCACTCAAGTGTTGTGGTCGCCTGAGTGCACACTGAGCCTGAGGGGACGCTCAGGGGCTACTCAACTCATTTTCACCTTAAGTTGGCAGCCTTGGTGGGGATATTTCCCTGTTTCATGGATATTTTGGGTAAAAAGCACGGGGAAATTTCCCTCTCGTGTTCTGCACTGATCTTCCTTGTCAGGATGCTCTCCGTGTATTCTGCCACAGCAGTCCAGCTCCTTTCACCTTCCAGCATCCTGCTGACAACATCCTCTGGTGTTGAACTCAGGGGAGCTAACTCCTGGTCTGCCATCAGCTGGTCTCTTTCAGGCGCCCATTTGGTGCATTTGAAGAAGGTGTGGAGCACATCATCATCATCATTGTTCTGGCAGTGTAGACATGTTGGAGCTGATTCCTTCCCAATTTTATGCAAATACGCATAAAAAAGTCCATGTCCTGTAAACAACTGCGTAAGGAAGAAGTTCACTTCTCCATGTTTCCTTTCCATCCACGTCTGAATGTTTGGCACCAGCCGTGCAGTCCATCTTCCTCTATGTTCTCCCGTCCAAATATCTTGCCATTTTGCCATAGTAGGCTCCCTTTCTTCCTTTGCTATGCAGGCTCTGTTTCCTTCATACCTTCCCTCAAAGATTCTTTTCCTCTCTGAAACCATCAGCTGAATGGGTATGACACTCGTGAGGACAAAGATAGCGGGTTCTGATACTGTTCAGTAAGCACAGGCGATTCGTAGGGCTCCTCTACGCTGCACAGCTATTAATCTCTGTCGGAGATATGCCACTCTCAATGCGAGGGCACAGAACAATGAAGTGCAGAGCAGTGTCGCACACATCCCAGCTGCACATGGGGCATGCTGACATGCAGACATCGAATCTGGCGTCTGCCACCAGGTTCCTTGGGACGTGCTTCCAAAAACTCGAATTTGAGCCAGTGGGCGGAGGGTGCATATTGATGACCAATCCCAAGCAAGATACTCCTGAGGCTGTAGTGAGGTTTCCTGGAAGACTATTGGTCCATATTCTGGGCAAGCTCTTAAGGGTATGGCCTGCTGTAGGCCAATATTACGAGAGATGAAAGGCTAGGAAGTCAAAAGGCCACGTAAAGTGAAGTAAACAACCATTTCAGGATGGAGTTTCGTCCGACTGCCATTCCTGGAGTCGCTGACGTCATCAGCTGTCTTCCTAAGGGAAGATCAGAATTTGTTCTGATGATTTGGCTCATGGCTTCCCATTTGCCTCACCGCCCTGGGTTGGGACGACGGGGAACTGCGACCGGCTTACCCTAAAATATGCTCCCGAGGCGAGCCCCGCAACTGGTTAGAGTCTCGTCCACAGAGACTCGGCCACAGCTGAACCCTCAAAAGGCCATATATTGTGTATCTAGAAGCAGTGCAGCAGGAAGGCTCATACCAGAAGACTCCAAGGAGCCCTCAAGCTGTTCGAACCAGTAATACCTGGGGTCTCATGATGGCAGCCTAGAAAGCCTCGCGCACAATCCAGATAAGTATTCTCAGGAGGCATTTTTAGTATCCTGAGCAGCCATTGCAACATCATTCAAATAGTCGCTTTTCGTGCTTGGAAACGCCATTTTGCTCAACCAACGTTATGGTAAAACTTGAAGTCAGCCAAGTTGGGTTGGCAGTGTAGTTTCCTCACAAAGAGTTAAGTGGACATGAAATAGAATTGGTTGAAAAGCGATTGAATCAGTAATTAAATGATGTCACCCTTTCAGCCCGTTCTTGTGTACACATAACTCTTAGCTTGGAGTTTGGAGACGTTGAAGTGCATTTTGAGGTTCTTAAAAAGTCAAGATTCGACCTACTCTTTCACTGTCAGAAGCAGCAACTCGGAACTAATCTGTTGTCAAAGAACTTTGCTTTCGTCACTGAGTGAAGAAGAAAATGCGTCTCTTGTTGCAGTGTCTAACTGGTTCTCAACAAATAGACTCTAGGTAAATGACGAAAAAACTTATGTCACGCAATTCGGGTTGAGGGATTTGAACAGTTTAGACAAAAACCCAGAGGAAGTGAAATTTCTTGGTGTCGTGCTTGATCCAAAGCTGAACTGGAAATCGCATTGCACCCAACTTGAAGCTTCCTTGAATAAATAAACATTTCTCCGATAGGCTGTCAGAGTCTGCTGTATTAGCAGCTTTTCATGCAATTTTCCAGGCAAGTAAGGCGGTGTATGCCATTCTTTGTTGGGGCCATTCTCCTGCTTCATCTGCCATCTTCGGGTGCCAAAGGAAAGCCGTTAGAGTGGTTGCTAACTTGAAATATCAAGAAGACTGTAGGGCGGCCTACAAGCAACGAGGTGTTTTAACCATCCCAGCTGCCTACATTTTGGAATGTCTTTGTTATATCAGGAGAAATGTTAAATGTTACGCCTACCCTGCTCATGTTTATCCTACAGGCATAGGCTAAACCTCTGTCTTCCTTTCTATCGTTTAAAGTCCACATGTAATGGTAACACCTGGTGGGGCATTAAATTTTTTAACACTCTCCCTTTAAAACTTCGAAGTGCAGCTCTTAGTTCTTTCAGATCCTTTCAACAACTTTGACGAATTTTTCAAGGAAGTCGTAGGTATGAAGTATAGCTGAGGTGATAGTTGCAGTGCTTATTATGTACAATACATTGTTAGCTTTGTCTTCTTTTGTTTCTTTGTTGTATTAGTTTAATTTGTTGACAATTCTTTTGTTTCTTCTTTGTATTTAGTTTAATTTGTTGACAATTGCACATACACACTTTGTTTCACTGCAAATAAAAAAAATGATTGATTGATTGACAATTGTTGAGATCTCCTGGGCTCGTCGGAACATTGGAAACAATGCGCATATTTCTCTGCAACAAAACCGATGATTCAAGAAAATACTATAAATACTGAGATACTTCGGCAGTTCGTTCTAAGTTTGCTTTATGGCTTCAGTGTCTGGGTCGCATCGGACACCGATAGAGATCAAAACGTGGAATGTAGTTGGTTGCATCAAAGGATGACGTCGGAATGCTGTAAACGATCATAAAGAGAAAATACGAGAATGTGAAAGTGAGAAGTAAAACTGTAGCTAGAGAACGGGAAGGAGTAGGTACGAGTAGTTCAAGGACGGCATTACTACCAACTCCCACCGGGTGACCCAGTTTATGAGCGCCACGTGTCTGACTTCTCGACGAGGCGGCCAATTTCGCGACCCTTATTTTTTTTCTCGTCTTTGAACGCTTTTTGTTCAACAAATTGGTCCCAACTTCACAAACAATTATCGGAGGAACGAGACCTCTTTTCCCGAACGATTTTCAATGCAAATTCAGATCTAAAAGATCGACGTCAAAAGACATTGAAGTTGGAGCCCTAATTTAGGTAAAATCTGACCGTCAGATCGCGAAGATTCAACCAAATTTGCACGTTGTCTCAATAGAGTTGAAATTCTTAGGAGTCTGCAGCACGAATACTTTGCAATCAGAGGAGATTTTTTAACAACTGTTAAAATATGGGTTTTTAAGGGTGTGCACCAGAAATCAAATATGATTAGCCAAGTACTTTCTTTTATATAGATATCCATCCCCTAGTACAGTCTTCCTCGTCCCAACATGCATATCAATATGTCTATGTCTCAATATTAATATACAGGGTGTCCAAGTAACTACGCTCTCCCCACTTATTTTCTCTAATAGTGTAAGAAAAAAATGGGATTAACGCTATTCTTCATAATTTTTTGCGTAGAATTCAAAAATGACAAAATTTTGCAGTGCGCAATCGTGCAACATGCGCAATCATGATCAATTTTGTTTTTTTCAAATTAGAACCCCCATTGTTTATTGCAGATTCGGGTTCTACGTCAAATTTTATAAACATTTTACTTCGACAACTTTTGACATTTTCATGTCTTTGCTTTGGCACATGAACTGAAACATCGTCACGAAAAGTTTGATGCTTGGGTACATGAACTAACAACCTTACTTCACTACCTTGTTGTGTAGTGGTTGACATGAAAATGTCCTAATGTGTTGCAGACTCGTATGCAAGCATTTAAAATTGAGTTTGTGATTTCAAATCGAGTGTTTTCTATAATATTCCTGAAAATCGATTTTTTTTACGATTTTGCCTGAAAAGCATACTTTTATTTATGATTTACTCCCGAACTCTGGACATATGTTTTGCAAAAAATAAAATACCATCGAAAATTTCGTCGAAGTTTCTATACGAATGGTCGTAGCGAGTTTCGTCGTGAAAAATCCTATAAGAATTTGTCAGCGTTTCGAATTTTGATTGATTTTTTTTTGGCCTGCGCAGCCAGCTCAGTGAGCGCTCAAAGATGCGCAACCCAGAGATTGCGCCAAAGTTGAGATGAAGGTAAACCTCAAGTGCGGCACAATACTTAGCATTGTTTTTCTACGCTGAATCGCGTGGTGATATCCCTTTTTTGATTTGATTTCATTTTACCGTATCTACAGCCGAAAAAGTCACTTTTTGAGGAGGAAATCATCGATTTTCCGTAAAATCTTTTCCGAGTATTGTTTTCTTCTCGAATTATTACTCCTTTGTGCAGGTAGACAATACAGAATTTATTTTTAAAAAAAGAATAGAAAAGAAATGTCATAAATTTATTGTAGTTTAGAATTAATTTATTGTAAATTGTCTTCAAGGGGTTGGAGATATTCCTCATCTGAGTCCTCTTCAACGTCCTCTTAATATCGTAATACTTTAAACAAGTTTCGCCAGAAGTTCCTTCTTCCTATGCTCGCGCTGCCTCTCTCTTTCGAAGAACAATACAAGCGAATAATAACCACGAGTGACCGCAATGTAGCCAACAGACTTTTACTTTTTAACGGGAGCGAGTGATATTAGACTACTTACTTACTGTAAATTCCTGATAAGAGGATTTTCTTCTACATTTTATATTTTTGTATGTCATCAGTTGAGATACACCTTAATTTGTGACAACAGCGTTCTAATTTGCTACGGATGTTTATCCCTATAGACAATAAAGAATGATCTGTTCTTGGCATTCCAGGGCACTTGAAATAACAGAAGGTTTGTAGAAAGCAAAGCTGACTGTGATGGTGCAGCGGGAAGACCCGCATACTATCGGTCCCCCATGTCTCGCTGGGGTCACACAACTTTCTCTTTCCGTTATCAAAATAGCTGGCTGTCGCAACCGCAGATAACGACTTGGAAGTGACGCAACCCAACAGGGAACGGCTCGGTGAAATACTCATTCGCCAAATGTGTGTCACTTATGGATGCCGAACGTTATTAGGTTTAAAATTTACTCCCTTCTTTTATAATATAAATATATATTATGTTCATATGAGGAGGGACTTATCAAAAGTGAACATCTCCACTTTCAGAGAAATTTCCAGAAGAGTCAAAAAACATGTACTGTTTGCTGCGTAAACTTGTAAAATGAAATCAACATACCAATGTATCTCATCCTCATCCTTTACTCAAGTCCCTTAACCACGTCGTTATATCATTGAACCTAACCTAAGTTACAGGGGAAAGTATTTTGGAGATGTTCAGTTTTGATGAAGACACTGGGAGATGTTAAGTTTTGATATAACCAGGAAAACTTGGGGAATTTGAAGATTAGTGAGGACAAATTTAAAATGAAACGGAAGTAATATTTATTATGTAAAAATACCTTAGGAACATTATAGGTATACTCTGCCCTCCTTAGTAAGAACGTCATATGTCCATTTTTGCACTTTTTGAGATGAGGACACCGTGTTGTAGCTCTCGATCAGGTGCACCTTTTGAGCTAAGCTAGAACGCCCTATGTCCACAGAAAAGGCTTCAATAATCGATTTGTCCTATGTCCATTTATCAAGTTTCACATACCCATCCTAGGCTAAAACGTCCTAGTTAAGTCCTACTAGGCTTAAACGTCCTATGGAGAGGAAAATCAGGGACATAAGACGTTCTAGCTTAGTACACAGCATTAGAAAAGTTGATCGTACTAGGCTAAAATGTCCGTTGTGAGAATATCATGGACGTAGGACGTTCTAGCCTGTTCAAGACCAATGAAATGTATAGAACAACAACAATACTTATCAGATAAGAATACAAAAGAGCGGTAAGTCATCTTCTCACTAAGGTAAACACCGGCCCTCGCATCCTCTGTCTTGTGCAAAACGTAATCTAGTGAGTTTTTGTGATTTATTTATCCACGGAATGGATCCTAGTCAGAATGCCAAGTGGGTGTGGCACACAGCTTCCTCGTATCCATGACCCGATTATATAGATCGTCTGATGCATAGTAGTTAATCTCGAAACACAAATCTCCAAGTACCTTTCACTACCCTCATAGGGGACCATCTATACGCTAATCTGGACAATCCTAGAAAATTTCATCAAATTCGGACGAAAAATGTACCTAAGTGCGTAGTGATTGGATCAAAAAATTGTTTCGCTTGAGTGGGAGTCGAACCTGGGACACCTGGGCGGGAGTACAGAGCATTGCTCACTGATCTATAAAGGGGTTGGTTGAATGGGTTTTGAGAATCTCACGTCACTCGCGAGAGCAACAAATGTACGGCTGTTACAAGGATTTTACATTTGCGCATGCGTAGAGGCTATTGTACATTTTAAGGCCTTGATTTTCATTGGGGACTATCTACAACCTAATCCGCGTAATCCCTGAAAATGTCATTGAAATCGGGTAGAAATTGTGGAAGTTATGTCTGTTACAAGCAATTCACGTTCGCGCATGCGCATTGGCTACTATCAGTCCGGGGGTGATGATTTTCATAGGGGACCATCTAAACACTAATTTGTAACATCCCTGAAAATTTCATCGAAATCGGATGGAAAATGTGGAAGAAACCAGCACGAAAACAAACTAAGAATGTCAACAACACACGTTTCACTTCTCTGTTGTTTACATAAACGCGTGCTGCAACGCGAAGTGGCGTGGCGCGTAGCATTGTCGTCCGACCTGTTGAGTAGCAGAGAAACCTAGGTATTCGACGGTACAAGGGTATGCTGCTATCTGGTGAGTGACGGGGAAACAAAAATCCACAAAACAAGTACATTCGAAGACGTTTGGAGATGATCACTTTTGAAAAAAACCAAATGAAATGGGTCTTGCCTAACATGAGGAGATGTTCACTTTTGATAGGCCCAAACTTGCTTTCGTTGGGGGAATTTTCGGGCATGGAGATGTTTAGTTTTGAAACGAACACACGTTTTCGATTGACAATTTCGATAGGAAATAACCACTTTTGAAAGATATGGTTTGGACAACTTCTAGAAATCACGAGCATCAGCCCGAAACAGTGAAAAAACGATTTTTGACCAAAAGTGGAGATGTTCAGTTTTGATAAGTCCCTCCTCATATAATATTCAAGTTTGTCTCCAAATCACACACTTGATTTTCGAATGCTCCGGAGAGAAGAAACGTCAAATGATTCACTCGTACCTTCACCGAAGGAGACACAACAGTGAATAGTGCTCATTGGTGGTCATTGATGACCAAACAGAGCCATCAAACTAATGGTGTGGATCATAACGAGGAAATCTGACGAGATAGGTTCATCGTGTATCATAAATACGGTCGAACGGCTGAATGAATAGCTATTCGTTCACCCTGAGTGGTTTCGATATCAAAGCCAAACACTACGCAAGTACATGACGGTTGGTAACCCACACCACCACTAAACCACGATATAAGGCACCTACATGTTCATACATGATTTTTCGTAAATTCAAAGAAGAGATCTCGATTCACAATTTCCTTTCAAGAATACAACATGTTCATTTTTGGACCCTCTTGTTTCGAAATGGGGAGTTTTCGTGCCTCTTTTTATTCTTCCCAACTGTAACGAAGAGCTTCCGAAAATATGGAACAAGGTGAGTAGGAAATGTTAACTTATGTTGTTTATACTTCAGTTCATTCTCTCTACATAATATTCGGATTTGAGCTGAAATTCATGTTATGTAAACGAAGCCTTATATTCCAGTGCAAGGATCTACCAATCAAACTGCCAGTATTTCCTGACTGTTGATCAAACTGTGAGGCAGAATACTTTAAGATGGTGGTTTCCAGGGATGCTGGTAGCCAGCTGGGCCGGATCTTCTGGCTACCATCTGCACGAGGAGTCACCTGGCGTTTTTTCCCACCTGCTTTCAATTTTTCGCCTTCGGCGGCGGAACTCCTTCATCCGGATACGTTTCCCTACTCGGATCCGAAATCTTGAGATTGCCTGGAGGTCTGTCCATCATGTGAAGTCACACTGATGGGGCAAGGATCAGGAAGAAGTTATTAAAACGAAGGATTCTACTTGACATTCAGTTCAGCAGGGTACATGGAATGCACCAATACGCCAATTGATCATGACCAGGACAAGTCATTAAAGTAATAAACGACGAGGTCAAAAGTGATGGTCCTAAGATACACATTTTATCGAAAGACGTCTAGTCTATTCAAACAGCTTTGAGATAGATTTCGAATGACAATAGGAGGTGGTGCTTGGAATTCACAATCCTAGGTGTAGAAAAACATTGATATTACGATCTACCAAAGCAGAATACAGTTTAGCACGAAACTGCCAATTCGTGGGGAGACAATCTGTCACCCAGAATAGATGTTGTTTGCAGCAAAGCGCACGTAGAAAAATGCCTCCTCACATAATGATACTGGGAGACTCCACTGCGCAACAACTTTACCTCAGTAGCAGATGTTATCGTGGTAAACAGAGAAAAGGTCTCAGTCTCTACATGATTTCCTGTTCATTCAATGCCTTCAATCCTCCCGCCAGAGGGTAGGTACTAACATAATGGAGTTAGTACCACACTTCAACTAACTAACGTGATTGGTGCAACAACATACAAGATATCCTGAGAGAAATCCATATTATGAAAGAATAACTTACACTATGGACTCCAGCTGTGAAGGAAAACTAATCTTCTGAATGGATTTTATTTTTATTATTATTATTATTAGATTATTAGGAAGATGCTCTTGAAGTAACAAAGAGGTTATAAACGCCTAGATAGAACCTATCGTCTTATAAGTATACAATCTTCGCCACGTCGTTCTAGGAGACTATAAGCAAGCAAAGTGATTATGGTTTGATAACATCAATACTTTGTAAGTAGGCCCAGTGTTCCAAACCGTAGTTAGCAATAACGGCCGTAAAAGACGAGAGCCGTCAAAAAAATTGGCTAACTATTGGTCACAGCTCCCATGATCAAGGTTTGAAAAACTGGGTCTTATAAATGCACTCTTTTTGAAAATAATTTGGAGATAGGCACCCTTCAAAATAATTGCCAGAATTCATCAACTGGGTCTCGTTAAAAATCGGAACCGTCACTGTCTCCTGTCTGAAGACAATGGCAAGGGTCCTCGAGGAGGTCATTAGAGCTCTTCGCCTTTCACTGCAACAGGTCTGACATGAAAAAGTGAGACGATTTCTCTTGTGTGCAATGTGAATAGGGTTGCACCGAGGATAACAACTCAAAAAGACGTACAGAAACTAATAAACTTCAACTTGGTTTAAAGAACTAAATAATAGAGAAAAAAATAATAATAAAAAAAAACGTCTGCCAAGTTGGGTGGGCAGTATAGCTTCCTCACTCATTGTAACATGGACGTATAGAATCAGTTGGCGAAAAAATTATGATTCAAAGAGTTATTGAATACCAAAATATTGGCGATAATATGCGGGATACCTAACCCACACAATCCCTGAAAATTTCATCGAAATTGGTTGAATAGTTGCGGAGTTTTGGTTGTAACAATAAATTTAAAGTTCGCGCATGCGCAGCGGCTATTGCTTGACCAATTTGATTGAAACTTATAGGGTGTCTCTTAGAAGTTAGTCCCTAACTAACCTCCAAATTTGAGCAAAATCGGTTCATTAGAAACTGAGGTTCCAGGAAATTCACGTTTGCGCATGCGCACTCGCTCCTATTGGTCCGAAGGTGCTGAAATTGATAGGGGACCGTCTAGGACCTAACCCGCACAATCCCTGAAAATTTCATCAAAATCGGACCACAGGTTAGTATAGTTTTGCCCGGGACAAGGATTGACCACAGACAGACCGACAGACACGGAACCAAAATTGTTCGGGAAGCTCTAAAACGCAAAAAGCAAGTGGAAATGTTGATTTTGGAGGACATTTTTTTCACTTCTTTCACGAATACAAAGCTTCCCTACCTTCGGTAGTGAGGAAGCAAAATAATAAATAAAATAAATAAAAAAAAGGATGAAAGAAGAAGAAGGAGGAAGGATGAAATGAGGAAGTTTAACACTATGTAACTTTTCAAATAAGAAAACACCACGTTTTGGTGTTTCATGAAGCCCGTTCCATGTTTCAGAGTTCTGGGAGTGCAGGAGCTGGGATGGTTATGTCAATCACACAGCTGTTCTGTCACTCTTCCGATTGCTTTCAGAGTTCTCCAAGAAGCTGTTTTAGTGAATATGAGGTTGAACAGACGTGGGTTCGTGGTTCAGGCAATTGACTAACTTCCTCGGAATGCTTCCTCGGTATGCAGCACTTTATGGTAAACAGAAGATGTTGACGGTTCATGGTAGAAACTTATCCTACCGTAGCCCAGGTTCACCAAACTCGAATATAGCATTCTACAAGTTGCTCTGCACTTAACTGAACAAACTGGATAATACTTAGGCTCAAGAACACAACCAAATTAAGTCATAAATATGGTAGACATGAGAGAGAGAGAGAGAGAGAAAATAGAAAACATGATTTAAGAAAAAATCATCACAACATTATAAATTACACTAGAATTGGCAAAGTGCCAAGCCAATCTCCCCTGACGATTTCATTGCATCATTTCAAGTTGCATTTGAATTAACTACTTTCCCTATGTCTATGTAATTGGTAGACATTCGATAATTAGAAAGATAGATTTCTTTGTACGCATGTAATTCAGTTTTTTTCTTCAAACTAGCCATGAATAAGCCAGATGTGAAGAAGATGTGAAAGATTATCGGGATCGCATCTTGGGGGGTCTCGTATCGATCACCAAGCAGTTGTTTTCAGCCCCGAACAAAAGAAGGAACAAAAATCAATACTCACGCACACGAACGTCTTTAATGGGTCCCACGGCTATCAAAGAGAGCATTTCATCGATTTTGAGTTTTGAAAGCGCATCTGTTCGATGACGCAACAGCTAGCGAGGGCATTGCCCCGTCGATCAGTTTTTCCCTTCATCAGGGTAGGTCGATCGCGAGGGTGGTTTAACGCGATGGAAGGGTCGCTATGCACTGGAACGTGTCAGAAGGGGCGGAACTGCGCATCGTCATCATGCATTGCTTCTGAACTTCAAAAACCTCGTAGCAACAATCGGATCGATACTCACAGACACAATCCTTCAATATCAAAGTCGAAGAATAAACTAATTCTTAATACCAGGTACCAAATTATAAATTTTCCTCCAAATTTAACATTTTGCAGGAATCTTCCTCTCTATTGATATCATACCCAGGATTTAAAAAATTGCTGATGACACCAATAGAAGTCAATCTATCAACGACTAATTATATAAACTGGATTTAGCCCCAATAATCAAGGGGTTCTCAATTTCAACGACGAACCACAAAACTCTCAAAATTCATTCACATTTTGGCCAACCTACCTGAACGAATGGTATATTGAGCTCAGTACCTTAGTAACGTTTTTAATCGTCGTTCTCCAGGAACGGAAGTGAGGACACCAGGTCACGCGACCCCTGTTTTACGGAGAGAGGGTTAACAAAAAACTGTGTGATCCTCGGGCTGTACTGAACCTGTTGATGAAACCCAATTCTTCTAGATAGGGGAATGATATAAAAAATAATATGAATATCTAAAATAAATGATTTATTATTGGTGATGTTTGGCATCGCAATTTGAACTTTTGGCAAATCCATTACGCTTCGACAACTACTGGAGTCCTTGTCCACCTTTTTCCTTTCTACAATGTTCAATAAAGTGTTTTTTCTCTCTCTCATTAGACCCAAATCAACTATGGGAGGCCAAAGAAACTTATAGATATATAGAAATATGTCCCGTGATATGAATGGAGTCCGATGAGGTCCAGTACACAAATGGAAGTGGGGGTCTTGCCCAACGAACACGAGCGTAGTCATTAAACATGAACGATAAACGCCCACTGCTCCTCCCGATCGGTGGCTACAGCTTTCGTACAAGTACGCAACCACGAGAGACATTTTATGTAAGCGAAAATCATCAGAAATTTCCGCGTAACGCTCCCCGCGTGACGATTTTTCATTTATGTGCCATAGTAGAGACATAAAATGTCAAAAAGCTATTTGGAATGATTTACTTACAACCAAGATGATACTCGCGCTACTCATTGAAGTTAATCAACGTGGAAAGGATTTTCTGGTGAATCATTGGATAAACTCCAGTTCATTTCAATGATGAGTTTACTCCTAACTCAACTCAAAAGATTATCGTAAAACCTGAAGAGATTAGCATTGACGTAATCAGATTTTTCGACCTTGGCACACCTTTCAATTAAAATGGTCGTCTGTAGATGGATCTTGATTTGTATGAAATGAGAACCGTTAGTGTCATTCAAAATGCATTATATACATCTTCATTTTCTTGATATTCTTCAGGTGTTATAGTGAAAAACAAACAACAATAAGGAGCATCTAGGGGAAGAAAGTGGAGGAACGGCCCGAGCGCTATCTAGCGTCGATTAGATGAACCTTCTCTTCTTTTTTGGCAAGATGGATGCACATCCTTATCGACCGGTGGTAATATCTGTAGATCCCTGCCTAATCTATGGGAAACCAGAAATTTGCCCTCAATGAAAAATACAATCAAATCTGTTTGAGGCAGCAATAAGAAAGGGATTCAGTCTGAAATGAAAATCTATGTAGTCGTAGGTAAACAGCATTAATTTCAAAGCATTCTATTATTTATGAAAGAATTAGAAACACAACACACGATACCTACAACACATAAGCCAACTGATAAGAGGGATAACCTAAGTTTTTGAGCTCCGGAAGGTTCATCTTATCTTCGCTAGGCAGCGCTCACGCCGTTCCACCACTTTCTTTCCCTAGATGCTCCTCAACAATTTACCTATGTTCATCTATGATAATTCTAGTAAATTCATGGCCACCCAAGACTTCTTGTGCCAGTCTATTGCGTGATAATAGATTCGTATGTCAGTATGGTCTGTCAATGTCTTACCTATGCGAGTTTATCGAGCAATGAAGAAACCGAAAATAATTTCCATTAGCGCACATCCCATTCATAAGTTCAACAGAGGTGTGCAAGAGCATTTCAATAGTAGATATGCAAAAACCGTGTATAAATGTCTAAAATGACCAAAAATTCCAAGATGGCGTCAAACCTTCACTTTTTCGAAAGTTAAATCAATGATGATAGCTCCCGTAAATTTAATAAATCCTAATAAAAATCCTAGGAAAATGGAATTTGAAGTGAAATTGGAAGTGGTTAGGAGTAACTATGGCTCACATTTTTGTGAATTTTGACAATGGTACATAATGGTCTTGCTGATTTACGGCAGATTGGATCGTTTTTAGTTGTCTCAGGATGTATGGTATTGCAGGAAGGTTAGGGAAGAACAAGCTCATTGAACCATACTTCCAGGTGTTAATGATATGATGAGGTGTAGACGAAAGTTGGTGTCGATGATTTGATTAAATACTATATACAGAAGACTATTTACACGGTTGCTTAATCTACGGCCTGTGTGTACGTAATTCACGATGGATAACAGAGTATTATTTTTGCCTCAAAAGAAAGGAGATATAACCGAAACTTGTCAAGGGCGGTAGTGACTGGCGTTTAGTTGTGTACTGGGGGACCTCAGAAGGGGGGAGGGGAAGAATTAGATCAACCAAGACCGTTAGGCCCTATTATGCGGCTTGAGGGCATGTACAGGCAGATACAGGAGATATTTCGGATACGTATGTCCGAAACACTCATCCTCTCATAATATGAGTTGGACATAATATTATTATGTTCAATAAGGCCAACTCTTGGATCACAAATCACTTCTTATGATAGAGGAAACTAACTTAGGGGGGATGATAACTTGGTAATTTTTAGATGTTAATTCCTACTAAATGTGGGCACTTCAAAGATCGAAACATATCTTCCTCTTGTAAAACTTTGAATTTCGTTATACGTAAGGGTAACATTCGGATAACATTCGAAAGTAGTTGTATCTTTGCAACACTGCGTGCTTAGAAGGCCAACAGATCGTAGATTGATGGTCCCCCACGGAAGGTCTCGTGGGAATAAATTCAGCTGACCTCCCAAGCCTAGTAAAGCTGCTAGAAGGCCTTGAAATAGGCGAGCAGGGACTAACCTGCAGAGAGGGGGGATTTCTGACGGTGCCCACAGAATAGGAAGTGCAATGTCTGTGATTGGGTAGCGTAAATGGGCTCTGCAGTTTTATGTACCCTCTCTCTCGTTATCCTTGACTCCACCGAAGAAATAGCAGCCTTGAGGGGGAGCTGTAGGAAAACTACCGACTCAAGCACGAGCCTTCCTCGAAAAGTTCTCTCCCGCCATGAAAGCGTTAACTCACTTCGTTTACAAGAACTCAAATTTAGCAAGAGCGAAGGAAGACAGATTCAACCAGCTTTCGTCCATTTACCAAGGAAACTGTGATGTGAGCCCTTTTGCTCTACAGCACCACCAATTCTACAATTGGTATACTTGAGAACGTTTTGAACTTTATTCAGAGGAAAGACTCGTATGGGATCAGTTGTGAATTTACGTTGGGTTAACAAGCAGCCCAGTCAGAGACTAACTACACTATGAACCTAGCCTAACAAAGGTTGAGTCTGAAAAAAATATCCTCCATTTTTCGATCAATTCCGCTAATTTCATTAGTCAATTAAGCCGGAGGGCTACTAACCCTAAAATATGTTCTAGATAACTCTCCCCAGTGGAAAAACTCGTCCAACTCAAATAGATCCCATTCTTGGATGTGGCTCGGGACTAGTCTACTCCTTCCTACTCAACCCCCCCCCCCCCCCCAACATAGTATGGTGAATATATAACGACCCCCAAAGAAGTGGGAGGTTGTGGTATAGCTTCCTCCTTCACAAATAATTTCGTGAGTTGATCTTTTTTGAATCTCTCAACCGTTTCAGCGCTTTTCTGCCTGTATTCTTTAATTTTCTTGGTATTTTAAATTTTCATTCACGAAGGATCTCAATGTATAGTTCATTCGTTCTGATAATAAGCTCTTCATAACTCTGATTAGCTATTCTCGGGGAAAACATGTCCTCTTCGAATTAGGTTTTTTCGTCAAGGCATTCTCATGACGATTTGACCCTTAATTCATTTCTCTAGTAAAATAGGTACCTAACATTGAGCAAGGGGAATGAGTATACAGAAAAGAAAAATATGTCTCCATCAGATAAGATCCTGCTATTAACAAAGATCGTCAATTACGGTTTGATGAGAAAGATTCACTCAGATATCAAGTGAACAGCAAGAGCAAGCCTTTTGTATCAGAAAAAAGCACAGGTAAATCTGAAGTTATTATTGCATGTGGAGTAAGACAGAGCTATGTTTTATGTTTATTCCTAGATTTATCGGGCTTATCAACCCTATAATGCAATTCGAATTATACATTCCTTATCGAATTCCACTTCATTTATAACTAGCTAGTTACCCGAGCTGTTGCAATCAAAACCAAATTTCTTAATACGATAGACAGAAGAGTAATCTGATCTTCTGCATCAACAGATTTCCTTTTTGAGAACTGATTTTGAAATTTGATTCTGAGCTTATCGGATAATTGTTAACTCCATATCTCTGAATATTCTGGGTACCTAATTTGAGCGCTATAATGATGATGCATTGGCTCGGTTTTCTTCAGCAGCTCCTAACAGGCTGAGCACCAACTTGCAGCGCTTTTGGATGAACAGGAGAGAAGTGTGTACTCTTCACAGCTCATACATTCCTTCTTACTCCCTTCTAGTCTCGGTGCTTGTACCACAAGGGTAGATATCAGCACTTCAGGATGTACTGGTGATCTCCAAGATCTGTGAAATCTAATATCGACAAAAACCATCTTCGGAACTCGCTAATCACAAAGGAGCCATCTCCATCAACATCGGTTCTGCAGTTTTGGACGCCTAAAGGGTATTTGACTACTACTATTCAATGTTAGTCGTCTGCACTAGGCATTGCCGTATATAAAGCAAAAGATGCCGGCTTCGGTGTTTTGTGAGGACATTATTATACCCGCAGGTCGTAAATAAGAAGTAGGGTACATCTGGTGCCCAGCCATCACTGATCGGCATCTGATCACGTTCGATTAATATTTCCAGGTTCTTATGGTAAACCGATCACCTTGCGGGTTCCCTAAAGCAGGTGCCGGCTCACCAAGTACCACAGGTGCCGCACACCTGCCGACACAATTCGCGCCCGTTGTTGAGCCATTTTTTCATGTTCTTTTCAAAAAGGTGTCCTTGCCTGCGCCCCTTGTCTTTATACGAACCCCCTACGGGCATTTCCGCTCGAGATGCGAGAAAGTGGATTGTGAAGACCTCTCATGCGGAGTAGCCTGTGAGATAATCAGCCTCATTGCGTGACATGAAAGGCTCTAAACAGCAACATAATCTCGATGAAATAGGAAAAAGATATTTGACTGTCAGACGGGCACGGGACTTTATCATTGTCTTTCTAAATATCAACGAAGAATAAAACGTTTTTTCCCGCTTATTCGAAGGTTTGGTTCGTCAAATATGTACAAGTGTAACGAATTTGGTTCGCATTGCATTAAATCCCTGAGAAATTTGAAAAATTTAGAAATGGTAAAACATAGATGAAAGGACACGCGGTAAAGACAGTACATTAATCTATAAAATGGAGGTGAAGAAATAATAAACAAACTATTCTTGGGGAATTGCTTCCGAGTCTACCAAGGTAGCGGAAGCTTTGTTTTCACTTGAAGGTGGAAAAAAAAGTTCTCCAAAATAGAAATTTCCACTCGCGTTCTACGTTTCAGACGCTTCTGAACAATTTTGGTTCCGTGTCTGTGTGTCTGTCTGTCTGTCATGAAATCCTTGCCACAGCCATAACTTCTACATTTCTCATCCGATTTCGATGAAATTATCAGGGATCATGCGGATTAGGTTGTAGATGGTCCCCAATGAAAATCAAGGTCTTAAAATTGACATGCGCATACGTAAAATCCTCGTAACAGCCATAACTTCTACATTTTAAATCCGATTTCGACGAAATTTCTCAGGATTGTTCAGATTAGCCTGTAGATGGTCCCCTATACGGGTAGTGGATGCAGCAATGTAACGATGTAAAAATGTAAACGATGTAACAATTTTTCATGTGTTTTATTTGTATAATATACGTGAAATTATGACGAAAACCGAGAATCATCTTTAATTTTAATGCCGGCGAGGATTTGTTGTAAATTTTACAACATTGCGAAAGTAAAATTGAAGAGTGAACACGAAAATTCAAAAAATTCACAACTTCCAGAGGAACTGAAAAACGCGGTATCGTAAACGAGGATCGATAACCTTCTTTTTTATTGCTATGACACAGTTAAATTATACCGATTAAACTTGATAGCAAACCTAGAAAAAACGGTCGTTTGCCGTCAAAGCCACCGCGGATTTAACTATTTTCTTACTTACTACCTTTGAAGCAGTTCACTAGGTTTCGAATTTTTCATCCAAGACAAACTGTTTGGAAGATACGTATTGTGTTGGGCAGCATGTATAAAAATTCATATTCATTCCATTCATATTTACCCCACCTACTAGTCCCTCGTCAGACCTACTAAGCAAAAAGGTAGTAGTTTAGGGGTTGGGACTCGGATTATTCTTTCGTTGACATACGAGTAATCTGAATAGAGGAATTTATCTTCATTACAGAGACCAATCATCTTATTTATCTAGCAAAACAATTCTACGTTAATCGCACGTGTTATAAAGGCTTCGAGAATGAGAAGCACATGAGAGTTTGAACAGTCGTATATAAAAATTCTTACTCTGCGTGGAGAAAACTGCGGTCAAACCAGCTCTTACCTGAAAAAGAATGAAGCCGCAAGTTAGTGAATTTATTTAATGATTCACCTGCGAACATAATAAGTAGACATAATAGTGAATATATTGAGCAAAAATGGCTCCGAATTTAAAGTATCATAATTGATTTATGTCCGAATTTTTCTTAGGAATCTAACATTGTTTTCATTTCCTCAGGTTGAAGAAAAATTCTCCAAAATCGAAATTCCCACTGGTGTTTTACCTAACAGACCACAACTATGACGTAGCTTTCACCCCGCAGTGTCTAGACTTGGGCGTCCGTATGACATTAATCTGCGAGGAAGAAGGACAACACTCAACGGAGAAAATTACCTATAAGTGTATATCAGTGTGTGTGTGATAAATATTGAGTACTCAGCACAGACCTAAGTTACCAACCGATTTGTTTCACTCGAGAGAAAAGAACTCTTCAAAGGCTTGTTTTCGCCTTCGATAGTTTTGAAAAGTCGAGAATGAACGTCGATATCATCGAAACTTGGTTTACTCGAGAAAAACGACCACTTCAACGGCTTGTTTTCAACTTCGATTGTTCAAAAAGGCGAGAATGAACGTTGATAACATCGAAACTTGTTGGTTTACTCGAGAGAAACGACCACTTCAAAGGCTTGTTTTCACCTTCGATTGTTTGGAAAAGTCATGAATGAACGTTGATATGGTGGGGCGATTACAAAAGTAACTTAAAATTTCACTCAAATATTTTTCGTTCTGAAAATTCACCGATCTTTTGGTACCTGTCGCTTGAACTCCATTGTAGTATGTAATCATTTCCAAATGTTTACTCGTTGTTCATAACTATCTAATAAATAGTCTGCGCCTATTTATATAAGTTTCAAAAAATGTCGAGTTCCTGATTTTCAACCACTTTTCAAAGTCAACCTTGGAAATCGTCCAATTTTTTTGAGGACTTGAAATATCATAAAAACCGTCCAAAGTCATATTTCGCAGAGTCATGAGCACAGACACTTTCTTACATAGGTAACTACGAGCACTGGATAAAAATGTGGTGATAAAATTATGATTATGATTTTTTTCATTTTGCATTCTCTTAAGTTCTGTTTTATTAATTTCAAGGGCTGTAGGCCACTCTGAACTTTGCAAAACCCAAAGAAAGCGGGAAGTCCTTAAAGACGGGAACCAGAGTGGCCGTCCTAGGATGGGTGGGCTCGGGAGGGCCGGTCAGTGTTGTCCCCTACACTGCTGGCTAGTATGGATGATTGAATGAAGTATTTATTGAATGGATGATAGTCGTGTATGGAATCTCTGTGATATTCATGTGTTTACTTCTATGATTTAGCGTAATAGGCAGGGGAGGATATTCCAGTACTCGCCCTGCCTCACAGCACACAAGTATCGAGTCCTGTGACAACCGACGATTGGAAAACCCCAAGATATATGAAGAGGGGGAAAAGTACCTAGGTTTTGTATGTCTTGGTGATATAATAAAAAGGACGACTGGAGTTAACTTGAATTATATAGGTATAATTATTAGAAGACAATTTATAGGTGTAACATGAGGGTACAACGGCAGACATATTTTAAAACAGGAGCAACTAAATCAGAAGACAACTAACTAAATAATTTATTACAATTTTAATTTCAACAATTTATAACATTCCAATATTAATTTTAAATAATAATTTTAATAAAATTATTATTTTATTTTCATAACACTAGGTGCTGTCGGAAGAGGAGTTACGCAGAAACAAGCAGACGAATAATGAGAAAACCCTAAGACAGAAGAAGAGGGGGAAGAGTATCTAGGTGCTGCTCAGGTTGCATTCTCTTAAGTTCTGTTTCATTAATTTCGAGGGCTGTAGGCCACTCTGGACTTTGCAAAACCCAAAGAAAGCGGGAAGCCCTTCAAGACGGGAACCAGTGTGGCCGTCCTAGGATGAGGTAGGAATACCATCCTGCTGAAACCTGGCACCTCCACGTGGGCCATCCCGGGCACATTCCGAAAGAATGTGGATAACGCCAGAGAGGACAGGAGGGCCTGCTGTATCGTGAAGAGAGAGTGACAACTAACTAAGAGACCACTACTGCCGCATAAAGATTTATTAAAGATTGTATTGGGTCAATAGGCCCAAGAAACAATCTATACCACTCTGATACAGCAGGATAAAAATGCAATCAGACAAACGGTGTGGGAGGTAGATGTTCCAAACTACCGAAAAATGCAATATTACGGGAGAGCCGTTTTTGTAAAACGTTGACCTCCCGTGGACTCTAGGAGCTCTCTTTCGGACTGTCCTATCTACATGCTGCATCTTTTTCATCTATGATAATTTCCCTTACATGTTGTGGATCCATGGAATGAAAGTGTATGAAAATAAAAAAGAAGAAGAAGATAAGCTGATAAGTATGGATACAGTCTAAACTACCTAGGAAACTACCTACGCAGCACCGAACTGAGACCCAACTTCGGGGAATTTATTAAAATATTCCCAACAATCCGATTTTCATCTTTTTTTTTCTAGAATGACCGCAATATTGTGTAGAATAATTTCAAAAAAATAATAATAAAACCCAATATTGATCTTTTTTTCATTTTTGCGGGCTAACGTTAAATAATAACAAGCAGTCAGAAGACAGTCGAATCAAATAAAACTGTTGGACGGCAGTAAACCCACCAGTTCAGAGGAGGCGTGGAAAACCACGTGTTTCCTTTCCCCGTTGTACCGTAAAATAAATATTCGTTGTACGGCGGAAAATCCTTGGAAATCCTCGATAGGGCGTGGGAGAGCTTCGAAATGCTGTCCGAAACAATACGCGTCATTACCCCCTCCCTCCGCCTCCCGTTTTTATTACCGCCGCTCCGCGGATGTTTTCCGAACGACTAGTCCGCCTCGGGGGCTCCGCGGAAGTACACGTGGGAAACTCAGCTGTCCCCATGGCAACACTACTCAAGGAAACGTACTATCGATCTCCCGACTTCCGCATTCTGTTTATACGGGGCATCCACCCCCGCTCGCCCTTTCCACCTCAATCAGTCCACCCCTCCAACCACCACCCCGTCAAAACTCATTCAACGGTTATAGTTTATTCATGAAATTTTACGACCTCGCCTGGTTTATTATCTTCCTCGTCTTCTTTTACCGAAATATCGTTACTAAGTGTAATGATGAAAGGTACTACCAGTACTACAGGTAAGTGACGTCCCCAGTTATGGGCGGCTGTCCAGAAATACAAGAGTGATTTCGGTAACTTGATGTTCTGTAAGGACCAACATCCATAAAGGCCGCCACGTTTTGCCACTGACATCTCTTTCACCCGTTTCTATAACTCACAGCTTACAACCACACAGATTATGGTTGTTTCTATACAACTATCAGTCAACTGATTGGGAATGGGGTCCTCAGAATCAAACTCCTCTTTTGCCGAGCTTTCGGTGAATTTATCGCCTTCCTCAGGGCTCAAAGGATGTATTACTGTGTGAGCTTCACATCAGCGTCATTCAAAAAACCAGCTTGAGATTCCACCATAGTTGGTGGGAAATAAAATTGGGAACTATTGCAGGTATAATGAAAAAAAAAGAATACAGGGGAGGAATTTAAAACACCATGTCAGCTACAACAATACTAGGATAAACAGCCTTGGGAAAACAGTCCCAAGTTCATTTCCCACCAACTATGGTGGAATCTCTAGCTGGTTTTGGTTTATTATTTTCAATAATGAATCTTTGGAATCGACCAAGAAAAAGAAAAATTTGTAACACCCCCTCAAAATTTGATGGTTTACGTTTCAAGGTACGCAGAATCCAAAAATCGAATAAAAATTTGGCCGTCCGTCCGCCGTACGCGGCACTTTTGCCACTTAGCATTGACCGATTTTGATGAAATTTGGTATGTAGACTCCATTTGGGGTCTAGTTTTCCCCGAAGATTTTGGTTGAATGAATTTTGAAAACGCCCTTACTCAAAAAATTTTGATATAAAGGTATTGTTTTTCCTTCAATTTAAGATTCTATAGAATTTTTTGAGACCATGCGGAGCTCTGTAGGACAAACCGTTCGCTCTCAACGAGAATTTAAAGGTTTTACGTAAGATAAATCAGAAACACGAGTGTGAATCGCAAAAGAGTTCTAATCTCCGTTCAAATTTTAGCTGACCGAAATGTGATCGATGTTTTTCTTCATGTTGGATGGTTGGTGGCTTTGCAGACGAGTGACCAATATAGAAAAATAATAAACCATTGTGTAATAATTTGCAGCGTTTTTGATTGATGCTGATGTGATGCTCACACAGCAATACTTCCTTCGAGCCCTGAGGAAGGCGATAAATTCACCGAAAGCTCGGCAAAAGAGGAGTTTGATTCTGAGGACCCCATTCCCAATCAGTTGACTGATGATTGTTGGGTCGATCATCACATTAAATGTGAAGCAAATTTTGCTTTTCTATACAACTGCAGAAACAACCATAGGCCTGTTTTGCGATTCACACTCGTGTTTCTGATTTATCGTAAGCCCAACCCTAAAGTTCTCTCTCATACGGAGCGAACGGTTGGTCCTACAGAGCTCCGCATGGTCTCATTCGATTCTAAAAATTCAATGACTACTATTTTAAATTGATGAAAAACCCAATACCTTTACATCAAAAGTTTTTGAGCTAGGGTGTTTTCTAAATTTCAAACCTTATTTTTCAACCCTTAGGAGTGACTGACATCAACCAAAAGCTTCGGGGCACGACTAGACCCTAAATGAATCGCTGAGTGTAGAAACGGGACAAGTCCCTAAAACCTAATTTTACAGGAGACGTAAAAACTACCTACACACAGAAGAAATGAATTTAAAAATCTGGTGAATTTTCCACAGGACTCCCGAGGGATATCCCTCGATATCCTTTTACCAAATTTCATCAAAATCGACCCAAGGGAACTAAGGAAAGTTCTTCGTACTGCGAAATTTTTATTCGATTTGAGGATTCTACGTATACCTTGAAACGTAAACCAACATATTTTGAGGGGGGTTAAAATTTTAACACAGAATGTGTTTTTGCGATGACCTACCGAAAAAAAATCGTCACGAAAAAGCGACAGAAAAAACATCTGGTGATATGTTTATTGGTTGTCATGTTAATGTCAACTCCACATTTATTATTGTTGTTTTTTATTTAACGGATGACTAGTACCGCAAAAACACATTCTGTGTTCCTATGATTTCATACAGAGTATGGAAAAAGAAATAAACCGGGGGGTGCAGGGGGGCGGAGCCCCCCGCCGAGGCGCAAAGCGCCGAGTTTTTCTTGGTCGTAACCAAAGGTTTATTAATGAAACTAGTAAACCAAAATGGGAAAAATTCAAGAAACTTTCAGTTTTTAACCTGTTGCGCTTCAAATTCTGAATTAAGACGTCAACCGAAGCAAGTTGCCCTTCCTAATGTCCAAAAGGTAGATGAAGAGACGTAACGAGCAAAAACCAGTACACTGAATTGAATCAAGAGTTCCTATTATCCCAGCAGCATCAAGACTGTATTGGAAACCTACATAAATGCCCTTGGGTCACATGAGGTTGTCAAGTCGATCGGTGAACGCCAAGATAGCTCCAGCGATCGCCGCATTGACAAGCCCGTGTGAGGTTCGGCCACTTCCTGAGTAGCCAACAACCTTGGGACCTACTGTGATGGACTTCTCTAGTCCACTCGCGTCGACCCTGAGGACTTCTTAGCGTATTCCCGAAGCACCTGCAAGTACATCGTTGGTTTCGACATGTGAACACTCAGAGACTTGGAACGGAAATGAGGCACCACTTATCCAGTTTCAGTAGACTGAAAGAGTCGAATTCCCATATCAAAAACCAAACATTTCAGCTTCTCAATCATCACAATTTACGAGTACTTCAAAAGAATCAAAAAGCTGAAAATGAAATTTTGAATGACAGAGCATACCAAATATGGAAACACCAAGTTTGCTCCCTTTTTGGTGTGGGAGCGAAAACCTGTTGTTTATTATACATCTTGTAACCGTGGCTTTCAAAAGCTACATATCACTTACGATCTAAATGATATAATTTCACGCCCACATGGCTCACCTATAGATGATTCATACAAGAAACGCTGAAGGCTGATCAAATCAAAGTTGGTACTCAACTACTCAAAACGCTGCAAATTATTACACAATGGTTTATTATTTTTCTACATTGATCACTCGTCTACAAAGCCACCAACCATCCCACATGAAGAAAAACATCGATCGCATTTCGGTCACCTAAAATTTGAACGGAGATTAGGCCTCTTTTGCGATTCATGTTCGTGTTTCTGATTTATCATACGTAAAATCCTTAAATTCTCGTAGGGAGCGAACGGTTTGTCCTACAGGGCTCCGCGTGGTCTCAAAAAATTCTATAGAATCTTAAATTGAAGGAAAAAAAATACCTTTATATCAAAATTTTTTAGTTAGGGCGTTTTCAAAATTAATTTTGGAACCCTTAGAACTGACCTACATCAACCAAAATCTTCGGGACACAACTAGACCCCAAATGGAGCCTATATACCAAATTTCATCAAAATCGGTCAATGCTAAGTGGCAAAAGTGCCGCGTACGGCGGACGGACGGCCAAATTTTTATTCGATTTTTGGATTCTACGTAGCTTGAAACGTAAACCATCAAATTTTGAGGGGGTGTTAAAATTTTTTTTTTCTTGGTCGATTCCAAAGGTTCATTATTGAAAATAATAAACCAAAAGTGGGAAACATCACAACTATTCCCTAATTTATAGTTATCATCCGCGCTCCTCAAGTTCTACCAAGTCCCCAAACACTCCTCTAATATCACGAGTCCCTTCCCAATTACACCCAAAGTTTGTCCCCAACTGCTCTTCAAGTTTCCAATAAGGAACTCCCCATCACTCCAGTTATCAAATGGGCTTCTCAAGCCGCCAAGAATTCTCAAAGTCCCTAAAGTCCCCACTCCTAAATTTCCCGAAGTTCCTAACTAGTCCTGAAGTCCTTCAAAGTCCACACTACTCCCTAAATTTCCAACTTATTTTCATAAACCCGTGACCTGCTAGTTCCAAATCTACAAATGTGGTTAACTTTCTAATTTGTGAACCTTCTCAGCTCTGAAATTTGGTTCACATCTTCTTAGGGTCTGGAAGAGATTGGTAGGAACTCTGATCAGCTGTGAAACCTGTTCGGTCACAGTCAAACGACAAATAACAAGTATTATATTGCAGAAGTGGACTATAGGAAAGACAAGGCATCTCCATATGCCTGATGTGGAGAACACACTCGTATTGGTTTGAAAATTGAGTTCTAAAAGCAGACAAGAATATTGGTGAGAATACATTTTCAAAGAACTATTCGTTGATTGAAAATCATTGTATCAACTACTAAAATCGAAGGCTCTGTGTAGTCGGAGCTCAAATGAGGCCGCATTTCTGTTTTCTTCCAAATGTTTCGCAATGTGATTTTGCAAAGCGAATTAATGTTGTTGTTTGCGCTACGATGTTATTCAAGTAAACGCCATTCCGGTCGATAGAATTTTCGGAATGAAGTCGACAGAGTGGGAGGAATGAACTAAAAATAGTCGCTAGAAGGGAGACAGGTTCGACGACCTCGGGCCAACTCAGGTAGATGGAATCCCCCGGCCGCGGGGTCAGAGACCAGAACGGATCACAACAGGAAAAGTGAAACCTGCCTCGATCAAGTGAAGAGGCGTAGGGCGACTATTAGGCCTTCAAAACTCCGGTCACCCTCGAATATTGTGCTGTAAATCCTGGAGTGCATTCCAGGGCTGCCTCTAGATCGAGAATGCAAAATTCAATGAATTTTCTTATTGTTCACGACTGACACTTTGATTGAATGCGATACTAATACTAATGTCGCTCTTTATCGAAATCCTTTTGTTTGGACAAATTCATCACAAAAATACCACCTGCTCTGATTCAACAAACTATTAGGCCTTCAACGCCAAAACTCCGGTCACCCTCGAATATTGTGCTGTAAATCCTGGAGTGCATTCCAGGGATGCCTCCAGATCGAGAATTCAAAATTCAATGAATTTTCCAGATTTATTTCTGACTTACCAGAAAAAATTTTTCCAAGTTCTAAAGGGAATGGCTTCCATCCAGCAACGCTTGTTATTGTTTATGATTGACACTTCGAATGAATGCGATACAAATGTTGCTCTTTATCGAAATCCTTTCGATAGGACAAACTCATCACAAAAATACCACCAGCTCTGATACAACATAATGCCTTACAGGACAAACAACGCGAAGATTATACAATGGACATCTTCAAGTAGTAAAAATATGTCAATTCATCCAGCTTTCATTCAATACATTCATTAATATAACAATATAAAATAATTTGTCAATACATCAAGCTTTCAACAATTTCTCTTTCTCACGATGACTGTGACAGCATTTTAGTACTGTGCATGTCACTCCTATTTAGTTCAGAAAATGGGACGACGATGGAGAGTTTAGTATTCGATAATCAGGTGTGCCTTGGCACTAGGGATGGGTATCGATTAATCGAATTAATCAATCAGTGAGTGAACCATGAAAATACTTTTCTTGACAGCTAAAGAAAGATACCGAGTGCATAGTGAGTTGGAATAGCTACGTGGTTTTGAGTATCTAACCCATATTTTTTGATTATATAGACAAAACAAGCTATAGGGACAATAGAAGGGTTAGTTCAGGCATCCCAAACCTATCCTAACATTAGTATTTTTGTATGTCAGCGTGAGCGTACGTTTGTAGTTTCTTTGAAACATGCTTGGACACGCTTTCCGACTGGAAATAGTTCAGTTAGTAAAATTAAGTAACTTTAAAGTAGAACTTTGTGCATATTGGTAAGGAAGTTCGTTCTTTCCTTCAAACTGTAGGCAGACATGGAGACCAGAAGGTAACAATCGTGATGTCTAATTCAGACTCGAGTCAGTCCTATAACTATAAAATTGACAAATACAGTTTCCAATAGGGATGGGTATTGATAACTGACATTTCAAAATATCGATACTTTCGTACTAATACTCGATATTTTATTATCAATACAGTACTCTCCGATATTTTTGGATATCGATACTTTGGATCCTATATTTCTAAATATCGAATATCGACACAGTTCTTGCGGACAATTCAACGTAATGGAAAATGAAAAAAATACGAAGGTAGAGAGGTTGTTGGGTCGGATAAAATTAATTAATATTCAAGAGGAAATGATCAATAATCGATAACAGTTATTAATAATTAACAAAGTTATTAATAATGTTGAGTAAATACACTTAGCTTGGACTCTTGATAGTGAGAAATTAATAAACATTGTTGAGAAAAACATTTTCCTTGAGAATATTGGATAATGTTGATATTTTGTGACACTTAAGTATCGATACTCGATATTTTGAAACATCGATACTCAAGCCCAACGATACATGGGATATCAATTCTCGAATACGATACAGTATCGATACAAAATATCGCTACTTTTGTAACGATACCCAACTCTAGTTTCCAAAAACCCTTGAACAGCACAATTTAAATACAATGTCAAAGAAAACTGCTAGACAGTGAATGAGAATGAGGTGAGGTTAGTGCCAGCTGAGCCCATTTCATTACTACCGGCTGATAATGGAACTGCGTCAACGGCTTGGTGGCCTACAAAATCAAACGTAGTAACCCCATTCTTCTTGGATAGAGTTGCGTGATTTACGACAAACAATTCAAATGGCCTTCGAATGACCATAATTTTAGTCTAGATAACTAATGATGAAGCCCGCAAATACTTATATATACTGGCATACTGGATTCTTCGTATATACAGTTACTGCAGGAAACGCTATCTAAGTTGTTGTAAGCAACATCACTGTTCCAGTTTGTTTACATCTTGACCAAAACACAAGGTTTCACAGTGAAGGTAGAACTCAAGTTTACACAAGACTAGTGGTGCAAGAGAGGAGACTTGGCATGATGTAGGTGTAATTTTCATGGGTTGTAGAACAATGGGATGAGGTCCTACGGAGGAGAGAAAGGCGAAGCTCAAGGGAAAGAAGAAGGAAGGACACGGGACGGCTGAGTCCACGTGGGTGGGTTGGAGGAACACGTGTTCCAGAAGGTCCCTGCTACAGGAAAAGTAGCTGAACTAAGAAAAAAAGGGGAGAGGGGAGCCATCAATAAACTCAAATCCCATACCAAAACGTAGAGCGTTCGTTTCATTCAAATTTACGCTTGACTATGAGGAAGACAGCGAAAAAATTGTTTCAGGAACAAGACCTGGTATTACCACACAAAACAGTACCTCTGGCCACCCTGTTTTACACCAATGACACAGATATTACAACGTAAAAGTACTGTTAAATGTAATATTTCAACATTCCCGAGCTTAGAAACAGCCGCGCAGCTCAAGAGGATGTGGTTCCAGAGAACTGTTGTTTGACGCCGTGACTCACATCCGGTTCGTCCAGAACCCTGGAATGTCCATCCCCTGAACCATAGAGAACTCACTCCTGAGGCCTAAGTTTCATTGGCCGAAGGAAGAATCAGACAATTCGTCGAATCTGATTCACCCAACAGATATCCTTCCTGTGTGGGAACGAAAACTAGTTTCAATCCAGGAGGGGTCGATATCACGGAGAACTGTAGGAACTCAGGTAATATCAGTAATTACAGAGCTCGAAAAAAGCCTGCATGATGCGTGGAATCAAGAGGGAAATTACCGTTCTCGTATCTTCAGTTCTTAATAATCAAGATTTATTCGAAGAGGTGTACAAAAAGAACTGGAACATCATTGTAACTTGTGGTGGAATTAAATCAGCATCGCTTCACTAATAATTGCCCCTTCCTTGATTGATATTCCTATGGATTCTAAATGAGGAATTTCACCGAATACTGTTTGCATTTTTATTGAATAGTTAATGGTGTGGGACAAATGAAAATCGGGTTGATTTCGGAAAATACGTCTCCTGTTATTTTTG
The DNA here is from genome assembly GCA_009739505.2 of Apolygus lucorum. NCBI lineage: Eukaryota > Metazoa > Arthropoda > Insecta > Hemiptera > Miridae > Apolygus > Apolygus lucorum. The sequence continues at coordinate 54,405,813 of CM019179.2, forward strand.
GGAGACAATCAAAATTTTTGATTTCAAAACTAACCGGGAAAACGGACGTGGAGCGGGAACGCTCGCTGATTGGGCTGTTCGGATCGCCGTCTCCTCCCATTGGGACGACGAAATCGTGTTTTCTAAGAGAAAAGTTATCAAACAAAAACAGGGGAAACCTAATTTTCCCCATCTTGCTTTTTCTAATCTTGTCTTCAGTTTTTCGATTTCGAACTTTAGGTACTGTTTCGTGAAATTTTGCATCTGGGGACTATAGATTTCTCGATCTCAGCGCTTCAAGCGGCCATAAATGAACTATTCCAGGATGACGTCATTTTCCCGGTTTTTTAAACATTCGTATTTTCTACACTGTTTTGTTTATTCGTAAATTAGGAAGTTCGGGCTGAAAGTTTGCCTTAGGAGGTTTTTCGAGGTGCTGAATCCGATTTTGGGTTCTAAAATAGGAAATTCCGACATGGTGAAATTCCTCATTCATAAACGAATACACTGGGTATTCTATTATGACTATTGTAAATAAAAATCCAGATCGTGTTTCTAATTAATGATAATTTGCGGATCATCCGAAATTTTATATCTATTGTGACTCATCAACTAAAGACTGTTAGGATCAAAGAAGGGAATATAAGCACAATTTATCGAAGATTGGCGAAACCAGCCTGGCAAATAACGACCCTCAAGCCTCTGCAAACCGAGTGATAAAACTACAAAAATAACTAAGGCCAAAGATACTTTGACGGTTCCAATCTTAGTTCGTGCACCCAGCATCTTTGAGAGGTCTCCAAGACGAGCCAAATGCACTGCTCGGCTACGTGTTATGTCGATGACACGCGCTTCATGGACTATTCTGAGCGATCTAATAGCGGCTGTTGCCTTGTGCCCTCTAGAAATTATGGGGGTTCTGAAGTGAAAGAGCTTTTATAAATAAGTGCCGGTCACTTTGGGTGTCGACGGTCTGAGGATTTTTCTTGAAATCCTGAAGCTACATTTTCCATTACACTCAAAATCACTGACAATATGACTAATGGTAATAACTTCTTTCGATTCGAACGAAACTTCCACAATTTTCATTATTACGAGATTTGTGAAATGAGGAATTTCACCGATTTCTGTTTGCATTTTTCCTGAATAGTTAATGGTGTGGGATGGATGAAAATCGGGCTGATTTCGGAAAATAAGTCTCCTGTTATTTTTGGGAGACAATCAAAATTTTTAATTTCAAAACTAACCGGGAAAACAGAGGTGCAGCGGGAACGCACGCTGATTGGGCTGTTCAGATCGCTGTCTCCTCCCAGTGTTGCCCGATGGTACGACGAAATCGTGTTTTCTAAGAGAAAAGTTATCAAACAAAAACAGAGGAAACCTAATTTTCCCCATCTCGCTTTTTCTATTTTTTTCTTCAGTTTTTCGATTTCGAACTTTACTGTTTCATGAAATTTTGCATCTGGGGACTATGGATTTCTCGATCTCAGCGCTTCAAGCGGCCATAAATGAACTATTCCAGCATGACGTCATTTTCCCGGTTTTTTTTAAACATTCGTATTTTCTACACTGTTTTGTTTATTCGTAAATTAGGAAGTTCGGGCTGAAAGTTTGCCTTAGGGGGTTTTTAGAGGTGCTGAATCCGATTTTGGGGTCAAAAATAGGAAATTCCGACATGGTGAAATTCCTCATTGTACGAGGCAAATCAGTAAGCACTATGCTGTCAAAAGTACCGATTTTTCTAGCAAATTGACCTCGCTAAATATGAGGGAGGATTGAATAATCATTACAGAAGGTTTTACTCCACAAAGGAGAGTAGCAGGTAACTTCAAACATGAGGAATAGACAACTCTGTTGCTACGTCACCTCTCTTCGTGCAACAACTTTGAGGCACCCAAGTTTATGGTGTTATAAATACTTCGAAACCGTTATCAGTAAACGTTCCACGTCGAACTGACAAATTTATTGTCAGTTCTTCACAGGTTGAAATTCTTTGTAACCTGAACAAAATAGAAGTCTTACTGTAAACACAGTTTGTTCTATACAGGTATCAGCTTCTAACTATCGAAAAATGTTTCCACCCAGCGTACGAAGAATAGAATATTGTCCCTACAAGGAATGGGGAGGAATAAAACTGTCAACATCCTTTGTGCTCGGTTGTAAACACGTGCTGGCAGAGAGGGCACCGTAGAAAATCACGAACAAAAGCGGAATTGAGAGATGCCCGAAAAGTGCAGTCTTCGAGACCGGTGAAAAGATGGGAACGACGTTATAAATCACTGTTCAATATTTCATAATAGTTACCTTCCCCGTATAGTTCTACCGAGGAAACACAGGAATAGGCCAACTATTTGTTCTTGTTCTCCAGAGCTACTTCAATGACAGTATCCTTGTTCTGTTGTCTGATAACATTTCTGGCCAACAATGGATCAGCCTATTCTATACTGGACGTCATCCAAGTTTCACGAATATGTATTTTCTATTCACCCAAGTTCATTTCAATTAGGTAACAACAATATTGCCATATATGCAATAGAACAGGGCATTTTGATAGGGTCTGTCCGAAGAAGAGGCATGAGAGCCGGGATGAGAAGGTGAGAGAAGTGTGCCCAAATGCAGAGGGGTCAGAGATGTCGGAAGAAGAAGAAGTTGGGGGTGAAATCAAAGGTGCCAAGAGCGACCATTGACGTGGGCCTGAATGGTTTCAGTTGTTGTGTGGAGTTTGACTCTGGAGCACGTGTGAGTACGATTAGCAAGAAACTGTGGAACCAGATCAAGCTGCCCACTCAGGTACTGCATCCGTCATCTGATGTGATTACTGGCTACGGTAACAATAGACTCAACGTTGTAGGGAAATCTAAGGTAACTGTGAGCTTGAGGTAAATGTCAAAGAGTTACCAGTTATTATCTTGGAAGAAGATGATGTCCTCTTGTTTGGGTTACCGTGGTGTGTGGCCTTTGAGCCAAACTTACCGAAGGAAGTTACTGTGAGGGCTGTGAAGAAGGAGACTACATCAGGAGAAGAGCGGAAGGAAGAAGAGCAGTACCTACATTCCAGGAGAGGTGAAAGCCATAATTCGTCGATGCAGATAATGTATTCCGGTGGAGTGGCGACAATACCGTTAAAATGCCTATAAGCAAGAAGGACTGCCCGCAGATCTGGCTCGTCAGCAAATTCTTTTGGACTACCGAAATGCTCCTCAAAAAACAACTGGGTGCCCTCCAGCCGTCGTGGTTTTGGGAAGAAAGTTGCTTACAGCTCCCGATAGACTTCGGCCTGAGATCCGAGAACAGAGAGGATATCGGGTCGGGAGACAACAGGGGTATTCACGGTGTTAACGTGTTATACGTCGAGAACGTGTTTAACGTCGAACGAATCGGTCGTAAACATGTTATCAAAGTGTGTTATCAGTCGTGGTAAGTTAACACACCCGAATGGTCTGTTAAAGTGTGTGCTAAACGCAACATCAGAAAGAAAATGGCCGATAACTTGCCAGCTGTTTTTCAGTCAGTTTACTTGTGAGTTAATTAGTTTCGTCTTAGTTTTTTTGAGTTGGAGTCTGTTGAGTTGGAGTTCGTTTGTTTGTCTCGGTTATTTTGTGAGTTATTTGAGTTGGAGTTGAAGGTATGGAGGTCTCTTGGAGGTATGGAGGGAAGAGAAAGGTAGTTGGGAGGAACAAATAGATGCAATGAAAGTGAAGGAAAAATGCGAAAAACTGTTTTCTTGACCACTTCATCATCAACAAGTTCTTGTTTATAACTTTTCTTCGACATGACTGCAGTGAGTAATCCTCAAATTTTCAGTGTAAAAAGTAAAAAATCTGTAAACAATATAGGTGGTATAAAAGTTGTCTCCTTTGGTAAAAAAACTTTGCTTGTTTCTTTGCCATGGAACAAACAATGATGGACGTTGTAGATATTTTTCTCCTCATTTTTACCGAATTTATGGCGTTTTCCCCTTCTCGTTCACACTTCCTCCACCGAATCATGCCACACAATAACCATACGACCCTAATGGCTGCGATCTAGCCAGGTAATCGAAGAAGAAGGAGTGATGAGACTTCAACAACTTTAGCACGTTTAACACGAGTCGACTGGGGTTGTTCACGGTTTTTTTAGGACGTCCCACAGTAAGACTTGGGCGTCCTTATGCGATCGATCTGGGGTGAAGGAGGACAACACTCAACAGAAAAAAAATAACCACACAGTAATCCGTTTTAGACCATTCTGAATCCAAATCCACGAAAAAAACCGTAGGTGTATGTCTGTCTGTGTGTGTGTGACAAAATCTTGTGTACTCTGCACAGGCCTTAGTTCTCAACCGATTTTCCTGGTTCTTTTTTTGTTCTACGCGGAAAACTATCTAGTTGTGCACTACGTCGCCGGAATTTCGAATTTCGCCTTATAAGGGGGGAAAGGGGGGGGGGGGGTTAATGCTCAAAAAACGTGCGTTTTTGGGCATTATCTTGTGTATTTTGCCCAGGCCTCAATTTCCAACCGATTTTCGAGGTTCTTTTTTTATTCGACGCGGAAACCTATCTAGTTGTGCACTACGGCATTGGAATTAAGAATTTTGCTTTTTGAGGGCGGAAAGGGGGGGTTAATGCTTAAAAAACGTGCGTTTGCGGGCATAATCCTGTAAACTCTGCCCAGGCCTCAATTTCCAATAGATTTGCGTGTTTCTTTTTTTGTTTGACTCAAATAACTTCCGAGTTGTACATGATTTCACCAGAGTACCAAAATTCACAAGGGGAGGGGATGAGTGGAGGGATAATATTCACCAAATATCCGATTTTTCAATATTTCGGTTCCTTTATAGCTTGATAGTTGTATCCAAGTTCTGAAATTGAGGAAAAATTCTCATTATACCTCCGTATTTTCATGAATTATTCTCTGTACCACCATGGAACTAATAGTGGTGCCACCGTGGTGCCAGAACACCATAAACCGCATATTTCGTGTTTTTTTTTTGTATGTGTTTCATTTTGAATACGAACGGATGTGAACCTCGACGGACCGCCTACTAACAGTTGAAAGTTCAATGTTACGACGTATTTCCGCTTTGGTGCCAGACTCGCACCATTGGTGGAGGAGGGGGGGGGGGGGGGGGGGGTGAACTCGAATTCGCATGTTGGGTATCGTAGATCATGGATTTTAAAATGCTCTTCAAATTCGAGGCTCCCATGCCGCTAGAAATGTTATGGTGGATAAGGGTGAGGGGGGGCGGAGGGAGAGACCACGATTTCTTTCCTAAAGTAATAAGTAAATTACATCGAGTGAAACAGTTTTATCGCTTGCCAACTGGTTAAACTGATCTAATGCTTATCAAACGGGACGTCCCCTGGAATGCATGCATTACTAAACAATATGTTTGTTTAACAAGTTTACCACTTAACACGTTTAACACGATAAGCTCAACCGTGAATACCCCTAACATGAATACCATCACCAACGAGTGAAACCCAAGAATTTCAGACAAACCAAGGAGTGTGGTTAAGAAATGAGCGAGGAAAGGATGGAAGTCTGGAGTTGAAGAACGGACGTTAGAACACTCATATCGGATATTGGGGGAAGGAGAAAAGCAGCACGCCGATCAGCCAGAGAAAGAGCAGTGGACAACATCCAAGCCTATTGGGAGTGGAATCAGAACGAATGTGGTGTTTCCCGTGTAACCTTTATAATGTAAAGTATAATCCTTGTGGGAGTACGTTTAAAAACAAGAATGTTGCATAGAAAGGGGAGGAGAACGGGAACCACTAGTTAACACGTCCATCCGTTCGGTTTTCCGTTTCCTTCAATCAAAAATAATAAGTCCTATCGACTCGGAAATAAACATGGAATAGAAGAACACTGATCAATCTAATCGTGTCTATAATAGCTTTTCAACCATTTTTACGACAATTTTTTCATCACACCGTAAAGTGTTTATGGAGTTAATTTCGTTGCTGTCTGAAACGATCGCTCGATTTTTACGGCCGCCTTGTAGCATACTCAATTGAGAGACACCGTTCCCAATCGCGTCTCTCAAAGTAAACGACCAACGGGAAAAATCAGAAGCGATTCTGATTGCTCCTGGAAAAACTAGTGTTAATTGGCAACACAATTCTCTCCGTGGTTAATTTTTTGGAACGAGTACAGAAAATAGAATTCGAAAACCTGATACCTTCCGTGGAATGTTTCAAAAGTCACTCAAAAGCATTAAAACTAATAATAAATTGGACGAATGTTCAGAACTTTGAATGGCCGGATAACGTATCTCCGGAAATGAGCACATGAGGTGAACGCTCTCTAATTATATTCTTGTAAGATCGTTATCCTGTCCTCAATGAATTCCGGGTGCCACCTCATTCATATAGAACACTTGTTGCACTGCGCCGAATGGACGTTTGAAAAAGGGGAATTCCTCACTTTCATTTCGCCAGCAACAGGCATAACAACGTATTGCTTCATGGAAGGAATATTTTTCGAAGTCATTTTAAAAGCAAATGCGGTCACTCTTTACAACAATGATACATTATCATGAGTAGGGCTCGGCAATTTGCATATTTGCATATTTTTTTTGCGATATGCCCAAGCTGTAAGGAGCCTAATTATGCCATACTCAAGCCATTTTGTCGCTCCAAATTTAAATTTATTGTGCATATATTTGCATATATTCGCAGTTTTTGGTATAAGTGCATATAATGGGCATTTCTTGACAAAAGCCATACTTTCCAGTTTTGTCAGCTATTTCCTGTAATGAGGAGGCGTTTTCATGGCCCGGAAAAACAGGTGAAACCGTTCGAGAAAAATTAGAGTGTGTACTCAAACGAAATCCTGGCTGGAAAACTGTCGTTGTGTTGGCGAAAGTGTTGGAAGGCGACTCACCCAACACCAGCAATTGGTCATACACTCCTCAAGAAGTGGCGTCTTTCAAATATCTACGAGTACCAATTGCCTCAGCAGATGTGGAGCGGTCATTCTCCCGTTTGAAACTATTATTGCACGATTTGAGAAAATCTTTTACAACTGAAAATTTGGAAAAGCACTTGGTAGTACAAGCCAACATATTTTAACAATTAAATGTTTTGTCTAAAAACTGAGTAAAACTATTGTAAAAATTGTATAAAATGATTTTGTATAAAGATTTACATACAAAACATATTGTTTAGTAATGCATGCATTCCAGGGGACGTCCCATTGGATAAGCATTAGGGGACGTCCCATTGGATAAGCATTAGATCAGTTTAACCAGTTGGTAAGCTACAAGTAACTATGTACTGAACAATACAAGTAACTATGTACTGAAAAGACATTGTTTCTCACTTATTATTCAATTGTTCAACTATCTAGCGCATATTTTGAAGGCATATTTTCGGATTTTTTCGCGCATATGTACAAATGCATATATTGGGCATCTACGTACATATTTTGAGGTTTTATTTCGCATATATTGCCGAGCTCTAATCATGAGCATCAGGACAAGGAGTAGAGCGGAGAAGTAGGTCTGTCATTCGATCAACAAGACGACAAAACTGCTGCTGTCATAAGCCGTACAGATTAATATCTTAGCCACGACTTTCTCTCCCGAGGGCGCTTGCATTCTTTTGCAAGAGGTCACATGGTCGAGGGAATGCACTAGGGCGGCATTTTGTGCAACAGTCGAGTTACATAAGGAGCTCAGGATGTCGGGGACAGACAAACTGCAACTACGCCCTCTTGCAGCTGCACATCTGGGTCAGGGGCCCACCTCACTTGCATAACGTTTAACTAGGTCTATTAGAATGCATTTTGCTCTATGAACCGAGAGGGATCCTTGCATCAGTGCATCCGAATAGATCCTATAGCTTAGATGTTGACATTGTTGTGAGGAAATATCGGAAGGAAGCCAGAGTGAGGATAACTGATTTGGTAATGGTAATCAAATTCGTCATTCCGGTAATATGTGTGGTAACCAAATTATTTTGCATCCTAATTTATATTAATGATATTAGAACAGTTATTTCATTTTAGTGAGGTACAAATTTTCCCTACCAAAATAAAAATGTCTACTTTTTCTACATGTTAAACTTTCAGAATAAAGAACTCTACCAAATTTTAAGTTCAAAGTTTCATATACGCTTCAGGATTTATTGGGAGGCATCCAACAAGAATTACGGAAACTCGGATTTCTTTTTGCACGTCAGGAGAAACAGTATTAAAAATCACAAGTGTTATTCATTCCCTGCGGAATCGATATTACCTACCATCGTTCGATGACAGAGAGCACGTATGAGAAATACGTGGAAACAGTACACTGCCGTGCTAAGCCAGAAAGTCGTATCTTGACTTCACCCAAATTTTGGGAAAACGACCCGATAGGTCTCGTGGCGAAATAACACTTTCATGGGATTATTTTTCGTCCTTTTACCACAAGTAAGGGTTTTCCTTGAAGGAAATTAGTAGCCGAATCGATTTCCGGAGTCAAAATTAAACATATTTTAGTGTAAATTGTCAAAAAACGGTATAACATTTTAACATGTTTAATGTTTTAGGGCTGGGGGTCGTTCTGTGAATTCCGACACGCAAATCTGCAACGTTTTTTTTTCTTAGTTACCACGGACCGATTTCTTAGTTACCACGTTATATCGGCTCCATTTGGGGTCTAGTTGTACCAAGATGGTCACTGATCAGCTGAGTGAGCTCCAAGGCCATTTTCTCTCCTGTTGAACGCAGGAAGCTGAAATTTGAGAAGCAGGGTCAATGGAGAATGCTGAAGGCGCCTGAGTGGTCACTGATCAGCTGAGTGATCGGCAATCTAATTTCTCCCTTGCGAGGGAAAAGCATTAAACATGATTTAATGTTTTTCCCTCGCAAGGGAGAAATTGAACAGAGAGTTTTTTTTACATAAGCAGTCGCTAATTGCGGCAGAAATGAAAAATCCTGTGCCGTATAAACCAGACCTTTCCTTTGGTCCACTATGAAAGAAAGAAAAATGTTTCTTGTCAATTCTTCCAGAACCTGGCCATCTTACCTCCTGAACTGCCATTATGTCATATTTATACTTGGTCAATAACAGGGAGATCTCTCTCATCCTCCCAGTCTGAAGTAAAGTTTGTACATTCCATGAAGCAAACTCAAGGTCCGAATTCCTGCTCTGTCCGTTTCCGGTTGGTATCAGTCCGGTGGTTTCTGTTTTCTTCGAGTTTCGTAACGATTTTCCATTCCTATTTGACTGACATTTAAAGTCAGATATACTAAGCCTAAGTCGTATCTCGATTTTGCTAACACGAAGGGCGGAATTCATAGACAAGGCTTGAATGTGAGTGAGCCCTCAATTATCTGAGTTGAGGGTCGGCCTCGACTCAACAGTCCGTATTCATAGTTGATTGAGACGGCCCACTTAAGTGTTGTGGTCGCCTTAGTGCACACTGAGCCTGAGGGGACGCTCAGGGGCTAAACAACTCATTTTCACCTTAAGTTGGCAGCCTTGGTGGGGATATTTCCCTGTTTCAAGGATATTTTGGGTAAAAAGCACGGGGAAATTTCCCTCTCGTATTCTGCACTGATCGTGAGTTATAACCTTGTCACCGGTTCTCTGTGGTTATAACAGTAATGAAAAGCTTTTTATTGCACTTTCGTTACTGTGGATGTGCATGCTAATTTCTCTATTTTGTCCGACTTCCTACAAGTAACCATTACTTTTGAGTTATTAGCAGAGGTGAATCAATCAAATTGAAGTCTGTTCAATTATATGAGGGTGCTGACATTTTTTCGAGGGTTTGTAACTTGATTCCTATCTCCGCAATTTCATCAGTTGGAATGAATTTGCTGCCATCGGATTCGACTATACTGCTCTGAAGAAGGTAAGAAATTATGATTTCCTTAAATTAGCAGTAAAAGTATGTATCTATATGTAGGTACGATACGAAAGAAAGAACCACTATTCAAAGTAATAAACACAAAAAGACATTTTGGTATCATTTTTATGAGTGTTCTTAGGCATCATTTAACCAAATCAACCCATTGATTGTTTCAGACAAATTAACTTCTCCCGGCCGAATGAAAAAGGTTAATCCACAAGCAAATATACGAATATTCATGACGATTGGAACCCATCAACACTTTTACCTACCTACTTATTTATTCACCTGTGTGAAACAATATAAAGCCCGAAATAAACTCGTACCTATATGGATGTTTTTTTTTATTCAACTTGTACTTCATTACGAACCCATATCATTTCCACAAGTATTTCTACTATCTTTCTACTATTATTTCTTATTTGTTCTTCTTTTCTACTATTACTAGATCGTAAAGCAAGAATGAGTATTGGGAACGAAGGCGAAAATGTTTGACAACTTCAAGAAAGAAACTCGCAATCTCGGAGGATTTCACCGAGTTCGGGGAGAAAATATTGAAAAGACTGTTACAAGGAAATTCAAGTTCGCGATGATCTTCATTGGATATTTTTGACGAAAAAGTGGGCCTCAGCTCAACGCTGAGTTTGGTTTATGAATACCGTTGAGTGCGCCCTTAGAATTCGCACTGAGTGGTCCCTCAGGGCGCCCTCAAATCTTGCCTATGAATACAAATGAGTGCCCGCCAACCCTTATCGATGCATTTGAGGGTGCACTCAGACTTAAGTAATGACTATGAATTCCGCCCTAAAAGTCATATCTATGATTGATACGAGTTTTCTCTCTCGTAAACCCGAAATTAAGACTATTCTGTTTTGAATACGCAACCACGAGACTTCGAAATGCTAAGCACATTTTAATTTCTGGAACTTTATAATTATCTTTAAATCATTTAACCTTAATTAATCAATCGTACTTCATATCTATGTTCAGAGTGTAAGAAAAAACATCTGAATCAATAAATAAACGTTTATTCCAGTACCTCAATGAGTCATTAGACATCATTTTCTTTTCTCCTTCTCGTAATTAACTGAAACATTGTTTCAAAGTTATTTAAAAACATATCCTTAGGGAAGGTTAATAAAGTCACCACTAAATGCTGAGTTCTCAGAGGCAAGTGGTATCATGCCGATTAAGAATGCAAGAAGTCGTATCGTCGAAATACTAAGGACGATTCCCGTATCAGTGTCAAAATACGAATTTTCTTCTTCTGAATTGCTCTGATACTACTAGTTTCTAAGCAGAATCAAGTTAAAACGCCTTAACGCGAAAATCGGGAGGCTTATTTGGGGCATTTCTAGCAGAGATACGACTGTCAAACTCCAAAAATCGGTTGAAATCGACCACCAAAACCCTCTGGTACCAATAACTCAATTTGGTCAAATTTTCACGTTATTACTTTCAGGCTTAGCACGACAGTATAATCGTCATTACCGCATAGTTTACCATAAGACAGTCCAGAAAACTATCTTAGATTCTGTTGTGTTGCTGTATTCCTGCAAAATAGTGTGCTTCGAAATAGAGATGGGTGGCTCATTAAAGATCCGGCTCTTTGAACCGGCTCTTTCAGAAGAGCGAGTGAACCACGGGTCAGCAAAAATGAACCGCGGCTCTTCGGATCTTTTGAGCTCAGTGTGTTTGTGTTCGGTGAAGATCGGTTCTTCAAAAGAGCGAGTGAACTGCGGATCAGTAAAAATGACAAATGAATCGCGGTTCTTCGATCTTCGGATCTCTTGAGATCCAGTAAAATAAATGAACGGCGGCTCTTCGATCTTCGGTTTTTTTGTGATCGGCAGTGTTCGGGAAAATTAGGACCTCCTTTCCGTCAGCTCACTGATGCCAACCCGTACGATAATTCCGAGGGAAAATACGATGTAAGTCGATCAAACAATACAATTTTGCGGAATTGTATCGTACCACCACATGCATTATTGTATTTTTGGTCGTAAACTTTACCGTATTTTTCCAGTGTTTTCCGTGACCAACTTTCTGATTCTTTCCGTTGTTTTTTCTCCCTGTTTAATTTTTACATCATGATTTTTTGTGAGGAGCTTTCTGATACAAGTTCAAAAGGCAAGCAAAAGCACATCCTTATCTTACCATTATTATCAATATTGAAGCTCACGTACTTATTGGTTCGTTTATTCTCTTTCAACTTGGTTACCTTAATTTCCTTTGTTGAATACCTATAACATCAAAATGTTATACCTACTAAGAATTTTTTTTAAATTGTGGTTTGTCATTAGAGGCATAAAAAAATGCAGATTTCATATAAATAAATATTTTACCAAAAAACTGTATTTTTAAATCTTACTTATTCTTTGCTTTAATCTTGTTCATTTACTGTTTTTCGTTGATTTTTTGAAGGATTTGTTGAGCATCTTTATTGAACAACAGCGCTTTTTGGGTTATTGTTTTCAATAATGAACCATTGGAATCGAGCAACAGAGAAATTATTCCCTCTCGCCCTCAAAATTTCATGGTTTAGGATTCAAGGTAGTGTAGAACCCAATAATCGAATAAACATATCCGGGCAGAACTAAAATAAACCGTTGTGTAACAATTTGTAGCGTTTTTATCGTATTTTCATCTCTACAATAAATACGAGCTCAAAAGAGCCAAAAAGAGCCACTGATCCGTCGAAAAGATCCGGATCTTTTGAATGAGCGGAGCGCTTCTTCTTGGTGAACCGTTTTGCCCATCTCTACTTCGAAAGGAAGAGGTTACAGAAATGTTATAGAAATCAGAAACTTTCAGTGATGGGCAGGTAGGAGGCACAAGTGATGGAAACATCGGTCTACCTGAACAACGCGAGAAGGGCTCCTTTCGAAATCGTTGCGGGTGAAATCGGAAAACGATTTCGTAGAGACGCATCTATTGTGGGGCCAGGAGGAAGGCCCTACAGCTCAAAAGGGCGAGGGGGAATGCCCTACAAATGCTCCTCCTTTTTCTACGGTTCTCCTGGTAGGTAATGGTGAGAGGAGACGAAGGAAAAAAAAGAGAGGTGCAACTGCGTAGGCCTTCATCCTCTGAGCATGGGATCGGGATGGGTAGGAGGAAGCAGGCTGGAGGTCATGGCTGACTCCGTCTCCTCCGACCACGTAGATTATGGGTACCTCATCCTTTATCTTCGATGCATTTCACATCACTCTGAGATTGTGGGTGAATAAACTAGAAACCAACCAACCAAGCGGCATCACCAACAGTATCAACTACGATAACCTACCAATCGAGAATGACAAGAATAGTACTGTAACCTCACAAATAAACAGGGCATAGTCTGTCCTACTCATACTCCCTGATTTCCAGTACCTTTTCGAGACATTCTCTCTGGATATGGATAGCATTCCTTCTGTAGGAACAATAAATAATAGGCGGAAATACAAGTAGTACCAACAGAATTTTAATAGAAGTCGGATGAAAAATTCTCAATATTTAATTAAATAACCAGCAAAAGGAAAGGTAAATACTGAGGCAATACCAGGTTGAGAGGTAAAGTGCTGTACTAACGTTATAATATAACGTATTATATTGTACCACAATATTATTGTGTGGTACGCTATGATGCTCCCTGCTGATCAAACTGAGTAATAGTATGAAGAAAGCTTTACCTGATGAATGTTACGTAGCAAAACCCCACCAACACGATGAACACTTACCTGAAACAGAGAAAATTAACCAATCACCCACGGAAACCGTGTACAAAAATTGAAATAACAAAACACGTAAGAAGACAATGAAAATATTAGTAGGGTAAGGGCACCAGTTATAGACACTACAACCAAAACTTTCGGGTGATTTCATGATTACTTGTTCGTGTTAAGATTTTTTCTACTTTTTCTTGCTGTGTCGTGTTGATCTGGGTCTATTGAATGAATTATGTTCACAAATTTCCTTAAAAGATTAGAATTTACAATTTTTCCACCGAAATTACGAAAGTGAGTTTTGTTACCACTTATTGACATGCAAAATCCAGTTTACGACACACGAAGGAACCAGTTATTGACACGACATTGAACATTGAAAATGGGTAACTTTATTTATAATATAATAAATTATAGAAATTGGTCACTGAGATTAAGACTAGTTATATATAAAATTCAACTTAATCTTTTCTCAAGTCAATTGGTATAAAATCTGAGGATTAAACTCGCTTCCGAACTTCGCCTTCGTCTCCATTGAATACTCTTTTAGGATCTTCCAATATCTCAAACAACGACTGCTCTCTCAAGTAGTCTTCTGTTCTTAGATCCATCCCTTAAATTCATCTCCTGTAACCGCAGTTACAAGGATTTTACGTATGCGCGTGCGCAGAGGCTTCTGTATTTAAGGCCTTGATTTTCATTGGGGACCATCTACAACCTAATCCGCATAATCTCTGAAAATTTCATCGAAATCGGGTGTAAAATGTGGAAGTTATGGCCGTTACAAGGAATTCACGTTTACGCATGCGCAGTCGCTTCTATCAGTCCGAGGATAATGATTTTCATAGGGGACCGTCTACACACCAACCCGCACAATCCCTGAAAATTTCATAGTAATTGGACAATAACTTCGTATAGTTATGCGCGTTACAAGGATTTCATGACAGACACACAGACAGACAGACACGGAACCAAAATTGTTCAAAAAGGTCTAAAACGCAAGACGCGAGTGAAAATTTTGAATTTTGGAGAACTTTTTTTTCGTCCTTGAAAAGTGAAAACAAAGCTTCCGCTATCTTGGTAGACTCGGAAGCAAAATGAGCGAACTCAATAGCTTGGTGCCAAACTTTTCCTGTAGGTACCTAACAACAGATTTAAGAAATATAATTTTAATTTTACTGCGATTTTAGTTCTAAGTTTTTTTCAGTACCTAGGTATGTCAATAATTGGTATTTCCTGCTGTCTATATATGGAGTGGAATCCTCCAGTTATTGACTACAAATTCAACCTATTATTGACACCCCCTGTCGAATACTGGATCCCATCATAATTTTGTAACAATTTCAATACCTTTCGCTTTCAAATAGAAAACTGTGTTTAATTCGCTGAAAAACAAAGATTTCAACAAAAATCCAGTTATAGACACTGGTGTCAATAACTGGGCAAGTTGATGTATCCGAGATCCAGTTATCGACACCCTCCAAAATTCTTTGGTTTAGTTATTTTTAAGTTTTTTACAGTTAAAAAATATTAAAATACAAATAGGATGAAAGTGACGAAAAAGATTGGCCCCTACAACCTTATAATATGATGTAAAAAAATCGTGGAAGTGACTAACCTCCTTACTGAGTTGCTCAAGAAAACGTCGACAGCTGAACACGAAAAACGAAAACAAACGTAATCCCGTTGATTTTCTCCGTAGCGACATGATTTCGAGGAGAAATTGCAGCTGAGTAGTCCTAGTAATAAATTATGACCAGCCGGAATTTACTGGAGGCACCTAATTCTTATTATTTGTGCCTGAAGGCGCAACTGTCAATAACTGGTCTCGTGTCTATAACTGGTTCCCTTACCCTATTTAGTTTTGACGAAAATAATAAGTTGTCGCAAGGGTCAGTCCAAAATTTTGTCAGTGAATAACAGTTTCGCAAAAAAAAACCGTTAAGTTTCATGTTTGACATACCTAGTTTCTTTATTTTTATGGCTGAGTAGTTAGCTAAATTTGTTTCTGGTTGTCCCAAGAAGCTGGAATTATTTATTTGAGACTGCTGATTCTGGATTACAAACTGAGCTCCTCCCTGATCAACTGAGTGAGTTAAATTCGCTCCTGGGGGACTCAAAGAGTTAAATGAACATGTCCACTCTCCGTTGAAGGTCGTAGAAATTAATGAGCTGTATACAAGGATTATCATCCCGAGGGCTTCACATGTTTCAAACGGGCAATCTTTATTAGTCACGTCACAGTATGATTTAAGGTCGAAGTCAGAAGAGCACCACTTATTCAGTGTTCTTTGAAGACCCTCATTTCGAGTCGATTACATATCTCTTCAAACTAAGTTACCACTTCAAAAGGACCGCCGAAATTTCTGATTTTTTTAAAGTTAAATTACAAGGGACCAAAGAACATTTCAGTAATTAGCCATAATTAGGGAATCTGATGACTGAATACAACCGCTGTTCGTCTAACCCAGAGAAATCAAAACCCCTTTCATTTCGTCGTTGTCATTTTCGTGAAGCTGATAGCGAGTACTAACAATGGTAATATAGTGCAACCTGAATGACCAAAAATTATAGTGAACAAGCGTTCGCTTGATAGTTGTGGGATGTTTAAACCACCACGTGTGGAGTGTCCGGAAACACCAAAACTAGATTAGAAGAAGAAAAGTTTCACAGCATGTTCAAAGGGCTATTATAACCTACCTTGAGATCTCAGACAATGGAGCATGTACTTCTTTGCATAGCATTTATGAGGTGGTATCCGGGGTCAGATGCGTGGGATCAGATGGGAGAGAGGTGGATCCAATAACGGATCCAAAGTTTCCATTTCGACGACACCCAATAAATATTTATCAGGTGCAAGTTTGCAACTCAATGTGCTGAGCACGGTACTATCAACCAAAGAGAGTATTGAGTTTGGGCCAATCGAAGTGAGCGGGGGATCGGAAGAACGTTGTGTTTGGGCGAAGGGTACAACTGATCTGGTGTACAATGCTTTCATTAGTTTGATGATGAACTCTCCTTTAGTGACCAGTAACTTTACAAACTATATTTTGACGACGTGCATCGAAGAGGGTTGTTCCTTTCCACCTAAGATGTGGCCTTCCTCACCTCCAACTAACTTCTTGAGGACGATAAACGGAGCAGAAGCATTCCGAAGTGACTTTACCCGCCAATTCTACCCAGATCACCCCAACGTCCACATATCTACATAAAATGGGAAAGGTAACTGTCCCAACATGTCTGCATTGCCAGAAGAGAGAAGATGATGATGCGCTACACACCTTTTTCAATGTATGTTTTGTATGTAAGTTTTGTATGTTCCAGTTCTTGGTTGTTTATATTCTTATTGGTTTTTAGATGACGATAGAATAGGTTTAATGTTGGTGGCTCATTTTTAATGTTTTTAATAAAAAGTAATTATTAAGTAATAACTTTTTTTTTGACATAGGTTATACTAACTAATATTTTTGACTGGTTGGTTAAACTAACCGTGATTATTCATGCTACTGTTATTATTTTTTAGTCTTCAATTAATTGTTTTTTCTTGTAGGCTTGAGAAAGGGGCCACAGTTTGCCCCGAAAGCGCTTGCCGAATAAATGTGAATATATAAATATATTGACGTCCTCTGCTTCCTTCTCCACAACAACCAACATAAACCTTTTTCAAATGCACCAAATGGGCGGCTGAAAAAGCCAGCTGCTAGCAGAGCTGGGGTTAACTCCCCAAATTTCAACACCAGAAGCTGTCGTCAGCAAGATGCTGGAAGGTGAGAGGAGCTGAAGTCTTGTGGCAGCGTACGCAGAGAGTATCCTGACAAGGAAGACATTGTTAGAACAAGAGAGAGAGAGAGAGAGAAGGGAACACCTGGTCCGTCCCGCCACCCAGAACTGATGAAGTACCCCAGGACTCAGCTTGAAGTAATGTGTTAAGCAGTTCCAGGCTGAGCATCCAACGTGGGAGAAAAGGAGATGGTTTTTTTTAGTGGGTTTGAATCCCACATAACCTTGAAGTCGAAGACCCTTCAAGGCATCTTACGAGACCCAACTCCACTTGTGGATCTTAAAGATTTTCTCACCTGCCTGCGAAAAAAAAAAAAAAAAAAAAAAAACGTCCACATAGTCACCGGCGTACTGAAGGAGATCCAAGCAGAAGTTGAATTGAAGAAAGCAAGCGTGGAAAAATGTGAATACTTATTCGGGGATTTTCTGGGTTGGCCCAAACTCAAACAGCCCCAGCCAAACTGCTCAAGCACCTTGATGACCGACCCAAAAATCCAAGCTGGACGTGAAGGCAATATCATTGATACGACACACCCAACAGAGGAACTTCGGCAACACCGTGGGTTCTATGACAATAAATGGGGAAGTTGATCAGTTGGTCAAGGGTTAAGTCTCTGACATGAACGAGCTCAATACACCTAGTACTACTGCGCCAAGGGCAAGAATAGATGCAGGAACTTTGCCAAAAATCCAGCTTCGCCAACGTTTACGTACCCACCTGAACACAGTTACCAACAACTTGGAAGTAAGCACGGAAGTAAGCTGATGACAAGCTTACTAAGGCAAATAAAGAGGGTTCTAGGCGGTTCACGGATAATTTAGCAGCTTCACATCTATTCCGCCCCAATGGAAACTATCAAAACTATCCCATTGGTGGCTATCAAGTACTTGGTCTAAAATCAGTATAGTTTACTCAAAGTTTAGTCAAAAGAGCGTTGTTCCATCCGACAATACGATTAATACAGTTTACAATTCCATAAAAAATGGAAATCTTTCGAAAAAGGAATGCACAAGCATGTCAGACTAACCGCAGAAGGAGGAAAAGTAGACGTTGGCGAAAATGTTAGGAGAAAACAAAGAAACCAAGAAGAACCCGGTCGGTGACCAAGCCCAGTTACGTAAGGGAGTGGGATCGGGTTCACCAGCTGACAAAGAGTCTACTATTCGACGAATAAACTTAGGAGTCTAGGATTTAAAGGCTCGGAGAAGAAGAGGTGAAGCTAGTTGGGTAGTAGAACTACACGTAATTCAAAGGCTGAAGAGCTATGAAGCCCGTTACAAGGGGAACCTAGCGTGGCCAAGGATGGGAGATCCCTTGCTCTAGTTTTTCCTACACGCGGCGAACCGAGCACAGAAAAGGAATAATACGGTAATGCACTCAGAAGGAACATGAGTAGGTAAATGCTCTTCATAGACCGAGAACGCGAAACCAGTCATCCCTGCAGCAATCAATTTTTTATGAGGTTGTTTCATAGCCATCAGATGCATTTGCGGTAACCTGCCACGGTATGCTAATAAAATTGAGATTATAGTGTAGTTTTAATGGATCTTTTTGGTAATCACGAGTTCACTTTATGGTTTAATGGGTGATGGATGAAGATATGAACGAGGGAGTTACCACAGTGGGTGTAGATTAAAGAGAATTTAATCGCACAAAAAAGATTCGTAAATAGAGGAGGAAACAATTTAACAAGACGTCATGGAAAGGTAATCATCGTTTTGATTTCTAGCTTGTAGGAACATCGCATTTATTAACCTTAGAAGTGGGTAGCAAAAAAGAACGATGCAAGAGGAAACGCCGCCGTGGAAACAACGTCTCGTCTTTGCTTGCTGATCAAAAATCGGTATCGCCTTGAGCCATCTTTTGAAGAACTCCATAGCCGTCAAAGTAGGTACATCAATTATTGAGCTGTAACTTAATTATGCTCGGCTGTAAAGGACCAACAATGTTGACAAAGTTGAAGCGGCTGTTTCTCAGTTGTATTCCTTTTCTTTTCTCTGCACACACTGCTGACAGGACTATGGATTCCAACCAGATAATATTGTAAAAAAGAACAGGTTTACACACGGAATCTAATCAATTTAATGAATTCAATGATAGCATTTTTAATTTGTCATAGAAATCCTGGTAAATTGAGGGAGTCTCAGTCGGTCGCCGTTTCGGGTTAGTATTTCCCTAAATTGTAGGGGCTCAAACTTTAAGAGTTGTACCTAAATTGGAAATTATGGAGGATTTTCGAAAAAAAAATGGAAAAACCCTAACAGAATAAATTGTTTTTCCCATTTTCTCTGGCAATTATTGTTCGATTTTGATGATTCCAGCGGCAATCTTCTAGTTTTTCAATTCTCTAGACTGCTGTACTAATGAATTTCAAAAATCCTTAAAAATTTCAAATTTAGGTACAATTTTTAACGTTTGAGCCCCTGCAATTTAGGGAAAGACTAACCCGGAACGAGGACCCCCCCTAACTACTAGCCTAACAATCTCTTTAACAGGAAAGAACCCATAAACCTTCAACTTATGTCCTGCTTCATAGCAAAGAACAAAAATGTACTGCAATATAGCCATCAGTTCCCAATGAACCAATTTCCCTCCACTTCAAAGAGCAAATAAAGCTTCTTGTATTAGACGACCGAATCCAAGTGAAATTTCTGGAATTGCGCTGATTAGCCACTGACTTCCCAAATTCTAAGGGTAGTTGAGGTGTTTTCTTATGATTAAGAGGGTGATGAAGGAAATCAGGATAGAAGGATATTTATGACCAACTTACAAACTTCCAAAATCAAGGAGAAAAATGTCTTACATTTTCGAATTAAGTGAGGACTTTTATTCTAGATTCCAGATTCAACTCTGAAGTCAAGACCAGCAAATTCGAACCTACAAAATTCTTCATGTTTTGATGGATTGACCAAATTTTTTGTAAAGGTTCCAATGAATTCCATCGCCACGTGAGAGATTGCAGCCACTGCTTGTGCGCAATCGTGAATCTAAGCTGCCCTACCTTATTCGCGGGTGTCGGATAACATGCGACCTGGTTACATGGAGAACAACAAGCACTACGAGTTATTGATTTCACTACTGAAGATTGCATAGGCGTTATAAATCCCTAGGTTTATTCAAAGTCCAAACTTGTGGCCTCACGCAACACCAACGCCTGAAAGAAGCGTTATAGGGCGGGGAGAGGAGGCCGTGAGTCACCCACCCCAGAGCTCGTCTATCGATTTTGCACATCCCGAAACGGATAACTATGCACGACCCAGCGCTGGGACCCCCTTTTATGCCAAATTGACATAATTTATCGAGGGGCGAGGGAAGTGAAATACCTCAAGGCACTTCCATTGTGCGTGCATCGTGCTCACTCGCAGTGGCGGAACACCGGTGGTTAATGTCAGCGAAAGGAAACGGAAGTCGTTAGAAACGGAAACGGCTTGTAAAAACGGATTGAGTACAGGCTATGGACGAAAGTTGGCGAACACTACATTAAAAAAAAGTGGCTTCTCGAGTCTGACAAATGATTTATTTCACGTCAGAGTTGAGTGGAATTTGGAATACATGAATCCAACGAAGGCTTCAACTCGAATCAAAATCGCCATCTTTAGCTAATTAAAGTCTTTTCCATGTTCCCTGACTTTTTACAAAAATTTCCAGACTGAAGCAGGTTGAGTGGCGTCCCTTCAGAATACATCCAAACAAATTCGGAATGGCTGCAGCCTTTGTCCAACAGCTCACCTATCACCAATAGTGAATGGGGGAAAACCAGCTGTCCACTGAGCACAGTTTCTCCCTCACCAACCCTTAAGAAAGGTGAGACGACGTGTGACAGACCCTTCCAAACTCAGTGAACCACTTAGCAAAGAAATGATTATGGACTGAGAAATCCCAGCCTCTCAGAAACATCTCCAAAAACAATTTAGAACAGCCAAATTGACCCAATGAAAAGTATAAACGTACTTAAGCGTTCTAAAATGTCGGGGGATTTTAAAATGATGCGTGTTTCTTCCCGAATGAGCTAACAACTACGGTCTGGCACAGGAAACAAGGCATATCGTAAGATCGATAAGCCCTTTAAAAATTAAAATAGCGAGACTAATAGCCCCCCTCACACACACAATCCCCGACACTCAACAATCATTATCGTAATAATGGGGCATAAATAAATTAATAGGAGGCCGAATAGGTGATGGAGACAGCGAGCAAGGAACTGCAGGTCAGTGCTATGTAAGTAACCAGTCGATATGAAAACTTGCAGAGGAAAAATAACTGGCGGGGGGGGGGGAGGTAAGTACAAAAAATGGAATTTTACAGGAGTGTGTTTTAAAGTTTCAAATTCTATCCATAATTCAGGAATCCACAATAATTGATACTTAACCCTGCCATTTTTCACGAAAGTATCCTAAAACCGATATGATAGCTCGAACTGCCCCTCAAATTACGTCTTAATGGTAAATTCAATGGTTTTTTTTAAGAATTGTCGAGTTACCTGGTTACGTGCAGTCTTATACTTACTTGGTTACGAGCAACCACATTTTCAGATTTACCTGCTCACCCACCATAAGATAACCTACTTGCCTGGTTAAGCACAATTTAGTACACTGGGAAAAAGTAGGTAAACTCAGTTATCGGTCTGTTCTCGAAACAGAAATGAGAGTTAACCGAATAATCACTAACGCCCCAGCCAATAGCCCACTCGCAAACGAAAGCTGGCACAAAATAACGCCTACAGTGAAGATATCTCGATTTTCACCAAAAAACGAGTTACCTGGTTTTTCCCTATCGCCAGCCAAATATTCTCTCAACCACTATAGAAGAGGAAGTAGTTCAACATTCGACCCAAACATTAAAGAGAAAAAACTTAAAGAGGTAAAAATGCATCTTATTCATTCCAACAAAACTTATCCATTAGTAACCGGATATTTCGAGTGAAGAACAATGATGATCAGGCTGAAAGATGTGAGCTTTACAATCAGTTATCCAATGAATTGGTTAATTGTTAATAAACTTCGTAATTGGATTTTTCCCAGTAAAAATAAAACAGTAAATTAGTCGCGTTTAAACGATTAGTTTGTTAAACAAATTAAACAAAAAACAACGAAGGTATTGCAAAAACCTGTTGTCAACTGGTCAAATAATTTAAATTAGAATTTTTTTTTTTGAGATTTGTTCTAGTCTTTTTCACACCCTTATCAGCTTTCACAATTGATTTTCCAAACTTTGTGTAACGAAGGTAAATTGATCGTTAACATCAATTTATCTATTATCAATAATATAGAATGGTTAATAATAGGACAGTTTGTAATGAATGTGAAGGTAGGTAGAATGAGCAAAAATAATGTGATCATGTTGCTAGTCTGTGTCGATTTTCCTGGCCAATTTATAGGTTATACCTAGTGGTAGATGCCGTAAACCACACGTCCTCATCATAAAATCCAACTTCCTTCGTGTCATGGCGAGTTAATCACCTCGTGAATAGAGAAAGTTCTCATAAATCCACGACTTTTCCCTTTCCTAAGGTGGGAATTTCAGTGTGATAATCTTCAGATTCAGCACCCGAATATAACGGTTGGAAATAGCCGCCAGTCTTTTAAATATTCGTAAAACTTAAATTCAATATTTTGTTTCAAAACACCAACGCAATTGTGGAGCAGCACCGAAAAATGTTTATACGGATTGAGTTTTAAAACGGTATTACAAGTTGGAGTGAAGTAAATGGAGCACATCTCACAAAACTGAACAATTTTTCTTTAGTTTGCCCACTATTTTTCTAGGCAAACGATGTATGAATTACATTTAAGCGTGGCCCGATGAAAGAGAAAAACACTCGTGAGCGAACCACATTTACCAATATTTTTAGAAAGAGCATCCCTCGGCAAATATAACAGTTTTACAATCATTTTGTCAACATCGACCCATTTATCTGGGAGATAACAAAGACAAACGATGGGTCAGTGAGGTTGTTTCAAACGATTATTGGAAGGAGGAAGAGTCCCCTACCACAACCACGTAGAGATCTGTTTTCGTCGATGTCGCCGTCGGAACGATCGTTAAAGATTTTTTACGCGACAAATTGTGAAGCTCCTTCGAGAACTGTCGTTGGAAATATTTTCTTTTGAGAACTTTTTATTTGATGATTCTGTATAAGAAAACAAAGACTAACTTGTTATGTTTGCAATGGTATCGATGAGATAAAGGACCAGAACGTTACTCGAGTTGGGATGGTAGTTATACTGTAACGGGTAAAATAGAACAAAAAAGTCTAAACAAAGGAACTATTAGTGTAGTTCAAAAAGTTTCAGAAATGCCCAGGGATAGGGCCCCTTAAAATACGTAGAAAAAAGTCCTACCTATTAACTACCAAACTCGTTGAATAGCAGTGGAAGTTCACAACACTCATTCTCGTATTTCAAGTATTTCGCCTATCGCACCAAAACTATGAGCCACACAGAATATTCCATTCTTTGCAAAATTGAAAACAGTCAAATTCTTTAAAAAATGAAAGTTATCAGCAGTTTGAGTTTATGAGTTATTTATATCGGCATAAGTTTACTATTTTTTAAAACAAGTGGGTTTTTCTCAAAATTGCCATTTTAACGATGCAAACTTTCTTTTTTATTGAAATATAGTCGGATAGAAAATTGTTTAACAAATTTATATATCAACCAGGCAGTTACCCACAGGAACGGACACACGTCCTGATTTAAACGCTAGCGAAGGGTACTCCATAGAATGGAAAGGTGGAGTAAATTTTACCCTTCACTGTGATGAGTAGGTTGTATGGACATAGCGGGCATAGGTAGCGCCACTAAACTCATGATATGACTCAGTAAGGGCCGGGGGTACAAGTCATCGTTTAAACGGGGACATAGCTAAGCTTAGCTTAATTTTGAAACACCGTTTAAACTACAGATCCCGTTTGGCGGGGGTACAAGTCCTTATCAGCTCGGTTTAAGAAACTGGAGTTTAGGAATCCAGAGACGACGAAGACGAAGAGGAAGAGAACAAAACGGCATGGAACTATAAAGGTTCCATGCTGTTCCATGTTCGTAACTGCAAATTTTTGATGAATTTGAAGGCAGAAGTTGGAATAAACATCAACTTCACGTTAATCAGGATAACCTAAAACCTCAATGTGAGTTTTGCTAGAATAAAAGTGCGGACGACTTTTACTTCAATCGGCTCAAAAACCTTCATTTTAGCGTTTCTATTTATTGTAATACACTAGTGGTGAAAGAAAGGAGTGTCGAAAAAGAAATAAAAACAAACCAACGATGAAAACGACGTATTAACTTTCATGATCGACCCAAAAATCGGTTATTCAAGAAAGAGTCTTCCCGTCCAAGAACCGGTTTTTCGAAGATGTGGTGAGTACTTTCGACATATTAATTTTATCCTATTTCTTATCATTAAAAGAAATTTTGCATGCCAAATACTTCCGACGATAATGTGAAAGTGAGTAGTGATAACTACTATTTCTATCACTAGCAAGCAACTTTGTTACGAATATTGGTTGATGTATGTAAATAATCATAACGATCGGTAGAATACCTGATAGATTAGTATTGATAGATAGTATTACCAAAAAGCACTCCTACAAAACCAGCAAGTAGGTACCTACAGCAACTCATGTAGCTCAAATTGCTCGTAATACTATAGATGCATTCTTTTAAGTACTTTCTCAAGTCTTTATCATATTTACCTACTTCACAACTCTTTTCATCACCCCCCATTCCTTTTTTTCAGGTGATTACCATGTTCAACTGAAGATACGTCTCCTACGAAGGGTGCTGCCCTATTCCTAATGGTCGTTTCCTCCTACCTTCCCATTTTATTTTATCAATACAATATTATTCTGTAGGTATCAATTCTTGTGTAACTGAGTAAAGGACCTAACTGATATCTATTTATTAAATGACTGTACCTATCACAAATCAATAATGTTTTGAGATATTCTGTATATTTTTTTTCCGAAAAATACACAAATGTACCTTTTTTATAATTTTTGTGACTTTACCTCTCTTGATTCCGTTCTTGAAATAACTATCTTTAGTTCATTGAAACTTGAATAAAACGCTGGAATATTTTCCTATTTTAATGTTCAAATTGTTGAATGCTTTTTCCGACTAGGTATTCCTTAAATTTAATTAATATTTGTACAGACTAACTTCTACACTAAAATCGTCAGTGAATAATGTAACTTGTTGTTGAGCAGCTACTACAATATATTTAATAAAATTCAACCTCAACCAAAATACTTCACCACATTGGTAACAATATTTCTCGTTATTACCCACTAAGCTCAGCTTAAACGGCCATCAGCGACCGTTTAACTTTAGTCTTAGTTTAGCTCTTATCAGGAACTAAAAGCGTAGTTTAGGAACTTGTACCCCAGCCCTAAACTGCATTCTCCGTTTAAACAGTAGTTTAATCGATGAGTGACGTTTAAACGGGTATTGTACCCCCGGCCCTAAGGATGTCTAGTGGTGAATGAACGCACCTTCTCCCTTTCCCAAATGGTGCGGTTTCTTCTAAAAGTCAGGGAGTAAAAATTACTCCAACTTTCCAAAAACGTAGGTCTACTGGCGTAAATAGTACTCTTTATTTCCGTTTAGGGTCCTCAAATTTAAAATGTCTCAACGCGTTTGTGATTCAGAAATACAATTTCTACCGAACAGAATCACAAAGAAAATCAAGTGAACCGTCAACTGGAAAGAGAAAGAGTCATCACGTCGTCAGAAAACGATATACAATCACATTCTGCAAAGGCTGCTTGAAACCCAATTGTGGTCATGAAATCAAATCTTGCCCAAACTGTTATCAGTTGGAATTTAATGATCATAATTTTATTTCTTTAGCCTTAAGCCGATCTCGAATTTGGCCAGCGATGTATAGAATGCCCGAATTGATCAGGCAATCTGTAAAAGAAATCTCATCTCATACTTTACCTAGGCGTTGTATAGAATACAGTACACTCGGCAAAGTGTGATTTGGAAGTGTTCGTTCAGGATTCAAGGTTGGTTTGTCTTCCCTTCCCAATGAAATTGTAGACTCTATTGACTTCAAGGAAGACTTGGAAGGCGTTGTACCCAACATTCAAGATCACCCACACGAAGTTAACCATCCAGAAATCAACGAAAATAGCCCTGTTGGGGCGGAAGAAAGTCGTCATTAGTAAAAGTTTTCTGCGTCTGTGAGGAGAGCTCAGCAGACATGGCTTTGGGCGTTAAAATTAACGGATATTCGTCAACCCATATTTTTTTGCACTCGATTTATACTTTGCCTAAATCAATGGTAGGCATTATATCGATACCTTAAAGCACAAAGGCGCTATGTCCATCTATCTTCCAAAAAAAAATTTTTTTTTAATTTTTGAAAAACTCAAGTTCAACAAAACTATTACTGACCTTCTTGACGATTATCACTTGAAAATTTGTTGAAGAATTGAAGAGTCTAGTGTGGTAAGCCATTATTTTAGGAATTGTGCACTAGTGAAAACTTCTTTTGCGTATTTCTGAAAACTCCGTTTTTGGACATACCGCCTTTGTACTTTAAGGTAACGATAGACACTGCCTAGGCATTGTGTCCAAAGAGAGTTAAAAATGAAGAAATTTCATACATTGTATAGAATGCCTGGATTTCATACTTTGCCGGTAACAGATAAAATAACTACCTACGAGGAGGTTATTGCCATATCATGTTATGAGCCTTCCTATTCAGATATTTAGGAGTACACTATTTATTAGAATTATAGAGTAGGTATCGTGAGATATTATATTCTCCAAATCTATTTTCTATCTAGCTACTTTCCCCAAATCCGTCACTTTTAAACGAAAAAAATAGAACGAAATTGAGTATATGTAAGTGGGAGTAAAAATTACTCCATCTTTCCATTACAAGCCCTCAAGCTGATATTTCCATTCTAGGGCTAATGAGTGATTACACATCATGGAGCGTCCTTGTGTCTTATTTTGAATTAAACTTGATTAATGATAAGTTGGCCTGTAAAATGAACTTAATCAAATTTTAGTTGTTCAATCGCATGTAGTCTAGTATCTGAGAGGCACCAGCAGAATGTTCATTAACTACGCCCGTGTAAATGGGGCAGAAGTGCTCGGTAGCCATCTTCAGAGGTCCTCCACTGCCAAACTCGTGCTCTAAGTAGGTATATGGGATTCAGGTTGATAGAGGGACACCGACTCTTTGTTTACTAGAGCGAACAAAGACACTCCGGTAGCGAAAAGCAGTTGAATGAGGGAGCAGCCCTACAGAACGAGGAGAACACAGATGCGGCGACGAACAAAAACTTCAGCAGGTGGCCCCCTTCCCTTCGTGAGTCTGAGCCCTTCCAAGGGACCCTCTTTTCATCGACCCGACGATACACCTAACTAGATTCAACTATGAGCTCGCGTAACTCGATTTAAACATCCTCGGATAACCTTCGAGTTGAAACTGAACCGCAGATTACTCGCTTACAGTACACTCCCTCCACACTTGGACAACATGAAAGTGAAAACTTGGACCCTCAGATGGTTACTGCTTTTCGGATAGTTACCTACCCTAGGGCAATAACATGTCCCATGTTAATAAACTGTTTCAATAGGATTCAAAGGCCTGAGTGATTAATCGCCGACACAAAATTAGATGGTTAAACCGTACCCCATTCAATAATGGTCTAGTGAATTATGTTCCAACAGTACTGTTTGCACCAAATTATACTTAGTACTGACTACTTAAGGAACCCACAACCGACGAATTGAAGGTATTGTGGGTGAGAAAGTAGGAGGTAGCTCCCATTCCATGAAAGCTTACGACAAGCAAAAAAGGATTCACGAATCTTTTTGTAGACAAACGAACGATGGCGAGGGACTTTACTTAGGAACTTGATTGATTTGAGAATTACAAGCAAGATTGTTAACTGTTGAAATCATTACTCGACTCGGATTAAACCAACACACCCCACCCCACCCCTTCCATTACCATAAAATAGGAATTTTAAACACTCCAACATTCACTTCAAACGATCAAGTTCCCCGCAAAAACAAACTAATTGTCCGAGAGAGCGATTGAACATCAATGGAACATAAAATGAAATGTCACAAGGGGTGGTCTTGGCTGGTGATGCACCACACTCAGGAGCTGCGAGCTTCCCTGGAAGAAGTTTTCGAATATGCCTGACGACCCATAAGACTGAAATAGGTTGTAGCGGCTACAGTTAATTTTTGTGTTTCCACTTTTATTATTCGCATCAACAGCAAATACACAGCCATAACCGTCGACCGCCACAAGCAAGCATTTACGCTCGGTGAAAGTTTGGAAATTGCTGATGACACCAGATCTCTGCCGTCTACTCCTGCTGCCCGAGGCAAAAAAGTCGTTTTTGCTGAAGGGGGACTCCTGTAGCGAATACTACAGTTAATTTTTGTGTTTTCAGGCCTGTTGGATTTTTGGTTACTGTTTTTATGATCTCAAGAAATTTTGCTGTCAGTCAGTCAAGTTTCAAGATTCAAAAAGTTGTCAATTCCAATTTTCAAATTGCATTACAAAATTTTTTTTCTCAAATATTTCCGGCTATTTTGCATATATTATTGGAGTCAGATGTATAAATTATCAAATTAAAACCGTTGTAGATCACCACTAAACCTTCAAGGTCAAGATAAAGTTGATTGGATGAGTAGGTGTACGGCATCTAGATAATTTTCCAACGACCTGTGTCCTAGAGTCAACGTGGGAAGCAAGAGAATGCTGCTGAATGCCGATCCTGGCGAAAGCTGAAGTCAGGCTTTGAAGACGAGAGAAGTTAATACAATACAACGTTTCTAATGGTCTTGGTTATTATAATACTGCTTATTGTAGAGTAGAAAACCTTGTAGAATAGATCTTCTGGTAAAGTTAACTTAAAGTTGTCATTACCATTTGTATGGAATGATTAAACCCATCAAAAGCTTCAATATAGAACTATGCACCAATCAGGTACAGATATTTTGATTTTCAGAAGATGGAAAAAGCGGGTAGGTACTTCCGAGATGGGGTGACCTTGAAGTTATACCGTTTCGCACGACAGCACGGTCTTGAAGGAGAAATATACCTTCAGCGCCGTGTTTCACCGATATAACAAAGAACAGTTCGATTCGCTAAGAATCTCTTTCCAATATTTCAATTTCAGAGGGGGTGCAACAGTTGATCAGTTATGAGCAATCACTTAGTCAATTAGTGCCGTGCAAGCGAATATGGAATGACTGTTGCGAAGAGTCGCGTGAGGTGACTTGGAATAACAACTACGCCGTCGCATATCATTTTCCAGTGGTTTGCCAAGATGAAATGGAACGCGTCAGAGAATTGAAACAATGAACGCAGCGCCGACCCTCTCATTAATCAACACTTATGTACAATCTATAACATAGCAGACTGCCAAATCAGTATCACTGTTCATTACGTCATAATGCACGTACCTAAACGACAGGTTGAGTCTATAATATGGACTATAACTATATTATCATCCAAATACATAGTAGTATACATGAAAGTGATGAAAATTGATACATGGAAATGGTAATAATAAAATCACTCGCGACGAAATTGTGGAAAACCATTTTAATAAAAAACGGAGTTGAGAAGAACGTTGTCTATTTCCATGAAAATAATGAGTCTTAAGTTAAATCGATTTCGACGGTTAGGTCATCATTAGTATCAAACAATAACTGAAGGTACATCACAAAGAGCATAGCTTATAATATATAGCCACAAGTGGAAGGGAGCTTGAATCCCATTGGTCGAGAAGGTGAAAGTGATCAGATTGAAGCAGATATAAGTGAAAGGAGAATCCTATTGGTTCAGAGAAGTGAAAGGGGGCTCGGAGGATCAACAAATGCCAATATAGGCAGACAAAGTGAAAGGGTGCTCAAACATTGCGAAGGGGGGGGGGGGGGCAATCTAATGCAGTTTGCATTAATCTGATAATTAATAATCTCATGCAGATGCATCAGTTTGCAATCGAATGCATGTTTCAACCATCAACGGTGAAACATGTTGAGGGACCACCTCATTCAGACATTTACCAGACCTATCACTCTCAAGAATCTCGAAATTTTCAAGCACTTCCAACATACCTCCCTTCGGGCAAAAATGAGGAAATTCTATGTACCGTCTGGTTTTTAGATCAAAACTAAAGTTATGATTGGATTCTCTCAAACAAAACTTTGAAAAATGTAAAATTCACTCTTGAACAATGAATTCACTCCTTGATCTGCCCTTCTCATTGATTAACAAAAAACATGATTTCCCCATTTATAGAAAAGATACCTACAGAGATATCACTATTCACGGTACATCAAATCATCCCTTAGTTCATAAACATGCTGCTTTCCATAGTACGGTCAATAGAGCTTTGTCAAAACCAACGAATAATCAAAATTTATCAAAAGAAAAAGCTATTATTAAAAGTATAGCCGCAAGCAATGTATATGGGGGATGTCTCATTGATTCTATATGGAATAAGGTTCTTAAGAAAAAGTGTGAAGACGGGGTTTCTAATATGGTTAAAGAAGTTGTATTAGAAGAGAAGAAGTGGATAAATATACCTTATTAAGGAAAGATTTCTGAAAAAATTGGCAAAATGTTATCACCTAGAGGTTTCAAAGTAGGGTTCAAAAAAAAAAATCTTAAAGCTTCGTTGAGTTACGTTAAAGATAAATTTGGCGTTCAAGTTAAAAGTGGGGTTTATAAGCTGAAAAGTTCTGGTGGGCTTGAGTATTGTGGTCAAACTAGTAGGAAATTTAGGGAAAGAATAAAAGAGCATGAGAAGGATTTCAGGGATAACAAAGGTGATTCTGCTTTTGCGAATCACCTGAGAGAATCCAATCATAACTTTATTTTTGATCTAACAAGCTGACGGTACGTAGAATTGCCTCATTTTTGCCCAAGGTATATTGGATGTGCTTGAAAAGTTCGAGAGTGATAGGTCTGGTAAATGTCTGAAAAGGGTGGTCCCTCAACATGTTTTATCGTTGATGGGTGCATTACTGCAATAGACTGGTCCCCCCCTTCACAACGTTACCCTCACCAATGATGGAGCTCCCTTTCACTCCTCTGAACCAATAGGATTCCCCTTTCACTTATATCTGCTTCAATCTGATTGGGTATGACTTCTCGGCCAATGGGATTCAAGCTCCCTTTCACTTGTGACTATATATTATAAGCTATGCTCTCAGTAATGTACCGTTCAGTTATTGTCTGTTACAGATGATGACCTAGCCATCGAAATCGAAACTTGCAACTCTTTACTTGCGTGGAAATAGCCAACGTTCTTCTCAGCTCCGTTTTTTTATTAACATGGAAATGGCCTATTCTAATAACATCTCACGATTTCTCATTCAGCAGCCACAGCACAGGTACATAACACAGTTGAGTACACTCCTACAAGAACTCTGTTATGATTGGTGGTTATAATAAGGCGCCAACTGTTTTTCAATGGAGGATCGAAGGTTTTCTAGTCTCCTACATAATTCAGGTAGTCGCCTGAATCGGGATTATTTTCAAGGAAAGCAACAGAATGTTGATTTACAATTCAAGGAGGCCAACGTAACAATGTCGGTCACACACAGAGAAAATAACTAGAGACGGTAGATTCGACTATTGTCTCAACTTATCTGACGTCTGGCCATTGGCAATAATTTCAATAGTTAATAATTATAAAAACATGAGAATAAAACCTGGGGATTTTAGGAAAACATTCACGGAAGTTCAAATGAAAGTTTCAAACTACGTTTTATCCACATGGACAGCTTGTTTCGCATAAAAATTGAGCAGGGGGTCTGATATCTGACATTCTATGTCAACCTTCCTTACCTACCAATAACATTATGGTTTCTCAATAATATTGTTGTTTGTGGACGTAAAACAAACTCTTAACGCGAATATTGTTTACAGTTCTTTAAACTGGAGGGTATATCTCAATTTCTTACTTACAAATCCTTTTCACAACATAATATATTTCTGTAAAGTACCTAATCTCACAAAATAGATGGTCCCCTATGAAATGGGAAGATGGTCCCTACGAATTAGGAGGACGGTCGCCAATTCATGGGGGACCATACCCCCAATTCATAGGGGTCCACCCTCCCAATTCGTAGAGGACCATTCTCTCAATTCATAGGGGACCACCTTCCCATCTGTAGGGGACCACCCTCCTAATTCATAGGAGTCCATCCTCCCAATTCGTAGAGGACCATTCTCCCAATTCATAGGGGACCACCCTCCCAATTCGTAGAGGACCATTCTCCCAATTCGTAGAGGACCATTCTCTCAATTCATAGGGGACCACCCTCCTAATTCATAGGGGACCACCCTCCTAATTCATAGGGGTCCATCCTCCCAATTCGTAGAGGACCATTCTCCCAATTCGCAGAGGACCATTCTCTCAATTCATAGGGGACCACCTTCTCATCTGTAGGGGACCACCCTCGTAATTCATAGGGGACCATCCCCCAATTCGTAGAGGACCATTCTCTCAATTCATAGGGGACCACCCTCCTAATTCATAGGGGTCCATCCTCCCAATTCGTAGAGGACCATTCTCCCAATTCGTAGAGGACCATTCTCTCAATTCATAGGGGACCACCTTCCCATCTGTAGGGGACCATCCCCCAATTCGTACAGGACCATTCTCTCAATTCATAGGGGATCACCCTCGTAATTCATAGGGGACCATCCCCCAAATCGTAGAGGACCATTCTCTCAATTCATAGGGGACCATCCCCCAATTCGTAAAGGACCATTCTCTCAATTCATAGGGCCCACCTTCCCATCTGTAGGGGACCACCCTCATAATTCATAGGGGACCATCCCCCAATTCGTAGAGGACCATTCTCTCAATTAATAGGGGACCACCTTCCCTTCTGTAGGGGATCACCTTCCCTTCTGTAGGGAACCACCCTCCTAATTCATAGGAGTCCATCCTCCCAATTCGTAGAGGTCAATCCTCCCAATTCACAGGTGACACCCTTCTCATTCGTAGGGGACCATCCTCCCAATTCATAGGGGACCATCTACTTCGTGAGATTAGGTACTTTACGGAAATATATTGTTATGTTCTGGGAAAGGATTAATTAGACTTGGAAATGCTATCACCACACAGAAAGATTGACCATATTCTGAAATTGAAATGGAAAATTCTGAAATTGGTTTGGAAAAATCTGAACTTGAATTGGAAAATTCTGTATTTGACTTGGGAAGTTCTGAAAATGAATTGGAAAGCTCCGAAAGTGGGTTGGAAAATTCTGAATTTGGTTTGGAATTTTCCGAAATTGGTCTGGAAAATTCCGAATTAGACTTAGAAATCCTACACCTACCCATGAATTCACATGGTACACAATAGTAGCTCACCATGGTGGAGGGTGGCGATAGGCATGGATAATAAATAATAAGGCATGGATAATAAAGCAATAACAAGCAAAAAATGCAACTAATTTCAATTGATTGCATATTGAGTACGAATATTTTGTATTATTTGATAATTTTGTAAATGTATCGATATATTGGAGTATATTGTAATGATGACTGTGAAGAGAATCATTAGGTAGAAGTAATGTGATAAAATGGTCTTTACTGTGTCATTACTCAGATTATGATACCTATTAGGAAGAGGAGCATAGTGAAGGTATGTTGTGGCTTCTTACCATGATCAAGAGACAAAACAGGAGTGGAAAACGACGATGGCGACCAATTTTCAGGAGAAAATAATTGGAGAGAAAATGGTGGATCCACAAACACAAATGAACACAATAAAACACAAATAGTCAACACAAACGCTAAGAACACAGGCGGTGGAGGCGAGTGCGTGAAGCAGACTGAGCGTACTCAGGGTTCGGAAAGGGTCGGAAAGGAGTACGAAGGGTGGCGGGTGGGTTGGGAGGGGTAAGCTAGCAGGCGGGAGGGGAGGGTATCGTAGGGTCGGGAGGGGGAGGAGGGCAGGACGAGGCGGAGGGGGGTCGAAGGGGGCAGTGTCCCCAGTTGCAGCCCAACAACCACGTTTCGACTATTACCCGTCCTGAAAACGTGGGGCACCTCCCGGTTCGATACCGAGTAGACGCGACGTCCGTCACGTAGACTCCGTTTCTCCCGAAAAGGGCGCGTCAGCGCCCCAAGCGGTGTTTTTCTAAACAATTTTCTCACCAACCACAAAAAACACAACCGAAAACCACCAAGTAATCCCCCAGAAAGCCTCATGATCAAACTTTCGAAAAACACTCCGATGTTTGTAGGATGTGCTTCAGACTTTGAAGTTCTGAGGGAACAGGTAGGCTGGTTATCCTAAATCTTGAGGAGTTGAGAGGAAAAAATACCATCTTCCTGATGAATTACCTTCCCTTTCGATGATCACGACGACAACAGCCACGACACCTCGTGAGAGAATCGTAAAACATTTTAAAGGCGAAGGTGGGAAGGTTAAAAAGTCTGTGGAGTGGGTGTGGCACATAGCTTCCTCGAATCCATAACCCCATTGTATAGATGATTCGATGCATAGTATCAAAACATCAATTTCTAAGTACCTTCCACTACCCTCATAGGGGACCATCTACACGTCAATCCTCGCAGTCTCTGAATATTGTTGGAAAATGTAGAAGTTATGGCTGTTACAAGGATTTCACATTTGCGCATGCGCACAAAATATTTTCAATTTAAGGGCCATGATTTTCAGAGGGGACTATCTCCACCCCAACTCGCAAATTTCATCATAATCAGATGGGAAATGTAGAAGTTAGGGCTGTAACAAGGAAATACACGTTTGCGCATGCGCAGTGGCTACTAGGTATCAGTTCGGGGACCATCTCCACCTCAAAATTTGAACGGAGATTAGGCCTCTTTCGCGATTCACACTCGTGTTTCTGATTTATCGTAAGTCCAACCCTTAAGTTTTCGTAGGGAGCGAACGGTTGGTCCTACAGAGCTCTGAGTGGTCAAATTCTATTCTAAAAATTCAATACTATTTAAATGGTGAAAAAACATTAGGTACCTTCATACCGAAATTATATTTGAGCTGGGGCGTTTTCAAAATTTCAGCCCTTTTTTTCAACCCTTAGAAGTGACCTACATCAACCAAAAGCTTCGCGGCACAACTAGACCCCAAAAAGAGCCCATATACCAAATTTCATCAAAATCTGTCCATGGTAACTAAGTGCTGCGTAAAATTTGTTATTCGAGTAATGGCAAAATTTCGGTTTTTCGATGTACGATAAGAAGAGAGAAAGGGGAAGACAATATTCCAAGAATGATGTTGGTAGGACAAATGGTCGTGAAGTAGAAAGTAGTGGCTAACATTTCTGTTGTCATTCCCCACAACTGCGGGTTCTTTCAAAGCCTTCTTAGCGAGTTTCCTATTCCTGCCAGACCTACCTCAAAGATGGACGAATATGTAGGTGCATAATATTTGATTTTTATTGTTTTGGTTCATCTTCATTTTTGATTGTTAAGCACCACATGACAAATTCCATCTTAATTACTTTTTTGTATATAATAAAATTTCAGTTCGAGTTCAAAAACGCTGCAAATCATTGCTCAAAGGTTTATTATTTTCTGTATAGATCACCCTTCTGTATAGATCACTGGTTCTCCATCAATAGCACCTACCACCATCTGTATTCTCCCTTGACCTTCCCTCTCAAATTTCAGCTTCCTGCGTTCAATAGGATTGAAAATAGCTTTGGAGCTCACTCAGCTGATCAGTGATCTGAAGAGTGAAGAAGCCTTTGAGCAATGATTTGCAGCGTTTTTTGCCCACCAACATTTTTTTTACCTACCAACTTTTTTTACCTACCAGCTAGGTACTACCTACCACACCATACTGGCTTCACACCTTCACAATCAAGTTTATTAGAAAGAACTAAACGCTTCACACTCGATTGGAAAAATAGAAAGCTTCATATGGAAATTTGATTACTGGTTACGCAGAAGGCAAAACTGTATACAAATCGAAGAAATGAACAGCGATCGCATTTTAGTCCGATAAAATTTGAATGGAGATTAGACCTCTTTTGCGATTCACACTCATGATTCTGTTT
This sequence comes from Apolygus lucorum, assembly GCA_009739505.2. Taxonomy (NCBI): domain Eukaryota; kingdom Metazoa; phylum Arthropoda; class Insecta; order Hemiptera; family Miridae; genus Apolygus; species Apolygus lucorum. The sequence goes on from CM019179.2 coordinate 54,442,144, forward strand.
TATCGAAGGAAAACCTTCAAGTACTCGTAGGGACCGAACGGTTTGTCCTACAGAGCTCCGGGTGGTCTCAAAAATTTTTAAAAATTCAATACTATTTAAAATTGGTGAAAAAACGATACCTTTATTTCGAGAGTTTTCGAGCTAGGGCACTCTTGAAAATTTCAACCCTTAATTTTCACCCCTTAGAAGTGACCTACATCAACCAAAAGCTTCGCGGCACAACTAGACCCCAAATGGAGCCCATATACCAAATTTGAACCAAATCGGTCCAGTGTTGCTAAGAAAAGTGCCGCGTACGGCGGACGGACGGAAATTTTTTTTCGATTTTCGTATTCTACGTACCTTGAAACGTAAAACATCAAATTTTGAGGGGGGGTTAAAATTTTTTTTCTTGCTCGATTCCAAAGGCTTATAATTGAAAATAATAAACCAAAATTGTACCAGCATCATACTTATTTCTCTAATTTATAAGCCGGTACAATGTTAGTTGGTGAATGATCTGAATAATCTGATCACAGCCTCTCTTATACTTCGGGGATACTTGAACCAAATATATTATTGAGCTATATTAACGTGGAAACTGCAGAGAGTTTACCTACAACAGAAGGTACTGCTCAAGAGTCTGGACGTTAGATACTACGCATTTTGCTACACGTTTCAGGTAGCCTATCCAAAAATCACCTGCCTCTCCTGCTATCCCGAGTCCAACAGATGCTCCCCAGACTACAAAGCCCAGGCACTATACAAGTCTTCCAAATTATTCAGGTCAAAACCCTTTCATACTCCAACCCCTAACAGTTTAGCCTTATTGTGAATCCTCCCACGATCTCTGATGCAAGTCTATACCGAACTATTTGTGGCAATTTTTTGAGAGCTATAAGCATTTGTCCTCAGCTTGGGAGGGAGAAAATGTTGTACAACTTATCGGTTATGTCAACTGAAAATTCAAGCTGTCGATCGATAAAACAATCTACAGCGTATACATTTTGAGCAAGTTACAAACGACGTAATCAGGCACTAAAAACAATCAACTTTCAATTAAATATTATGCCGGGGCGTGAAAGAAATTACGAAAACCATTATCTCATCAAAATACGCGGAGTTCGGCAGTACAAAACTGTCGAGAGCGAGGTGAGAAATAAGTAAACAACTACCAAAAGAGCACTATTGATACTCCAAGAGCGTGGAGAGTATAATTAAAAGCCCACTAGTCGGGCGGTGTGAAGTACGAATATACATGGATACTTTCGAGTAGTGAGCACATGAGAATATCAACCCCAACCAACATGTCACTACACCCATTTGGACGAGCTAGGTATATAAAAAAAATTCAAGAGAATTGTGGGAGGAAAATTCAGCTGGGTTGATGATGGAGAACAATAGTAAAGATAAAGAAAAGCACATCGAATGTATACAAATACAGGGTGTCCTATGTTAAGGACCGGAAAACTTCGGGAGTCGATTCTACAACCAATTTGTAAAAAAATGTCTCCTAGCAATTTTGTTTGAACTCCTTGTTTTTCCAAGTTTTTTTTTTCAATTAAAGATTTTTTTCGCGTTTTCGACCTTTTATCACTAAAGTTACCATAGATACCTTAATTTACCCTGAAAATGTAAAAATAAGGGTACCGTTAGAAAGGGCGTCAAATTTCTCATCTTTCTAGTGCCAACAAATAATTATTTTTGGGGTCTTGATGGGTGAAAAATCACTTCGCAAAGTAATTTTTGTCAAATCGGAAGAATTTACTGTTTCTTTTGGTTGTTGGGGTTTTACCCCCGCATGGTTTTCCTCGTACCTCAACACCAAAAAATGCGCAAGAATCTCAGCTTTCCAATGGTATAATCAAAAAACATTTTACAATCGAATTTGGGGGAGAAATTTGTGTTTGAACGCGGAAAAACGTGCATTTTTTTCCAACGTAATCAACGGTTTGACGGGTAGACTCCTTCCACCTTCCATCCCACTCAGTCCTCCACAGTCCTCAGTCATCCACGGTGTCATCAGTTAAGAATCAGGTGAGAATCAGCTGATGTCACCGTCGACCAATGAATGATCTTCAATAAAGACAGTTAACCTTGAAGTGTTAAATGAAATTGAAACCTCCCAGCTCGATAATAATTTCAAAATATTAATTGAAAAACTTGGGCGAAGAACGTCGGGTTTATGATAAACCGTTTATCACACTCCCGTAGATTTCGTTGACAAAAATGCACGTTTTTCTGCGTTCAAACGAAAATTTCCGCCTTAAATTCGATTGTAAAATATTTTGTGAATATACCTACCATATTGAAAAATGAGATTTCTGCGCAGTTTTTGTTGTTGAAAACGTGAAAACCCATGGTGAAGGAAGCTCCTAACAACCAAAAGGAAAAATAGGAAATTTTGCCAATTCAACAAAAATTACTCTACGACTTGATTTTTCACCCATCAGGACCCCAAAAATAGATGATTTCTGTAGGCACTCGAAAGATTGGAAATTTGACGCCCTTTCCAACGTTACCCTCATTTTTACGTTTTTACGGTAAATTTAGGTAGTTGTGGTAATTTCAGTGACGTAAGGTCGAAAACACGAAAAAAAACCTTAGAATGGAGAAAACTTGGAAAAACAAGGGTTCAACATAAAATTGCTAAAATACATTTTCTTACTTAAATCAGTTGTAGAATCGACTCCCGAAGTTGTCGGGTCCTTAACATGGGACACCTTGTATGTCGAGTATTTTCTGCACATCATTTTGGCGTTTAAATGAATCATGTAGGAGGGCTCAACATAACGGTAGTTGACCAAACACACCCAACAGCAACCAACTATTGTTGTATTATAATACGAGGAAATTGATACTGCGGTTGACATGAGATCCCCGCCTCGGTGGTCGGCGGATATGAAAGAAGACTCTCCACCCTCTTCAAGGTGAGCCGAAAGAATCCAAAGAAAATGCCAAACCAGCTGTAACGAGGAGCGGCTTTGTTTCCAAGAGAAAAGGAGAATACTGGTAGCTGTGTCGTCCATTTGTGTGTGTGGGAGAGCTAATAAAATAAATCGGGGGACGTCTGATTGGGGCACGAAGGACGACTCGGACAAAAAATCACAGAATGTAACCGCAGAGCTGCCAAAATCAAAATTCGATGCAGTCGGAGGTTCCAACGTGCCCATTGTCCAACCAATGATAAGAAAGCTGAATTAATTACGAAGGATACATTGGACCCACTAAAATGTAAAACACTCATTCCAATACGAAGAAATACTTTAACCCCCAAAATCATTTCACAATTTAAACCTTTCAGAATAATTCGAATGGCTCAGGTTACTATGGATGCGTGTTTCCACTGCACGCCAGTACGTTTCTGCCACCCAGAGAAGAAGATGGTCAATGTTGATGAGTTTTATTTTCTTGAAAATCCTTTATTAAAGTTGTTACTTTTGGGGACAGCGGTGTGGCTACGGGCGTCATTGTTTGGCGGTGGACTTTGGACCGACCTGTGCGGGGATCGTGGGTTCAAGACCTCATCGCCATGGGCCATTGGTAAGCCATGAGCGAAATCATCAGAACCAATTCTGATCTTCCCTTTGGAAGACAGCTGATGAGGTCCGCGACGCCAGGAATGGCAGTTAGACGAAAATTCAACCTGAAATGTGTTTACTTTACTTTACTCACTTTTCTTTTGAAAAGAGGAAGATTGGAACAAGTGTATCAGTTGTTTAGCAGTAGAGACTAGAGAGGAGAGTTTACGTTGTATGAGTTCCATACTTTCTCCCACCTTTGCCGAGAAAAGCCTCTGTTATGATAATTCTAGCCATCATGCCCCAAAAGCACCTGTTTTCTTGGACACAAGCAATTAATTTATCAGCGTCCAAGCTTGAAAAGTACGAAGCCTCGTCAAAACAGCCGCAGATGCGTATGAAAATAAAATTAGTTTGAACGGTCAAAGTGTTCTGAACTACGTGCGCATTCTGACGAGGGTTCCGCACCCATAGTAATCTTATTCATTGGAAAGTAGGCGTTTTTTTGTTCAAGCGAATTCGTCAGAACACATTTTAGTCAAAACACGCATCCATAGTAACCGTAGCCTCGGGCAGACCCGAGATGGTTCCTTGTGAATTTAAAGGATTGTAAAAGACTGCTAAGAGATCAGCGTTTGTCAGTCAATCATAAGTTATTTGTAGTCTCCCTGCCACACGCACACATATCTACCATAATTTTCTAAGTTAAATTTTCAGGGTTTGTGTAGAATGGTACCAAATAAATTTCATCCAGGTAGGTTTAATTGATACCAATACGCTTGTCCTCGCCTAAATTATTCCAACTCTCACATTCTAACAAGCTTATCGGCCGATTTTGCTCAAACTTGGAGAGCGGTCGAACCCTTGCCACATGCTAACTTCCACAATACTGTAATTAAAATTCGATGAAAGCTTGAAGCAATTACCGTACGATAAAATGTGCAAGGAACTACTAATCAGTCTATGTCTATCAGTCTAAAAACCTATGACTTCTCTCTGACCAGATGTCCAAACCTTATCGCCTTTCTCCGTCATTAAAAATAAAGCTAAAAGAGAAAATAATTGGACGTTTCATTGCTTAATTTTCTCCTTTCAACTCTGATAGTGGAATCGTGATGCTGATTTGATGTGAGCAAATCGACAGTGTTAATGGAATTTTGCGTTTCTTTCCTTTTACAGTGAACAGATTGACACAAGTGAGGAATCTTTATTGTATGTTCTTGTGCTTCCGAATGATCTGGGAATCATGGACGTATTGTTCTGATACATGACTCGCGACACAAAAAATACGATAAAATCGTACGTGCAACGGCTTTGAATTGGTGTACTAGACTTAGATCACCAAAGCGTTAGTACAGGATTTTTTTTCAGCAATCAGAATCGGTCGATGTACTTAGTGCAAACAAAGGCAGAGAAATTGAGCAATTCAAAATTTCAATACTATTCGACAGTCCGTATTTTCACCCCAAACAAACTCCCCAGTTATCATCCCAAAACATTGATGTTTTCATAGACTTATTTTTGAGCCTTTACTGAACATTCATGAATGGTGATTAAATTATCCGAAGGGGTTGCCGCAAAGGTTTTGAAACATTCTTAAACAATCCCTAGAGTGTTGAAAAAAAATATATGTATCTGAAAATTCGCTCATTAATTCATGCTGCATGAATGGACTTTTCTATGTATTCTTGCGTATCAGAGATCTTTACTTTTGTTTATATCCTGCTTGGTTTTGGATTTTTGGTCCAGTTTTGTAATAATCGGATGTAGCGGGGAGGAAGTGACCCAAGGGCAAGAGCTATTTTCAAGGTCGGTAGACACAGTATAGAGTTCTCGATAGAATGAAGGGACTATGACAAGACTATGATTCAAGAGGAGTGGTGGATGACTGGATAGAAGTTCATTCATGACTTGAGGCTTTGTAATGGGACGTATTGTTTCCTCTCGGAGTACGTCGTAGCGTAGTTGGCGGACGTGAGTTCTACCAACACGTTTTCTCTCGTAAACAAAACGGGAAAACAAGAAAACGATTATTTTTGTACCTACTGGGAACCGCGAGGTGGAAGTTGACTGACCTACGGCAACAGTTGCGTTCCCTCACTCCCCGCGGATGCACAATGCAGGCGACATTCCGGGGGAGGGGTCAGTGAACCCATCGAATCTCCCTCGCAGTTTCTACGCAGTAGCCACAGTGAAACGGTAAACGGCTGAAGATCTTGAAAATAGATTAATTAAGCAGGGAGATATAAGCCATGCACGTCACACCCTGGAGGAAGTCACACATTCAGGTCACTACGATGGCCATCTCTTATCTCTGTGGGTCACGCAGCCAGGTCATGTAGCAGGGGCTGTTTGTGAGGCACGAGGGATATTGGATTTACACTTAAAATCGAAACGCAAAAAGTCACCATTCTGGGTTTAAAAATTAAAATAATTGATGTTAAAACCCCGAACAAGAATTTTATCGTGTTTCATTTTCATCATTTCATCGCTTTCCTTAGCGTCGTTGATTGAGTAAAGACGGCTGTAAATAGGGATGTCTCGTATAGTTACAAAACTTAGTACAGCGAAACGGGATGTAGTGCGTAGAAACATACGTGACGGTACCCTATAGATTTCTGTCATACTTCGTTATTATATTGCTGGAAATGTAAGTTCATTTCATAAACAGGGTGCCTCCCCCCCCCCCTCTAAAAACGTTATTTTGGGAGGATTTTGTTTTTCAATCTTCATAGTTTTTTGCAACGATCTCAAATATGACCACGTTGCGCACTGGGCTCAACCATGCGCAATCGAAACCAACTTTGATATTTCAAAAGGAAACCCATACTTTTTATTGGAAAATTTCATGAATTTTAGACCACCACAACAGATTTTTTTGGTTGCGCACAACCCGTCTAGTGAGCGCGCAAACATGCACAAACAATGAAATAGAGCGATTTTCTATTAAAAATCACCTAATTTTCTGCCGCAGTTTCGAAAAATTCCAGTTAAATCCGAAAATGGATACCACCACGTGATTCAGCGTCGAAAATTCATTTAAAAACATGTATCACACTTGGGGTCTACCTTCATCTCAATTTTGGCACAATCCAGGGGTTGCGCATGTTTGCGCGCTCACTAGACGGTTTGTGCGCAACCAAAAAAAAAAACGGTTGAGGGTAATGATTTTAGAAGGGAGGGGGGGGGACAACTCGTGAGACGCACTGTATATAGGTAAGTAATAGCGTCGAGGACCTGGAAATGATCTGGGGAAATTCAAATGAGAAGTGTTCAGAGAGATGAGATGAGCAGGACTGGTGACTGTTCATTCTGGAGACCAGGAAGTTAGTATACATCCTTTTAGGAACACTGAAAGACGAAGTGATTGAGGTTCTTGTGATTCTGATTGAAACACTAATTTTCCCTGGGTCATCCTAGAGCACTGTAATTCAGGGATAGGGAAAAGGTCAGATAAGATTGGTGAGCAATGAACTTCTCTTCTGACCATCAGAATGCGCTGGACGTAAATTCACAAGAATTAGGAACTCTTTAGAACGTGATCAGGATGGAGGTATGGCAATCTAAGCAAATAATTGAAGTTATGTATGTGTGCTCTCTTCGCTCTCTCATTCCAGAGGATGTATAGATCACTGGACTTGCCTTTGCATGTGGTTGTGATTTACCGTATTATGGGATTGTGGTTTTACAGGATTGTAATCTTGCGGAGATATAGTCTTGGTGGAATGTAGAATAACGGGATTGTAATTGTGTGGGGTTGTTTAATGAGGACTAGGTACTTTAGAACGTGTTCGGGAGGAAGCAGAATCAGTGTGAAAGATAATACTAATTTCTCCTCTACGTTCATCCTGAGTTTGTCAAAATTCAGCCTTTCGGTCACCACGTGAAGGAAGTGACTGCGGGAGGGGATCAGCTCAGTTGTGTGAAGGATCTAGCTTATCTTCTCTACATCCAACAGAAGTTCTTTGGAACTCGTCGTCCGTGGAAAGCACGGGTAACTGACCAGATTGACCTGGAACCATTTCCGTTCAGTCTGAGACCAACTTGTAGAAGCCTATTAGTAGCGGAAGTTGAATAAAAGGGCACACTCGACAACCGCAATCCTCTTCGTATCCCAGCCTGACCACCCCTGATTGGAGCAAACGTTAAGAAGTGAGAGGGCTTATTATTCATGTAAGAACGGAGTTCCCACCACGAAGCAACGTTTTTCACGATCCTCATGCTTGGATGATGAGCTCACTCATCTTGTTGGAGGTACCGTGTCATCAGGGGGCTCGAATTCGATTTTCCCAGCTGTAAATACCTTCTGACTGCGGTTGGACTCCTGTGTTCTAGAAGGTGGGAGTGCACACGATGGAAGTCGAAGGTTGATGGTAGGAGATGACGGCGTGCTGACGGGCGAGGCGCCACGTGTAGTTGGATTAGCCTTGGGGGTCTCGATAGGAAGAGAGTTCTGAACGTGAGGTAATCCCAGCTCGGGACGTGGGATCCCACAGCACAGCCGATTATCCCCTTCCTACCTCTCCTGTGTTATTTGACTTTATATAGGTTAGCCCTCGCTTCGCCGCCCTCTCCCATTACAGTCTTCCAATTCCTTTATAGTTTTCCAGAAGATGTCAGCTTTCCCATTTTTACCCCAGCAAGGTGAACAGGAAAGCATTGCAGGCAGAAAATTTATAATAATTCCAAGTCTAAAGATCAAAGTCACTCTTCCATCTCCTTCCTACTGTTTCTACACAATTTTTCTTCTTTCTCTCTTTTCTTTTTTGGTTCTTGAAGGCACCAAAGGAGTCGTTGTGTCGAGTTATGGATTCATTGACAAAACTTCACATTTCGCGTAGGTGTAAAATGCAACATTGAACAGTCCGACTTATTGGAAACCCCCGAATCCGGAATACAATGGTAGCCAGTAGATCGGCTGAATCAAACAATCTTACACAAGAGGGATACGTCCGCAAAATGATGACGAGAAGTGAACATACCAAGTCAGAGAGTTGACAGGGAGGAGAGTTCAATAAAACTGGCATTTCACTTTTATTATACCAGTCCAAAGCGTCCAGTCCCAGCGGCGGAAGGCATTGAACACAGCTAAGGGGGCCACCAGAGTGAATCGTTTCGTTTTCCGCACTTTTCTCAGCAAATTTTCGTCCGATTTGAATAAAGTTTGAGGCAAATTTCAAAGTTTTTCGGTTCTCTAGGGCAAGCAAGACAATTGGGAGCTAACAATCAGTGCAATGTGGCCAACACTACTGTCAGACTGCTCGCTGCATTGGATCCAACTGAAGAAAGAATTTGCGTAGAGTGCAAAGGTCAGGTGGAGGCAGACAACCCTGTTTTTTGTTTTTTTTTAATATTATGCTCAATTTATTGAATTTGAAATAAATATTTGACAGAAAATTTGATGATGTGAAAGGTGTTGATGACCTGTTTTCTGCTCCCTTTCCTGCTGGTGTGTAAAACTTGCCTTCACATTTACAAATGGAGGTGACTGAAATGCATTGTGATTCACAATTGATGATGAAACACAAGTTTCTTGAAACAGACATTGCATTTTATACATTTTGGCTCCAAATTCAGTATTAGCGGCTGAAATAATTTCTCTGCTTGGAAGTAACAACCTACTTGAACAATTCTTCTCCGGCTGAAAGGGAAATAATTTTCCTGAAACGTCTAGGTTTACAGACTGCAATTGGAAAAAGTCGATGAAACCAAACAAATGTTAACTATCGGTGAGATGTTATTGGGTATAAGCTCCTATTTTCTTCTTGTATTTTTCTTTTTAAACTTCTTGTAAACTCGTAATATAGAAATTTCATAAATTTCTATTTAGTGATTTTGTTGCTACCCGCACAGCCTTCAAGGAGCATCCATTTGGCCCTTGAGCAACTTGGTGTTCGACTTACTTAGAGTTAGAGGCATCAAACAAACACATCCTAAATTAGTAAATATTATGTCATGGTAATATAACTTTCGGAAATTGTGTCATAAATTTAAAATGGTACTATTTCTGTAGCCGATGTCCATAGAAAATGAAAATTTAAGAATAGAAAAATTGTCACAATCCGCTTATAAATTGACCGAAATTGATCAATGCAAAAATGGTGAAGGGAGTGGGAGGATGAGTGGATAATTTTAGTATTGGTTCTAAATAATAATAACGTTGTGGTAGTTTCTTCGTCGTTTTCAGTATAATTTGTGCTGGGATCTGTCCTCTTGTAGGGATATGGAAATATGATTAACAAGGTTAGTTGAAAAGAAAATTATTCTCTGCTATATATATTCCATCCTAAAGTAACACATTAAATAACAACTCAAAAATCTGTGGTTTTATGGAAGATGGATATGCTTGAAATTTGAAGTCTCTCTACAAACGGCTAGCTCAAGTTTTAACCATAACTCCCGTGGAAACCAAGAAGCGTGGATCTGGAGGAAACGCAATGTCAGCGAACTACCCGAATAAAAAGTTGCCAGAGACGGGGGAAGAGGATGATGGGGGTCCACCGATGTGATGGTTTAAAGGGAGCCGTCTCAAGGCCGAACGTTGCTCCTGGTGGTTGGGACTTGGGAGAGAGCAGACTCACACAAAAACTAAATAAAGGAAGCAGAAACTGCTCCTGCTCCGTCCGTCCAGGCTCCCGAGGGTCACCCAGAAGAGAACCGATACATCCCCGAGCTTGCAGAGGAATGTCCACAACTTGCAGACAAATGGGGTCCCCTTCCAAGGGAAATTTCGACAAGACGACAAGGTTTCCAGGATGGACCAAAGAATCCGAAGTTGACTAATCTGGCAGTAATTCGCCTGAGCCAAATTTTGGTTCAAAATTGTTATGTTCCCGATCGTGGTCGACACAGGACAAACTCGACTGACAGTAGAAAAAATACATGATTGAATACGCGAAACTGGTGCGTTTTTCGATATAATCATGAGAGGTCTGCCAAAGCCTCAACTTACAACCAATTTTTGAATAGCATTGTATGGTTTTCTGACAAACGAAGTACAGTCAATTGGGGTAACTTTGAACCACTTTTCAATGATTTTGGCTTCGCATTGTATAAAAATTCATTTTTTCCGGCCTTTTATGTCGAAAACGGGAAGCAATTGGCTCAAATGTTGCACAATGAAAGATTTTTTTTAAACTTTCTGTTAAATACTCGAAATTTTTGTTTTTAGGGTGGTTCAAAGTTAACCAGGCATTCAGGGTAACTTTGAACCACCTCTGGTTTTTGTCTGTATACTGCTAAATTTCGGATGCTTCATTGATATTTAGGCAAAAACACCTTACATCAGTAGAGAGTAGATTAAATTTTTCGCTTACATTGGGTATGACTCAGAAGAGGTGGGGTGGTTTCCTATAACTCGGCTATTGAAAAATAATCTCGGCTTGATTCCGAGTCCAGAAAGAGCCTGGACGATTTCCTATTAAAACACTAATTTCCCTTACATATTATTCTTTTTTTTCATCAACAAAATACTAGACTGTCTACTTCGATATTCACAAAAAAAACCGTTTAGATTATCAAAAAAATAAATGTGGCTACCCCCACACAAGAAAGTCCGATGTCGCCTTCAGCAATATTGTTCCACCTGGTGCAATGTTGGACCTGAGGTTTGATTTCATAGAAGAAAAAGTGAATGTGATTTATGCGCCTCCACGTCCTCAACATAAATGGCCAACTTTGCACCGGCTCAAAGTTTTACCTAATTTTACCTAATTTTGGAGGTGGCTTCAAAGTTTCGTGATTAGTTCGCTTGGAAAATGAAAATGAAATCTACTCGCAAGTAATCCCAAAACTAGAAATACAAATAAGGGGTATTCATGGTCCGGGAGATTCGACGTCGAATCTTCGAATTTGGAGATTCGACGGGAGTCAATGCGCATGTTCACCGGCAAATACGACGATTCGATTTACGACGGGCTGAAGGCGTCGAATTACGAGATTCGACGTCGAATTAGAAACCCTAGCGCTAGCGGCCGTTGTGCGAAGCAACTATCATAACAACAACAAACAGATCTTCTCGTCCTTTCATTTTGAGTTTTTCTTTTAACACCTTTTTTAATTTTTATTCTGTTTTTCCGTTCGTTTATTTCTTTTTTATTCTGTTCGAAGTGGGTTTTTTCTCGATTAAATGAGTGGAGCTGAGCCACCCAAGCGGCGAAGGAAAAACGCGACCATCTGATGGTCTGCTGGAGATGTGGAAAAATGTTGCTTGCTGGAATAAAAGCGAGCTTAGCACATTCTCCTTTCTAGCATCGAACATGTTTCAGCCATGAGATATGTACCAAAATGCATTCGAAATTGTGTGACGGAAGTAGCAAGGGTTTTTCTTTGAGACAACACTCCTCATCGGTAGGTACCTATTCAGAAGTCTGAAGCATGATCCTTTTTTAATTCTAGCCGTAGATTTTTTCGTTCGTGTACTAGGGACTTAGTTAAAGGATTTTAGGAACCTCTGGGGTATTCAACTTAACTAAAAGGAAATTAATGAACATGCGGTTCTTTTGACACTGACTTGGTTATCGTCTGAAGCCGCAAGGAGCGCTACTCACAATTCGATTTTCGACGATTCGACGGGAGAAAATGTGGGAGCCTCATGAGACCCTGGAGTTTACGACGATTCGATATACGACGATTCGACGATCGAATCAGACCATGAATACCCCAATAGTAACCATGGAATCAAAATGTTACACACACCTTAGGAGCAGCTAAAAAGACATGCTTCAGATCTTAATTCGACAAAAAATATAAGAATTGGAATAGGAGTGAGTATGAGGGAAGAACCATCATAGAGGCTCAGTAGTTAGCTAAGACCTTGAAAAATGGCTCTGAATTTGTATTACAGATGAAAATACTAGGTCTTCTTTTTATATCAGTGTGAAAAATCATGTTAAATTCACATAATTTGTGCTGGGTGGAGTTATTACTACGTTTGTACTTGAAAGAGAGAATTCCATCGATTAAAAACTGATTTTCTCACCGAACAGGTATTTTCCTCTCAATCATGCTATTTATAAAGTTCTGATAAACATCCTTCGGTCTAGGCACAATAAAGTGGAAATTTATGCAACAACAACAAAAGTACATTGTGAAATGGATTATGTTGAACTCACGAGCTTAATCATCCCCAACAGGTACATAAGTAGCACAAGTCCCTGAACTGTCACCAAGCAAAGGATTTCGAAACTTGGTCGTAACTATGTCTTATCATGTTTCTACAAATGATAATCATAGCTTCCTTAAATCCATCTATACCAGGGGAAACATATCTCAGACCAGGAGGCCTTGTTCAAACAAGTTTGATGTGGGAAGAGATAGACCAACGCAGCAACGTTATATTGAAGTAAAATCCAGCGCTATTTATAGTTTTAATTGCCCCGACTGCCTCTGGTGGAATTTGTCAGTCAGTTCTAAGCTATATAATAGCTGCCTAAGATTTCTTTACATATTCAAGTTCTACAACACGAAGCCTTTAACCTAACTTATTGTCTGGATGAAAAGCATTCTGTAATCAAAACCAGTGTATATCTGATAATCTTAAGATGTTGTTATCGATCCCATAAAAAGTTATAGGTTCTGATGTCGAGTTGCAAACTCTTCTCAGTTTATTGAACAGTTAACGAGCACAACTAGAGTCTAGTGGTTATGAGAAGAGCAACTCTGAGTTGACTCCCTTTTCAGCACCATCGGATTCTCGTCTCCTACCTAACAGACAGGCACTTCAGGGTAAAACAAGATGAATACATCCAACTTCTCTAGGAAGGGTTCTAGGACAATTACTCTACCTACTGCACAGAAGACCTTCCCACGTCATCAGAAACAATCACGGCAACATTTGAGGACGAGACAACCATTCCAATCTTAACGGTCGGCACTACGATAGAGGAAGCTTCGATAAAACTACAGACATCCGTCTACAATATTCATCATTGAACCAAAAACTGGAAAATAAAACTCAACGAAGCTACGTCGAAGCACATACGAGTACATTTTACATATAAGGTCAGTCCTATGTATAGGACATACATATATATTCAGAAATTTATTTCTGGAGGTATACCTACAGAAATAAATTTCTGAATAGCTTAACATGTGGATACTGCCAAATATCTAGGCATGACCTTAGATGTCAAGCTTCGTTGCGAGGAACGTGTTAAGAAACAAATATAAATAAATGAATTTAAAATTCAAGAATTTATGTTGACACATTGGAAGAAATTCATGAATGTGTTTCAAAAAGAGGAAATGATTTGAACTATTTGGACCCAAGACTGTGGAGGTGCACCAAGAAGAGCAACTTGAAAATAATACACTGCACAAAATAAGATATACAAGTATAATAAATGCTCCTTGGTAAGTCCAGACTAATGCTCTCCACTGCAACTGTAGATGAAGTTGTTGAACGCATCACAGGCACAAAGATGTCGACCAACTGACCCTGGACAACACTGGCGGCATTAGAAGGTTTAAGATGGCCAAATCTGTGGACCTAGTTACAGTTCACTGAAGTAATCTGATCAGTGGGTAGGTTGTAATCTACAAACCAAAACACCACACAATGTATCGTAGTGAAGTTCTTAGGTGCACACAATGGATTACTTTGTGAACATCCACCAAACTACACCTTTTAGTTACATAAAACTTATGCAAGTTTGTAGGAGATGGGATTGAAGAACCATACGGAAGCTATTAGGCTCTTCAAGCAAGCCACTCATTCGATTCCACTCATTTCGTCACCAATTCCTAAAACATTCGCTCAACAGTCGTCACTCCAATAAAAGTGACTTTATTTCGCTTATCAACTCACTTGTCATCGCTGGAATAGAATAGAATTCCATAAACTGAACATTGAAAATGTTCATTTACCATCAAGTGTACGACGTCGTAAGGTGTCGGGTCGTATAGCACGTAATGAAGCTCTGCACGAAACAGAGATGCCTATCAGCTCGATCAGAATCTGAGGCATCATTCTCAGAATCATCGCCAGCCGGATGTGAACGTGAAGCGGAAGACGGAGGGGGAGGAAGGGCCAATAGCCAGAGTGACGTCACCTCAGGTATCTCCTCTTAAACCACCAGCATCCTCATCAATTCCACATTCAATGAGTTCCCCGAAAGCGTTGTTGTACAAAGCAGATGATGGATATTTCACATGAGATGTTATGACCATTAGGTACACTCAGTAGATTGGTAACGAAGCTCTTCGTAAATTCCATACAAAGAGCCGTAAAGAAAATATCAGCCAAAAATTGGGAGTTTTCTCGAACAAAAGCAGCGTGGAAAACGTCTTAGCTTTAAAAAAATTCGATTTATTGGTAATTTGTTATGAAACACTTCAGGATCAAGTTGGTTCCGAATGAATGGGGCCAACACAGCACGATTAAGCATTTTTCTCAAGTACGTAGATTTCAGTCAAAACCTGAATTGAGAAAGGTTTAATGTGAAACCAAGCTTGAAAACTTCTGGCAGCAGTATCTAGAAACATCTGTCACATAGAACCTTCTTGCATACTCCTCAATTATTAATAAAGAACGCCCGTTCTTGAGTTTCCGATCTACGATACAGTTTAACACTAACCTGCTGGATGCCGAGCTTCGCTTAACAACAAATTCCAAAATTTTCGTCCATTATCATCACTGAACCAAAACTGACCGATACAACGACGACTGAGCTCGTCAGTAAACCACATTACAAGGAACAGCCTTAATTTTAGTTCAAAGTTGAATGTACATATTGATCTCAACTTACTTTCAGCTCTGACTGGAATGGACTTACAATTCTCTCTCGGTCAAAAAATCCGAGAAAGATATGCGCGGTCACATAATCATCTGACATTGACAGGCCTTGCGATCAATATTTACAGGGAGAGCTCGAAGATACGTAACATTCAATTCAATATTTGTATTGTATAACCCATCGAATTATAACTCTTTAAATTAAATTTGGAGTTTAAATTAGATGGTACAACCTCACAAAAGGATTAGAATATTTGCAAAATACAGCTGAAAATTACTTTTGAAAGCAGATTTTCACGATTCTATTTCATTACTTATCACCACAGATTTGGAAGCTCATAAAGTTGTGTTCATTCAGTCTGCTTCTATTTCAAAGATCGCATAACATTTTTATAATATCAGGAAAAAACAAGACATCCTTAACTTCCATGAAAGGCGTTAGGAGGAGAAAGCGACCAATGATAGCTAATCCTGGTCACCATACGTAACATAACAATCACTTCTTCAGGATATGTTCACTGGAGAGATTCCCCAGGAGGGAAAGAATCGACTAAAAAACATGAAGCAAGCTAATAAATGCACGAATAAAACAATTCAAGTTATACCAAGGATGGACCCTTGAAGATATTACACTCATCGTGGAATACTGTAACATCTCTGTTTTCGGTGATTTTGTGTTCGGTATTGGTTCGAAGCTCGTCCTCCAAAGAAGGTATTATACCTAGATTGTGTCGTTGGCTAGAGAGTGCAGATTTATCAGTACTCCATTGAGGGGAGCAAGCAAAATGTCTCACTGACTGCGATTTGTTTAAAATACTGGACCTCGATATCCGAAAATTATAACTTTCAGGCGGTTTTCTGCACTGATTATAGTGTTTCTATGACAATTCTAACTTAATGAGAAAATCATTCCAAAAACGCCTTAACAAGTAGAGAAAATAGTCAACGCGTATACAGCTAATACGCTAATACAGCTGTACCTAATTAATTTGAATTTTGCAGAATTTCTGACTTTGACAACCAGTAATTACGAAATCTGTTTTTTCCGTTGTTAGATCGGAAGAAAGGTAGTAAGGGGATAGGACAAATATGAGAGAAGTAGGAAGTAATTAAAAGTTGGCAAAATCTCCGTCGCAATTTTCCACAACTTGGGATTTGTGTTACAGTACCTACGAAGCTATTTACACAAACTTACATAAAATGTTTGTAACAGGTAACTTGACCGTCAAAATTGATTCACTGCTTGAACTTTGTTTGAACCTCCCGCCCATTTCCCGCTACTAGGATCAAAGACGCCCGTTCACCGCTAGTTCTAAAGCCCGCCACAGAGGCCAGCGCTACTGCCCTGTTCTGCCCCAATTTATTAATGCAACTTCGTTCAATTGCAAACCGAAATATGAGAACCAAGTACTTAACCGATGCCGTTCAATACAGACCCTTTCAAGTTCACATTTGTGTAGTTCCTTTACTGTACTTTCCCAAGCCATTTTAATACTACTGATTCGAACAGTACACGAAGGAATCATAAATAGTTTGGAGACTAAACTCACCATTGGAATGCGTTGTAGTGGAAATACACCAGACCTTGCCCGTAGAGGAAACACGGGTCTTTCCAATGATCAGGCTTCAACTTGAAGAATTTTTGGTATGCTGACATTGCTGGAATGGAAAAGGAAACACAGATGTTTAAAATCATTCAGATTACTACATCTACATTATAACTAGATTTGTAGGTGCAAAAAATTAATTAATATAATTTTCATTTCAATATTTTTCAATGATCATGCGTGAATAGCAATATGAATAAATGAATTATAATAAATGCACTGAACTAGATAATGGAGGATGATGGTCAGGACTATCCAATCTCAACTCCACTAAAAATATAATTTTTAACACACTCTGGTCGTACGACCCCTTGAAGTTCTTCATGAGAGGCCGACGTGGTCGTATGACCCCAAGCAGTCAACCCAACAGTCTGCCACCAGGTAACGCTTCAGGGCACTTTGACCTTTTAAAAGCTCTTCAGTGGGGTGTGAGCATGGGTCGGAAAAACTGTTTATTGTTATTTTTAATCAAAACTAGACCTTATTCTGAGAATTTTGACACCAACCGCGACCTTCTACCGTGAGAAGACCTTTTTCTATGAGTTTCCAAAGTTTCGAATATTTATGACATCACAGAGGGCTGGGGGGTTCTGCGTGACATCATAAACATTCGAAACTTTGAAAAATCATAGAAAAAGATGTAATCATCCAAAAAGAGAACGACTGGTGTCAAAATTCTCAGGATGAGGTCTACTTTCGATTAAAAATTCAAAGAAAAATCAGGCGAAACCCCCTTTGCCCCTCAATTACCGTATATTAGTATGGAGAAGTTGATCTGGCGCGATTTCTTATTTTTAGTGCTTACAATCAACCTTATTTTGTTAAGTGGCGTTTTCTTGCATTTTTCGAACGATTATATTTTTGAAGCGTATTTCTAATTACTTAAGGGGACACATATGTCATTTCTGCGCTACGGCAGCAATTTTGGTTTTTTCGCGATATTTTTTCAATGGTTCGTCCAATTTTGATGAAGTTTTAAGGGACTAATCCTCAATATATTCTGGTTGGATGGTAAAAATTTGAACTCACTCAGACCATCCAAAAAAAGTTACAATTCCAAACTTGAGCTGTTCTAAACCTAATTTTTTGATATAAATGTTCCTTTTTCTCTGAGAATACTCAAGCTATCGGTCTGAAATTTTGACAGCACCATCAGTATACTTAGTGAAGCAAATTTGATTAACAAAGTTTTTATGAAGTTCACAGAAAAAAAGTTATGAGGGTTTTACATTTTTAGCGATATTTTGAAATTTCACACACTCATATTTAGGCTCCATGGCGTTATTCGGCGAAACCCTCCATCATAATTATAGGTACATACTAGAAGAACATCCTGTAAAAATTTGGTTCCAATCGGATGAATAGTTCCTGAGAAAAAGGAACAAATAAGCTCTACAAAGTAATTTTACAGGAGAGCGGTTTGAATCAAAAACGCGCGGCCGAGTTTGGGCGGTCAGGTTTATCGAAATTTGAATGACTGTTCCTGCCTGTTTTCAACCAATTGCGGTATCAACTCTCGATAGTTCAACATCGATATATATCGAATAGAATACATAGTTTAGCATCGAAACCTTAAAGATAACCTGAGTGTATGTTTACAGGAGCACGTCTTATTTTTGTGTTACTTTTGTCTCTTTACCTGCTCTGCGCTTTGGTGTGTTCGATGCCGTTATCATTCAATGATGGTTGTATAGTGCAGTGTCGAGTCCTTGATGAATTAGGTATTGTGCCCGGGAAATATTGTGCTAAGGGACTGTGCGAAATCGACAAAGAGAGGATGAGATTTGCGTAAATAGAGGCCAATAAAGAATCGCAGCTTGCCGGAAAAAGAAGATCCTGAGCTTGTAAACATCTTGAAGAACAGATGCGAGAACAAGAAGTTGATGATCCCGCTTATGGTCCAGGTCTTTATTGAAATGAGAGTTATAATTTATACCTCCAAATAATTACTTATTATTATAACAAACATTGATCAAGCTCAGCCTGTGCATCATTCCTTCAACAGCGCTTCCGAGCGCTCCTCAGCACTAGTGACTCCCTAGGTTTCAACCCAAATTTGGAGCACTTCTACTCATCGGATTTAGAAATTTTTTTTTTTTTTTGAAATTTCCGGAATTGAGTCTATTTACAAATTATGGAAAAAAAATTTTTGTGCGTCCGGACCGAAAATTGACATATGTGTCCCCTTAATAGTTTCTCATTACCAACTACGTTATAGCTTCCGATTCTACCAAGGTAGAGGAAGCATTGTATTAACTTTTCAAGGCTTGATTGATATTCACAATCGTGTTTCTGATTTATCGTAAGTCCAACCCTTAAGTTCTCGTAGGGAGCGAACGATTTGTCCAACAGAGCTCCGCGTGGTCTCTAAAAATTCAATACTATCTTAAATTGATGGAAAAACAATACCTTGATATCAAAATTCAAAAAATCTGAGCTAGGGCGTTTTCAAAATTTCTTCCCTTAGAAATGACCTACATCAACCAAAAGGTTCGGGGCACAACTAGACCCCAAATGGAGCCCGTATACCAAATTTCATCAAAATCGATCCAAAAGTGCAGCGTACGGTGGACGGACGGACATTTTTTATTCGATTTTCGAATTCTACGTACCTTGAAACGTAAACCAACAAATTTTGAGGAGGGTGGTTGGAGGGGGGACAAAAAATTGTTTTTTCTTGGTCGGCTCCAAAGGTTCATTATTGAAAGTAATAAACCAAAATGGTCGATTAAAATAGAATTCCTAATAGAGTCGTTTGACCCCACAATTATTTCTGAATCATATTTCTCGTCACGTCACAATCAACAAATAAGCACAAAAAGAAGATAACCTTCAAATGTGAAATTTGGTACCTACTACAAATATCCACGATGCAGCCTGGAATTTAGTAGGAGTGGTGAACGTGTCAAGTAAGAACCTATTCTGAGGTTTCGTGGTTTTGAAGACTGATTTGGTTAATTTGACAGCTGTGGTTCTGCAGACTAACTGCCGTGATTCTAAATTTATGGGAAAATTATACTGGTATCAGGGGCGGCTGCTGATAGGAGCATAGGCGCATGTGCACCCCCAGCCAATTAAAAAAGAAAAAAAATCAAAGTTAGTTCCTCTGGGTTTGAAGAGTAAGTTGGCTAGTGACAGAAGATTCGATCGTAGGCTCTGTGCTAGTTGAATCTACGCGCGAAAACTGTGGCGGGCAGCTCCCTCTTTCCTGACCAATCAGCGGCAGTTCGCGCAAATCCAGAGTATGCTCCGTTTCGAGGAGGTTGACGTCATTTGAGGGAGGCAGGCACGTGAGATTGACCAACCAGAGAGCACGAAATGTGACCTTGAGGAGCAGCACGGAGGCTGTGCGCCTGGGGTGTGTGAGTGAGTGAATTTCCAATTTTATTATTTTGTCTTCCTGGCTCACTAGTTTCCTGGTTTCCTTATCGTAAACAAACAGAACTGATAAGGGCATTTCGCGTTTTTCGTTTTCAGTCCACCGTTTTGTTCAAAGTGATTATTTAGGAGTGTTGTAGGTACTATGAATAATTCGGTGCATTACATTAACGTAAACTATTCGTGTTTGTCGGTCGTGAAAAAGTGCGACATTCCAGAAACTGGCCGCCCCTTGCCGTCTGTACCTGGACTCCAGTAGACGTCAAAATTTAAAAATCGTGCAGATTCGTACCGTAAGTTCAATGTCAAATAATATTCGACTTGTTATTACAAGAAGGTAGATTGGCTTTGCAGGTGTGAAGTGACTAACAAATTATTTTGTTTTGCTTGCCTACTTTGTTATACCAACCGAAATGAGGCTTGGGTTAAAGACGGCATAAGTGATCTCCCATTTAGCCAAAATAACGCATTGGCTGTCTCCCATAAAAACGCTCTGGTAGATTTGCGTATATTGGGTCGTCAAAATACTATATATTACCTAATGCAACAACTCGACAGTGCATATCATCTTAATCTGATGCAAAAAACCAAAACGGTTAACAAAAATAGGTACATTCTGTCTCGAATTATCGTTAATTTTTCTTCCGAGTTGGACGATGTTTTGAATCATCACGGGCAAATACACATTTCAGCTTTGCAATAAGATGCATTTCTTGGGTTTAGACCTTTGATGATTAGGTATTTCAGAAGTTCTGTTAACCACTAGAGAACATTATTTTTCGTGTCTATTGCACCTACGTATTTAGTAGGTACCGTTTGCAATTTTAAGATGAAAAAGTTACCAAGATTTATCCCATTTACATATCGTTGAAATTTCTATTTGGCAGAGAAAAGCACCTATTCTGTCCTTTCCCCGTAGCTTCTCCTGATCTCCGTGCACCCCCTGAGTTCAGGGTAGGAGCCGCCACTGACTGGTATACAAAAAATACGAGTCTCAGAATGGTGCAGACGTACCTCTTTGATACTTTTAGGGAAACTAATGTAAAAGCACTCTTCATCGAGGTCTGACATCCTAGATTATAATGAAATGATCAACCGATGTTTTAATAATCTAGTTTTTACTGGGATTGTGGTTCTTTAATTTTAAATAAATCAACAGAACTATTCACTTTAGATTTACTACAACACTCATGGAAGTAGGTGAGAGCACTATGGAAGAAGGAAGTAGAAACGTTATTACCACTTCCTTGGCTGATAATCATCAGTATCCTTAAAAAGTTTCAACAGCCCCATAATTCCTATATTCCTCTTCTATTTCATGAGGGGATCGAGTTGAGAAAGACGGTAGCCTTATTTGGTAAACACCTTCCATCATCGTCAATAGGAAGAAGTTATTTTGATGACGTAGCTAGAACACGCCACACTTATAATGTCCTATGTGATAGGAAACTTACCTTTTGCGTAATCTTCCAGAAGAAGGTGGAAGTGACCAAGTTTACAGTAAGTTTTGGGATCAATGTTGATGCTGGTGGCCAGTGGCTCTTCCCCATTTCCCAATTCCTTTCTAACTTCTTTCTCTTCTTGAGCTTGAATGAGCATACGCTCAAGGTATTTGATTGCCTGCAAATAAACACAACATCTTAATTAAAAGGTGAATGTACAACTACGATTATATTTTTATATTCATTCATGGCGAAAATTGCCTACTTTAATGACCCCATGATGATGATAAAAATGAACACATTGCCATTAATTGGGCCTGCCTTCCCCACTATATGTCTTGTTGGAACCAACAATAAAAAAAAAAAAAAATAAAGTAAAAATCCTGTAACACTCAATAACAAGATGGCTATTGAGGGAACACTTCCCAGAACTCAATCTCAATCAGGGGCGATTTGCAGTGGCCAGTTCGATCTCCCAATTTGTCACCTTGTGATTCTTTTTGACCGACTTCAACGCGCCGAAGGCGCGCGAAAGAGGAGGTACTCAATTCGGGTTGTCGTGGGACGATTTTTTTTTTTTTTTTTTTTTTTTGTATGTCCGAGTCGCTTGCATTTCTTTATTCTGGTACCAATCTGTCTGGTTCTTTTTGAAATTTGTTCTACAAGTATCCGTGGTGGTCCCGTTTCAAACAGATTTCATTTTGCTTTGTTAGAAGTATCGAAAATTTGTGAATGAAGTTGAAAAACGTGGGTCCCGTTTTCGGGAATATCGGTCCGCATTCACTCTTCTTGCCCTGTGACTTCCGACTGAGTCGATGGAGGACCATTTGTGTATAGTCAAATTAAAGGTCTGATTGTAAGCTTTAAAATGATATACTATATGAGGGGGGTTCCGATAACTAAAAGGTGCTGCGGTGATGAGAAAGGGGGAAATTATACTGGGTTATTCGCTCAGAACCTGCATGAGCCATATCAAACGTGTTTATCAATGCTCGAGTATGTGAGTTTTCCTACCAAATATGAAGGATAATCATAGTACTGTTAGTTAGGTATTCTACCATGTGGGTGTAGCACATAGCTCTCTCAACACAAATAACACGATTGGGTAGGTAACAGTGTAGGGGATCGTCAGATCTGCATAGTGCCGTACCAAATATTAGGGATATAATTGTACAGTTAGGTGATAAGAGGGTATTCTACCAAGTGGGTGTAGCACATAGCTTCCTCCTCATCCATGATATAGTTGGGTAGGCAATAGTATAGGAGATTGCCATAATTGCATAGTGTCATACCAAATATGAGGTGTATAGTACAGTTAGGTGATAAGAGGGTATTCTACCAAGTGGGTGTAGCACATAGCTTCCTCGTCATCCATGATATAGTTGGGTAGGCAATAGTATAGGAGATTGCCATAACTGCGTAGTGCCATTCCAAATATGAGGTGTATAGTACAGTTAGGTGATAAGAGGGTATTCTACCAAGTGGGTGTAGCACATAGCTTCCTCGTCATCCATAATATAGTTGGGTAGGTTATGGTATAGGAGATCTTCAGAAGTACATTGTGCTGTACCAAATATGAGGTATATAGTACAACTTGGTGATGAGAGGGTATTCTACCAAGTGGGTGTAGCACATAGCTTCCTCGTCATCCATAATATAGTTGGGTAGGTTATGGTATAGGAGATCTTCAGAAGTACATTGTGCTGTACCAAATTTGAGGTATATAGTACAACTCGGTAATGAGAGGGTATTCTACCAAGTGGGTGTAGCACATAGCTTCCTCGTCATCAATAATACAGTTGGGTAGGCAATAGTATAGGAGACTGCCATAACTGCGTAGTGCCATTCCAAATATGATGTATATAGTACAACTCGGTGATGAGAGGGTATTCTACCAAGTGGGTGTAGCACATCGCTTCTTCGTCATTCATAAATAGTAGGGTAGGTAATGGTATAGGAGATCGTCAGAACTGAATAGTGCCGTACCAAATATGAGGTATATAGTGCAGTTAGGTGATAAAGGGTTTTCTATCAAGTGGATGTAGCACTTAGCTCCCTCGTCAATCATGTCATGGTTGAGTTGTTGAATTGTGTTGTCAGAACTACCAAGTACCTACGATATATGAGGGAAGTCGAACAGTTAAGGGATATGAGAGTAGATGGCTAAGAAGGAAAGTGACCCCAATATCTCCTGAAACTGATCCATAAACGGAAACTCATCTACACGTTTGGAAATTGATCCGGATTACAAAATGTCGTCCACCCTATGGCTTCTAGTTCACCTTACTGAAATGATGCACAGTATTGAAGTAGATCTACATTGCGAAAACTGATCGAAAAACTGCGGGTAAATTAATTCTTGATTCAAATTGAGGACCACTAAAAAGTGAAAAATAAAAAATAATATAAAATGGAAAAATAATGAAATAAAAACCTTTTTAACAAAAAAATGGACCGACCTCAAAAATGATGTCCGTGAACACCAAAAAGGAAAAAATAATAAAATTAGCGAAAACACACTGATGTATTAGGTTGTTGGATATAAATATCTTGTCAGCAGATGGTATGTTGGAATACCAAATATTATTTGTAATGTGATTCACACTCATTGTCACACTCATATCCTCCATCATACGATAGCAGTGACGTACTACCCAATAGTTTTGGAACACTTATCTCTACTCGTATTCATGTTTTGTAATACTCACCAGATCATGTGAGTATTACTTAATAACCACAGTTTATCCAGATAGGTAGGTAGGTACGCATTGAAGTCGCCGCCATGCCCACCTGTAGACACAAACGTCTCCTAGATGTTCTACTTACCAGCAATTTATTCGTTTTCGGAAATATAGGTACATACCGCCCATACCA
Source organism: Apolygus lucorum (assembly GCA_009739505.2). Classification (NCBI taxonomy): domain Eukaryota; kingdom Metazoa; phylum Arthropoda; class Insecta; order Hemiptera; family Miridae; genus Apolygus; species Apolygus lucorum. The sequence goes on from CM019179.2 coordinate 54,466,679, forward strand.
CAGACATGCTTCCACACCGAGTATGAACGTATATATCTTTTTGTCTAAAATTGTGGACGGTTTTGAACGTTAATTAGGTAACAACGATTCCGAAGGTATGTTGCTACAGTATAATATATCCACCAATAAAATAAACAGTCTCATGTAATAATAGAGTCTCAAATTACTCATCACAACCATTCCTAGGGAGGTTCACACTTACTATCATACTCATATGGCAGCAGAGACGTACTAGGTACCTGATAGTTTGGGGAGCACATTGTAACTCAATGGTAGGTACTTACTCTTGTAATGCTAACCAGATCATCGAGTAAGGAAGGTGATTAGTTTGTGTCTACAGGTGGGCACGGCGGCGACTTCAATGCGTACCTACCTACCTATCTGGATACACTGTGGTTATTAAGTAATACTCACATGATCTGGTGAGTATTACAAAACATGAATACGAGTAGAGATAAGTGTTCCAAAACTATTGGGTAGTACGTCACTGCTATCGTATGATGGAGGATATGAGTGTGACAATGAGTGTGAATCACATTACAAATAATATTTGGTATTCCAACATACCATCTGCTGACAAGATATTTATATCCAACAACCTAATACATCAGTGTGTTTTCGCTAATTTTATTATTTTTTCCTTTTTGGTGTTCACGGACATCATTTTTGAGGTCGGTCCATTTTTTTGACCGACTTCAACGCGCCGAAGGCGCGCGAAAGAGGAGGTACTCAATTCGGGTTGTCGTGGGACGATTTTTTTTTTTTTTTTTTTTTTTTTTTTTTTTTTTTTTTTTTTTTTTTTTTTTGTATGTCCGAGTCGCTTGCATTTCTTTATTCTGGTACCAATCTGTCTGGTTCTTTTTGAAATTTGTTCTACAAGTATCCGTGGTGGTCCCGTTTCAAACAGATTTCATTTTGCTTTGTTAGAAGTATCGACAATTTGTGAATGAAGTTGAAAAACGTGGGTCCCGTTTTCGGGAATGTTGGTCCGCATTCACTCTTCTTGCCCTGTGACTTCCGACTGAGTCGATGGAGGACCATTTGTGTATAGTCAAATTAAAGGTCTGATTGTAAGCTTTAAAATGATATGCTATATGAAGGGGGTTCCGATAACTAAAAGGTGCTGCAGTGATGAGAAAGGGGGAAATTATGGTGGGTTATTCGCTCAGAACCTGCATGAGCCATATCAAACGTGTTTATCAATGCTCGAGTAATTGAGTTTTCCTACCAAATATGAAGGATAATCATAGTACTGTAAGTTAGGTATTCTACCATGTGGGTGTAGCACATAGCTCTCTCAACACTAATAACATGATTGGGTAGGTAACAGTGTAGGAGATCGTCAGATCTGCATAGTGCCGTACCAAATATCAGGGATATAATAGTACAATTAGGTAATAAGAGGGTATTCTACCAAGTGGGTGTAGCACATAGCCCCCTCATTACTGATAGGTAACACGATTGGGTAGGTAACAGTGTAGGAGATCGTCAGATCTGCATAGTGCCGTACCAAATATTAGGGATATAATAGTACCTACAGTTAGGTGATAAGAGGGTATTTTACCAAGTGGGTGTAGCACATAGCTTCCTCCTCATCCATAATATAGTTGGGTAGGTAATGGTATAGGAGATCGTCAGAACTGCATAGTGCTGTACCAAATATTAGGGATATAATAGTACAGTTAGGTGATAAGAGGGTATTCTACCATGTGGGTGTAGCACATAGCTCTCTCAACACTAATAACATGATTGGGTAGGTAACAGTGTAGGAGATCGTCAGATCTGCATAGTGCCGTACCAAATATCAGGGATATAATAGTACAATTAGGTAATAAGAGGGTATTCTACCAAGTGGGTGTAGCACATAGCTCCCTCGTCATCCATAATATAGTTAGGCAGGTAATGGTATAGGAGATCGTCAGAACTGCATAGTGCCGTACCAAATAATAGAAATAAAATAGTACAGTTAAGTTAAGAGAGGGTATTCTACCAAGTGGGTGTAGCACATAGCTTCCTCCTCCTCCAAAATATAGTTGGGTAGGTAATGGTATAGGAGATCGTCAGAACTGCATAGTGCCGTACCAAATATTAGAAATAAAATAGTACAGTTAGGTGATAAGAGGGTATTCTACCAAGTGGGTGTAGCACATAGCTTCCTCCTCATCCATAATATAGTTGGGTAGGTTATGGTATAGGAGATCTTCAGAAGTACATTGTGCTGTACCAAATATGAGGTATATAGTACAACTCGGTGATGAGAGGGTATTCTACCAAGTGGGTGTAGCACATAGCTTCCTCGTCATCCATAATACAGTTGGGAAGGCAATAGTATAGGAGATTGCCATAACTGCGTAGTGCCATTCCAAATATGAGGTGTATAGTACAGTTAGGTGATAAAGGGTTTTCTATCAAGTGGATGTAGCACTTAGCTCCCTCGTCAATCATGTCATGGTTGAGTTGTTGAATTGTGTTGTCAGAACTACCAAGTACCTACGATATATGAGGGAAGTCGAACAGTTAAGGGATATGAGAGTAGATGGCTAAGAAGGAAAGTGACCCAAATAACTCCTGAAACTGATCCATAAACGGAAACTCATCTACACGTATGGAAACTGATCCGGATTACAAAATGTCGTCCATCCTATTGCTTCTAGTTCACCTTACTGAAAAGATGCACAGTATTGAAGTAGATCTACATTGCGAAAACTGATCGAAAAACTGCGGGTAAATTAATTTCTGATTTAAATTGAGGACCACTAAAAAGTGAAAAATAAAAAATAATATAAAATGGAAAAATAATAAAATAAAAACTTTTTAACAAAAAAATGGACCGACCTCAAAAATGATGTCCGTGAACACCAAAAAGGAAAAAATAATAATCTCAGCGAAAACACACTGATGTATTTGGTTGTTGGATATAAATATCTTGTCAACAGATGGTATGTTGGAATACCAACATGATATATAACAATTATTTGTAATGTGATTCACACTCATTGTCACACTCATATCCTCCATCATACGATAGCAGTGACGTACTACCCAATAGTTTTGGAACACTTATCTCTACTCGTATTCATGTTTTGTAATACTCACCAGATCATGTGAGTATTACTTAACAACCACAGTGTATCCAGATAGGTAGGTAGGTACGCATTGAAGTCGCCGCCGTGCCCACCTGTAGACACAAACGTCTCCTAGATGTTCTACTTACCAACATTTTATTCGTTTTCGGAAATATAGGTACATACCTCCCATACCACAGACATGCTTCCACACCGAGTATGAACGTATATATCGTCTAAAATTGTGGACGGTTTTGAACGTTAATTAGGTAACAACGATTCCGAAGGTATGTTGGTACAATATAATATATCCACCAATAAAATAAACAGTCTCATGTAATAATAGAGTCTCAAATTACTCGTCACAACCATTCCTAGGGAGGTTCACACTTACTATCATACCCATATGGCAGCAGAGACGTACTAGGTACCTGATAGTTTGGGGAGCACATTTTAACTCAATGGTAGGTACTTACTCTTGTAATGCTATCCAGATCATCGAGTAAGGAAGGTGATTAGTTTGTGTCTACAGATGGGCACGGCGGCGACTTCAATGCGTACCTACCTACCTATCTGGATACACTGTGGTTGTTAAGTAATACTCACATGATCTGGTGAGTATTACAAAACATGAATACGAGTAGAGATAAGTGTTCCAAAACTATTGGGTAGTACGTCACTGCTATCGTATGATGGAGGATATGAGTGTGACAATGAGTGTGAATCACATTACAAATAATTGTTATATATCATGTTGGTATTCCAACATACCATCTGTTGACAAGATATTTATATCCAACAACCAAATACATCAGTGTGTTTTCGCTGAGATTATTATTTTTTCCTTTTTGGTGTTCACGGACATCATTTTTGAGGTCGGTCCATTTTTTTGTTAAAAAAGTTTTTATTTTTTGTTAAAAAGGTTTTTTTCAGTGGGGTTTTCTTTCTTTCTTTTTCTTTGAAATACCGTGTTTATATAAAGCGTCCAAGGACCCTTCAAAATTTAAAGAACAACATCCAGGAAGGAATTTCCAACAACTTGCTATTCTCGAAAGAGTCATAACAAACGCCAGAAATCGGTACATTAAATGAATTGAGAATGAGGTACTTCACCTAAGTGATTTTATCTACAAAACTATCTAAAACCAAACTTTAATAGTGTACCTACATTGTGAAAACCAAATTATAACTTTTTGATTCATACAATGCGTTTTATTCAGTTGTGAAAAAAGGAAGTTATGCTGCCACACCCTGTACCTCCTTACCCCTGTATCCCATGGATATCCTTGGAATATTTCCCTTTCAGCGTGAAGAATGCAGTCCACAGAGAAAATTGGTGGACAAGCTGGAACAGTTGGGATACGCTGAATGGATCTTCACCTTACACGTACACCCAAACCACTACGTGATAAAGTGGGAAACTCTGAACAGCCTACTTTTCAATAGTGCCGCCAGAGCGCAGCTATGTCAGTGGCCATAGAACGACAGGGAGACGCAAGTGGGCAGGGAGGCGTAGTCATTGGATATGAGAAACACCTAACCTCACTTGCTCAGCCTCTCCAGAACCATGATTGAAAGGAACGTTTGTATATCAAATAACATCAGCAATTTTGATTTTCTGTTACAGTTGTGATTAACCAATGGGGACAGCAGTGGGACATTACTTGATCCCTGACCCAATGGGGAATTTGCCTCAATTTTAGATTCTGGAATTTCAAGTCAAATCGTATAATAGGGCTCTAGAATAACGTTCAACACCAGGAATACCCAAGGGAAAAAAATTATCGTAGAAGAAAATGCCGAATGAAAATTAACTTCCCTCGACTGGGGATCGATCTCCTATCGTTTCAACTAAAGTATATTTACACTTCTGAGTCGGAGCTCGCTACCACTGAGCTAAGGAAGTGAATGAACAGAAATGGGAAAAGGAACACGAAACTAAAATAACGTGATTCAAATAACTAAACTGACTAATATGGAAACTAAATAAGAGAAGAAGAAGACTAATAATGCTTGATAAACTTATAGGTAGAATCGTATTGTAAAACAGAGTAATTAAAATTGCTTCTTTTGGTCACTTTTGTGCCTGCGTTTTTCCCTCCCCCAGTCGCATGTACTATGTTGACCGCATAAGCTATGGTTTCATTTACGCTTTCAGAGGGAGCACTACTGTTGTAAGAGGCACAGATCCCTCTATGAAGTCAGATTGGTTAGGATGCTGGTTGTGTCGCAACATGGCTGCCCCCATACACAGGTTTCCGCTTATATTTAAAATGTCCATCTTCGTTAAATTCTCTAAACTTTTGGATGCTTTTTCGAGCAGCACACTGTAATTTTCTTCCAAATCATTGAACCCTCTTTCGAAAGAAAAAAAAAGTGAGGCAAATTCCCTATTATCATACATTATGAGGAGAATAAACGAACCTTGGTGACGAGCTCCTTCTTCTTGACGTGCTCCGCTTCATTTAACTTCAAAAATCCAAATTGACGGCTATAACAGCAAGAAGAACAAAACTTTGTATTATGCAACACATTGGTGGATGGAAAAAAAAAACATACCCTGGATGTACTGTAATTCCGTAAAAATGTATATACCTAAAACATAACCATTCGTTTGTGCACACCTCAAACTATAACGGACGATTTGGATGATTATCTCTTTTTCATCCTCTGGAAATTAAACCATACCTCTGAAATAAAGCCACCCTAATTTTGGGTAACTGACGACTATTATTGTTGAATGTTATTCAAGAATATACACAGACTGACGACTATTAGACCCAGAAGTAATTTTTCGAGATGGGTCGTTGGTGTACCCCCCTCCTCTTAGGGTGGGAGGGAGGCAATGAGTAGCCATGAGCGAAATCATCAGAACCAATGGGGTATTTCAGTCAATTTTTTTAATTTTTTTTTTTTTCTTTAAGAGTATGGCTCAGGAAAATCGGTAATCGGTAAGAAAATTTGTTTAAAAAATCAGAGAAGCTAAGGAAAGTTGAAGATTTGAAAGGTGTGACCTAGCTAGCCAAAACTCTTTGAAAAAAGTATTCATGCACACAGAAGAGATGGAACCCTTGGAGAATCTCTTGGATACTACAAAATCGTCGTTCGAGGCCCAGCATGGCACATCTAACTTTTGCCAACTTTTCAGGAGAGCCAAAAAACTGTTTTGCGAGTAAGGTAATCGTGTTTTCTTTATTTTCTGAGTTCAAACTAGCCTAATTGGGGTCGCTCAACATGATTTTACAATAAATTTGGTTGTCAACGAACTACCTTCGAAATTAGCGTAGATGTGCTATGCTGCCCAGATTTCGTCCCCTAGATATGCTATGCTGTCGAACATTTGTGCTATTTTGCAGAGGGGTAACATGAAGTTGTCCTATGCTGCTGTACTAAAATTAAGATCTCAAATAAATTATCTATTTGGTTTCCCTCTATAAAGCCAAGGATAGAGTTTTAAACTGGCTTGCAATTCCTTTTTTTGTCAGCCCGACAAGTAGACAGGGAAGGTAGGTACCAGATGTTTATAAACTCGAAACAGTACCAATTTATCATTTATTTTATTTTATTTTATTTATTTAATTTAATTTATAATTTCTTTTATTTAAACGACAAAAAAAATTGAACCCAACAGTTCAAGTTTTACATTGACTTGAATTCCACATCTGCTACTACCAGCGTTAGTATCAGGGTAGGTATCTATTTTCCTAGTCCTAGTGAAGAAAAGCCTTGGAAAATGCAGTAGGTATATATCAGAAAAAAATTATAAATGCATGCATTCGAGTCTGCAACACATTGGGACATTTTCATGTGTGTGAAAGTAAGGTTGTTAGTTCATGTACCCAAGCATCAAAATAAGAAAACAGTTGATTGTTCTCTACGCAACACAGTGAGTCTATTTTATTTGTTGAAATCGCGTGAGCAAGTTTTCGTGACGATTTTTCAGTTTATGTGCCAAAGCAAAGACATGAAAATGTCAAAAATTCTTTAGCTAACAGAAACATTATTAAGGATCACAGAGATCTGTATAAAATCCGTTTCATAAAGCTAGACTTGAATTTCACTACAGTTTACCTGCGTTACTAGGAGTGTATATTTTCTTATGGCACTCATGTGATGTGCCTTTCTTATTTCTTACGAATTATACAGATTGGACGCTTCACAATATCAAATATATTGTTTAGCAATGCACGTATTTCATGGGACGAAGTGCAGAATGATAAAAGAATTGTTTATTATGGGGTTTCTACTTATTACAAAACTGAGATGAGGAGTTACCAAAGTGAACTGAATTTGTTGTTATATTCCTCTGACCTTCTTGTCAAATCATATTTCTCTACTGGAAAGCGAACATGTGTTAATATAAGTCGGAAGTGAAATGATTTTATTCCTGTTATTCAACTAAAAAGCCTATTCTGATGGTGGGTTTTGATAATTATTTACTAAATGAAATTCTAGTCATTGTCTCATTACTGTGAAAATCTTGTCAATTTATGTTCATTGACTGGAATGTCTACAAATATATAAGTCGTTTTGGGTTTTAAAATTTTGCTGAAATTTAAAAAAATATAGTTGAAGTTAAATATTATTACCTCTTATTGGACCATGGTGTCACTAGTGTCACTGAAAACATCTTGGGAATCCCACAGCTTTCCCAAGGTGTCACCAGATTAACTAGATATCAATTGCAATTTAAAAATTAATGGACAGAGCTGAATTTTCCTAACATTTTCTGTAAGTTATTGGAAATCAAAAATTGATGTTAGGTATTATAAAATGTTTTTCATCGATTTCCTTGGAAATTTGTTTCATAACTCTATTTTGAGACAAAAAATTCTGCTGTCCATTAAATTTAAAGTTGTAATTTAATTTTGGTTACTCCGGTGACACTTAGAGATATCTGTGGAGTTCCTGAGATGTTTTCGGTGACGCTAGTGATACCATGGCCCAATTAGGGTTGACAAGTTAAATATTATTAACTTCAACTATATTTTTTAAACCTTCAGTAAAATTTCAGAACCCGAAAAGACTTATATATTTGTAGATATTCCAGTCAGTGAACATGAATTGACAAGATTTTCACAGTAATGAGACAATGACTAGTATTAAATACTAGTGAAATGAAATTTTCATTTAGCAGATAATTATCAAAATCTACCATCAGAATAGGCTTTCGAGTTTAATAAAAGGAATAAAATCGCTTCACTTCTGACTTACTACTTTTTAGTTTTGGAAAATGATTACGCCGATTTTCTTCATTGAGAAAACATTAACAATTATTTTTGGGAAAGTACTTTGGTAGGCCTAAGTTCTGCCTCACAGGAACTCTGCGAGAACTTCGTTTCTTCTTTCTTCCTGCAAAGGCTTTGTTCACGAAAATAAGTTTTGTTCGAAATAAAATACAAAACAGCAATGCACATCTAACAAAGCTTCATCCTAGCAGCATAGCACATTTGCAGTTCAAACTTATTTATCTTATTTTCTTAACTAATGCCGATGATTTATGCTTTTCTTTTTGTTATTAATCAAGATTGAATCTTCATTAAGCATTACTAAAAGGAAAAAAACCGCTATATACTTCAAATTATTGCAATAAACTCAATAAACTTGCCTCGCTTCCTGTCATATACGATTTTTCCATGCTTTCTGTGCAGATGTGCCTTGCTGTTGGGTGGTTTTAGATATGCTATGCTGACTAATTCGCAAATACTAGCGCTATGAGCGGCCAGATCGAAAAACTGTTAGCGCCAATCGCTCGGGCGTGAAATTTTGAATAAGAAACCGTTCTTAACTCGATTTCGCCAAAATGTCAGATGTGCCATGCTGGGCCTCGAACGACGAAATACTACTCACACACACGAGCGGCGTAGTGTGTGTGCATGCATGGAGGCCCGCCTTTTCTTTCAAACGTGTGATCTCTTTAATTAATTTTTCTACCACATGTTATAGTATTATTGGGCTAAAAGTTGGAGAATATTGGTTTTCAAGGGTGCTGAATCCAAATTTGAGGTCAAAAACCTGAATTTCTGACCCACCGAAATACCCCATTATGATCCTCCCCAACAAGCAAGATCATTATTCCAATACAAAGGTAAGGCTTTGAAAGGTTACAGTTTGGCCAGGGGAACATTCAATTCGAAAGGTTTTCCCTGATCACCTCATCAGAACCATAAGCATAGATAGTCCGCCTACACCTCATTTTTCTAACTTCCACTATTTTTATTCAACAATAAATTCAATACCGTCCTATTAAGCGAGTAAATGTTATTTTAACATAATTACATATTATGAAAACCTTGACCAGGAAGTTGTTTTTATTGATCGTATGTAGCTTTGAGTCTACAAATTCCGAGCGAAACTCGATCTCAGCTTGTGATGTGGTTGGATACCTATTCATAAGTTGAATCGGCGTTGATTGTTTACTCAGAGTTCGTCATATCTACAAGGTGGTAGGAGATATACCTATTCGAGTTGTTGTAGGAAGCTATGCAAGATCATTTGTGCACACCTAATAAAGGTAAATCCTAATAAAATAATGAAAAGTGAATTTTTTTAGTTTGGTAGGTAGGTACTCACAAATTTTTTATAATTATTTTGGAATAGATAGATAATTGCATACAAATTTACTCATTATGTTTGTTATATCACTCTAGTATTTCCAACGGATTATACGACGCATGTTCAAAACAGAGAAATTTCACGATCACAATCATATGTTAAGAAGAATCCTTTGAATTACATCTAGTGAATAAGAAAGGACAGGATGTTTCTAGAGAAGTGGAACAGCGAAATGCTCGGCGACCGAGAAGAATAGAGATGGCGTGTAGCCTATTAACCTCATTTTTAGGAGTTGTAATGCTGAATCTGCAGTACAAAATAACTCTAATTTTCGTAAAACAAAATGTCATCAGTGTGATTTCGTCTACGGAAACGGGCAAGGCGTTTATGCACTACATTATTAATATGGGAAGCCAATATTTACCTATCCAGCTCAGATAAGACCTGCAGTTCTTGCGGAGTGAGGTTGATTTCATCCACTTCCTGCGACATGATTTCTCAGTTTGTTCGTCACTCGTCAGATGTTCAGAAGAGGACGTACACCTCATCATAGCATTCAGCACTATTGATGAATTTATCTCACTCGTTTCAGTTCATAAAGAGAGAACCACAACTGATTAGTAGAAAGGGGGAAGCGAGGAGTCAAATTGCTGTCCTACTTACGAATACGGGACGCGGTTTCTAACATAACGGTAACGCCCGGGATCCGCGACACGGAGGATACGATTTTACCCCAAAACCGGAAAACCTACCTCGGACAAATAACCGACGGATCAGAAATTACACGGATGAAAGAAGGGAAAATTAATTTTCCGATCAGGAAAAAAGGAAAATTAATTTGACTGCATGACACTTCAGCGAAACAGACAACAGTCAATAACTGCGGTGTGGAGCGATACCTATGATAAGCTTAAAACTTCTTGGTGAAAAGTGATAAGAGACCCGGAAAACAGCTTTTTTTAGCTCATACTCTTACTCATAAGAACTTTGAAAACCCTCAAACTTTCAGAACGTAAGCCAAAAATAGTATAAAAATTATTATAAAAACATAATCCTACCGAAATTGAACAATTAATCAAATTAACTTCTGAAAAAAAACAGACATAAATGGAGCCGTGTCAACCTGGCTACGCACTGTTGCCAACTTGTACATAATATCTCTTCAGGAATTAGATAGGAGGAATGAAGCCGATATAAATTCTTTCATTATTCATTAGAAGTCATTCTAGTGCCTTTAGAAAAATTCTACTACGAGAGTCAATCCATGAAGCAAATTTGACTACTTTGAGATAACTTTTGAGGATCCGATCTCCAGTCTTTTGAATTCAAGCGGCTGTTTGTAGTTGGCAGCACTGTAACGAGTCCAACCTAAAAAATGTGTTAGTGGGAAAAATCGTCAATTTTCAAAGCAACTTAATTTCTCCCTTCGTAAAATAATATATTGATAAATAATTTACACTTTAGTATAAAATCACATTCGAATCTAGAGAGGATTTTGCCGTTTTCATAATTTGGTGGCGATCTGCCACCCGGTGTCGGCATTTTGAAGATCAAGGCTCCACCTGCATCACTTCACAAAAGGCCTGTTGTTTTGGGGCTTGCGACTTGGTTCTCCACACCTGAAAAAGTGAATTTTCCTGTCTTTTGTATTTCGAAAAGTTGAGTTTATTCGGTTAAATAGGACCCGGGGATGCCCCATTGATTTCCCTTTAGTTGGATTAAGTGGCTCAGGCCGTGATATGCAATCATATGTCCAGTTTAACCAGAACTAGAGTCCTTGAGGCACAAGGGGAAGACTTCGAGAACACTGTGAAAAGACGACGGAGCTCTCCGAGTGGTGACAAACTCAGCAAGAAACCCAAAATCGAGGAAACTATGTCTGAAAAACAGAAAAGGGCGAATTTTTCAGCTTTGACACCAAATGCCAATGGAGTCAATCGCAATTCATCTTTGGTCAACTTGAAACCTGGAGCTGCCAAGAAGTTGGTGGTCAAGAATCTGAAAGGTACGTACCAGTAAAAATATTAAGCTCTCTAAATCTAAATTTGAAATCATTTCACCCTTCAAAATGGATTAATGATCTTCGAACACTACTTTGGTTTGGTTCTTTCCTCGAAGCTAGGTAATTTCTTATTATTACACCCCCACTGACGCGTCTCTGCTCGTCAGGTCCCATAAGGTCATCCTAATGCTTCGTAAAATTAGATCCTTGTCTGATGTCTGACTCTAGACAATAATTGCTCAAGTTCGATAGAATGATCCCAGTGAGTCAAAGAACACGTCACTTAGATCGAGAACATACATAACTTTATTAATATAATTTACTTAACTCATCTTTATTTGTTATCAGGTAGATAAGTATGTGGAAGATAAGGTTACCTAAATTTACCTTTCTAGTTGTAATTAATTAGGTACCATTACCGTTGTTTTAGTTCGAAGTGTTGATGAATTTAGGTCAAGACGTTATGTATGTACCTGAGCAGTAAAGCTAGGATAATTTAGATTGAAATTAAGATCAATCACATCCGCAGAATGTCGGATACGGCACCGTAGATTGTAGTTTTTCAGCTTATGTGTCTCTCTTGTCTTGCTTCCTGCGCTCATTCATTTCATCCATGTTGATCATTCTGTTGTTGATAGTCTGCATTTTCTGTTGTGGTCGATCTCTGGTTGTACATCCTCCGACCTAAAACATAGTCGTCCGGTAACTTGTCGAATACAAATTATCAATCAAGATCAGTGACAATTTTCTAGATGAGCATCAAATCTGGGACAAATTATAGCAATCGTTCCCTTCGTGAAAAAGGGAGGAAAACTGTCGTTTGAGTCATATCCTAGTTCATTTTGTGTGTTTAAGTCAAGCAAACAGTTGTTTTTGAATCGTTTTCATCGACGGGTCGTACCCAGCGGATGTAATGGTGAATTGACTTGAAATTCGAGTTTTAAAGAACAAGGTGCCAACTCACAACCCTAATTATTCACAAATCCGCGGTGGCATTCTTCAGGGTAGTAATAGGAACATTCAAGGATAGTAAGGTATTTTCAGGGTGCTCCTAAAAGCTTTGCACCATAGAAATCTTCTCTTATATTTACAGTAAAACTACCTCCCCAGTCCTATTGGCTTGATGGTTTGATTGTTGACACTCACGATCAAACTTATTTATTTCAGCTTGAAAATACATTTTCTGATAGACGATGAAACCCGACAATCATGATCTCAAACCTTCAAATATGATCCCACACTCTTTCAACTCGCACGAGCAGCATTTCTTTTCAAGTAGAGGCCCTTCAAAGAGCATTCACTTTCAGGGACAGGAATTTACTTCCTCAAACTCACTGCTGATTCACCTTGACATGGCGGATGTGGAAAGCTATTTGTTCGTACTGTAACACACAAAACCTGTACAGGTTTTCTGTAACATTGCACAATTACCTGAAATCGACCGTTAGAAAGGTAGGTAATGCCTCTTGAGATGGCTCTTGAAAAAAACTTGAAGATTGTGGAAATGCCTGTCATGGGAAGCCTTGGGTTATTCAGTGCAACCATCATCTTGATTAGAGAATTGTTGTTTTCCGGAGTTGTTTAGCTTAGAATGCAGGGCCTCTTCCGGTTCATATGAATTCTAATTCCCTCTTCTTATAGCTAAAGAGTTAGGCAGTATGCAGTTGACTATTGGATACTTCTAGTTGAAAAAAAGAAACACGTCTTACTCACTTAGTACAACACCTTAAAAACGCCGTCTTACTCCAGTTAGAAGGCATGCCCATGGAAGAGTCACTTCATAGGGGGATCTGGGCCGCTTACGACAGTATTGCTACCTCTGGAAGCGTAACAGAACTAATAGCCTACAAGATGCAAGGCTGGAGTGTTTTCATGATCAAAGAATATATATTTGAGAAAACTGTGACTTTTTCCGACTCTGCGACTCTTTCCGAGATTGTGGTTGGGTGTTCACAGGCGTCTGGTTTCCAACGAGACATTATGGAGGGAAAACCGACACTCCCTCCTCCCACCACCCACTTTTACTAACCTCTTTCCTACCAAATATCTAATTTTTCGGATTTGGACATTCCCTCCCAAAACTGCCTCTCCAACAAGATTACCCCCCTCTATCCGTCTCTTTCTGGCCAATCAGAGGGCAGAAAAGCGAGTCAGAATCGCAGAGTCGGACTCTTGTGAACCCACCTTTAGGGAGTAGCTAATTTATTTTAATAACGACGACGTATTTGTTAAGTGTTGTAATCACCTTCCTTCCTTTCCTGAAATTCTTCATGTTTTTATGAAATAGCTACTTTTTCACTATGATCTAATAACCTCTCTGTTGTAAGCGAGTTTGGTAGGTACTTAGTTAGATTCTTTTTTGTACTAAGACCTCCGTATTAAGAAAAATACAACCCTATAGGTCTACCTCAGAAACTTTGCATCCATGTGGCGCCCGCAAACTATAACGATCGAGCCAATCTTCCATGGTGATACCTTGACACGGAAATTGGAGTTGTGAGAAATTTGATGTTCGTGTAGTGCCACGAAATTTCAATTTCGGAAATGCACGAATTTCAAGCTGCAGCAGGAGGGAAATCATGTTACTTTTGAGGGGAGAAATTCCCCAAAAATTATCATACGCACGACAATCTGCTTGATGATAAGGGATAATTAATTCTATGTTCTCCAGAAGGATGCGCAAAAGGGATGCAAAGTTTCATACCCATTCTTTATTTATCCTCGATAAATCCCAATTGATACACTAAATTATGTCGATTAGGGAGGGTAGTGATTTGCAGGTTTGCATTTAATATGCACCATTTTGACGTTGTTGACTCGCACTTCACAAAACCAGGTCAACGTGTAAGTCACCTAAGGCACTGTTCACAGTTCAGGTGTGACACATTGAGCACTTGGGTTCGATATGACCTAGCACATGCTGGTTCCTGCAATATTGTTAAAAAATATATGTTACGCCAACTACTCCAACGGTTATTTTCCTTTGATATTATTATTTGCTGAACTACTTCTCTTATGCTTCGCCAGAGCGCAGCAATGGTTGAAGATTTGTGCGTTTTTCCAGTACTTGTACTTTTTAACCTTGAGTGAACCTTCCTCTCTTTATCCCATGGTGGGGCTCACTCAGTGTTATAAGCAGCACACATAACATTCCATCTTACTACAATTAGAAAATAGGGCTCACAAGGTGTTACAACTTTTCTTGTTTCTCCTGAAGGCTACTCCGGTTCCTATTTTCCAGGAGGTATAACTTCTCTATCTAGTCTGAAACGGCTCCCACTTCTTGAACTGTTGGAAACTGGAGATCATTATGGGAAGCGATCTCCTCAGCTTCTAATCAAGTCTAGGTTGGAGGAAAACGAAAAAGTTGAAACGTGTGAGCTCATTGTACTCCAATTATATATGGAAGAAGTTGATAGAAGGTTCCATCAATGTAAAATGGTGTCATTGAAAATGACCCCAACCATATTGTTGGAAGGGAGGAACTGAAAGCAACTCGATGCAAACAAATCAATGTGAATCAATTGTTGTGTTTTATTTTTTTTCCATATTGTTTATTGCGCTAAGTATAAGTTATTAACAATATTATTTTGAAAATATGGACAAATATTCAAAACTAAGATACATCACTGAGTTTTGTTGATTATGGTGGATGTTTCACTTCACTGCTTCACAAGTAAGCTAGGTCAAGTGGTTTGGTATGCTTCAACCTTCTGATGATATCACTTGTATCAAAGAGTTGGACAGCTTCCTCGTTGATGTGACATCTTAGCCGCTGTAGGTGTCTCACAGCTTGTCGCTTTATAGCTTCGTTTATTGTTTCGATCCGAAGCTAATAATGGAGACGAGGGTGAGCTGTGGCCGACCGAGCTACGGCATGTGTCTCTGGAGACGAGACTCGGACCGGTTGCAGGGGCCGTGAGTTCGGGGCTCGCTTCGGGAGCATATTTTCGAGCAAGTCGGTCGCAGTTCCCCCTCGTCCCAACCCAGGGCGGTGAGGCCAAAGGGAAGCCATGAGCGAAGTCATCAGAACAAATTCTGATCTTCCCTTAGGAAGACAGCTGATGACGGCCGCGAAGCCAGGAATGACAGTCGGACGAAAATCCAGCCTGAAATTGTCGTTTATTTTACTTTACTTAATTACTAATGATGGAGACGTTCGTTTCGGAAGTACCATTGTGCGTTGACAACCGTTCTTAGCACATTGTTCTGGAATCTTTGGATGATGTCTCGATTTGACTGAGCTGTACAGCCCCAAAGCTGAGCTCCATAAGTGCAGACTGATTTAAAGACTTGATTGTACAATGTAAGCTTCTTCTGGATTGACAACTTCGACCTTCTCCCCATTAGACAATGCATTTTTCTGAATTTTAGGAGCTTTCCATCTAAGTTTGGCGTCTAGTGTCATGCCTAGGTATTTGGCTTCATTAGCATTCGGAATAACTTTTCCCATGAAATGTACCGGAATATAATCGATTCAGTAAGTGAAATCGACAAGTACCGACTTAGTTTAATTTATTTTGATTCTCCATTTTTTTTTGTACACTTTTGTATGCTGGATATTGATTGATTTAACTTGTTGGTGGATTCATTGTTACATTCTCCTACTGCCAAAATCGCTGTATCATCTGCGAAGGTGGCTGTGGTGGTCATTCCAATTTCTGGGAGATCACTGGTACATATAAAGGACATACAAGAGCGTTCCAAGAACACTCCCTTGTGGGACTCCTGTTCTGATTAGCTTTGGCGCTGAGTAGCCGTCTTCTTGCTTTATTCTGAAGTAGCGATTGGTGAGATAAGACGGAAGCAGCTCAGCATAATTTATTGGTAGATTTTTGCGCAGCTTGTAGTTGATCCCTCATGCCAAAGTTTGGCATTATATTATTGACACATCAAAATCATCCTTCAATTACTCTCAGATTCAGTCGAGACTTAGATCAGTAGGTACTATATAGTTAGCCCCTTAACTAGTTTCAATTAGAATAACCTTCACAAGGTAAGTAGGATTCCTCTGCAGTCACCTCTGCACAGCTTCCAGTTCCAAGTAATGTTGTGCTGCTGAGACCAGGGACGTTGTGGAAGCTATGGGAGAATCCATTAGCTTTGACCACCATTGATTTCTCGACAAACCTTATATTCTTTTCTTTATTGTTGTTTGTTGTTGTAAGAAGAATAACTACATATCTTGTACCATCTCCACTCATCTGAATCTTCTGTAAATTGAATAAATTATTACAATGTATACAAACTACGTTGGCATACCCATTCAAATGAGTCCTTTACTTTGGACCCATGGGTACAAACGTCCATTATTGTTTTAACAAAAAGTATTTCAACATTTCAAAGCAACCACATCATGTTACAGAGTTGCCCCGACTCCCGGAGAACTACCAAGAGGCAACATGGGAGAAACTGTCTGAGGCTGTGGTCGCCATACAAACGTCCCGCCCTATCCAGTATAGTCTCGAAGATCTGTACCAAGCCGTGCAAAACATGTGCAATCACAACATGGCATCTATCACTTACACCAACCTCACAAGTATGTTTTTTCTGGATCTTATCATGCAGTTTTTTTCGATATTTTTTTTTCATCAATTTGCGAGGGTCGTTCCAAATAAAGTTTCCCTGTATTTTCAAAAGACGAAAAAACAATTGATTGAAAACTCGGTCCCTTGGGTCTCGTCAGGATGCTTACTGCTTAGAGTCTTTGGCTAAAATTCAAGAAACACGGAACATGGTGGAGAATCCCCCCCCCCCCTGACACTTTTGGGTCACCCCATCCGCGCGGCGTTTTTCAGGTAGTTAGTCCAAGGCTAAAGCATGTTCCATGCTAAAAACAGGGTGGAAAGCTGACACTTGAAGATGCAAGTTGAAGGTTTTTTCAGACCAGTGTCATTCCACTGAGAGGCCAAATGGAGCACCCACTCATCAACAGCACTCTTCACTTCTTCGTTGTTGTTGAGCGTATTCTCCACCGTGATGATAGTCATTTGAGGCGAAATCTGGAGAGTATGGAGGACGTGGGAAAACATCTTATCATATTTTCCTTGGGAGATTTTGGGTCAAATTGGCCGAATGAAGCATCGTTGTGAAAACGCTGCAAATTATTACACAATGGTTTATTATTTTACTGTATAGATCACCGGTCTACATAGAACGCGGCTTTCCATCAAGTACCTAATAGCAATAACATCGCTTTCCAAGAGTTGTAGGAAATTTAGTTCTTGGTTGCTAATGAAGCACAACTGGTTACAATAGTCTGTATTCGTAGAAAAACTGTGATCGCATTTGATCAGCTGAAAATGAGGAATTTCACCATGTCGGAATCTCCTTTTTTTGACCCCAAAATCCGATTCAGCACCTTGAAAAACTTCCTACGGCAAACTTTCAGCCCATACTTCCTAATTTACGAATAAACAAAACCGTATAGAAAATATGAACGTTTAAAAAAACCGGTAGGATGACGTCAACCTGGAATAGTTCATGTACAGCCGCTTGAAGCGCTGAGATCGTGAAATCTCACTTTTTAAATCAGTCCTCGGAGGCAACATTTCACAAAACCAGTAAAGATTGAAATCGAAAAACTGAAGAAAAATAAAAATAGAAAAAGTAAGATGGAGAAAATTAAGTTTTCCCTGTTTTTGTTTGATAACTTTCCTCCTAGAAAACACGATTTTGTCGTCCCAATGGGCAGCACTGGGAGGAGACGGCGATCCGAACAGCCAATGAGGAATTTCACTGAATTCTGTTTGCATTTTTCCTGAATTGTTAATGGTGTGGGATAGATGAAAATCTGGCTGATTTCGGAAAATAAGTCTCCTGTTATTTTTGGGAGACAATCAAAATTTTTGATTTCAAAACTAACCGGGAAAACGGACGTGAAGTGGGAAAACTCGCTGATTGGGCTGTTCGGATCGCCGTCTCCTCCCAGTGCTGCCCATTGGGACGACGAAATCGTGTTTTCTGAGAGGAAAGTTATCAAACAGAAACAGGGGAAACCTAATTTTCCCCATCTTACTTTCTCTATTTTTTTCTTCAGTTTTTCGATTTCGAACTTTACTGTTTCGTGAAATTTTGCATCTGGGGACTATAGATTTCTTGATCTCAGCGCTTCAAGCGGCCATAAATGAACTATTCCAGGATGACGTCATTTCCCCGGTTTTTTTAAACGTTCGTATTTCTACACTGTTTTGTTTATTCGTAAATTAGGAAGTTCGGGCTGAAAGTTTGCCTTAGGGGGTTTTTCGAGGTGCTGAATCCGATTTTGGGGTCAAAAATAGGAAATTCCGACATGGTGAAATTCCTCATTAGCGAGCGTTTCCGCTTAACGCTGAAGAGGTCCATTTTCCCGGTTATTTTTTGAAATTTTGATTGTCTTTCAAAAATAACAGGAGACTCATTTTCCGAAATAAACCCGATTTTAATCTATCCCTCACCATTAACTATTCAGGAAAAATGCAAACAGAATTCGGTGAAATTCCTCATTGACCGGACATTCAGCCTGCTTCCAACAGGGACATTCATTTGCGATTCACACTCGTGTTTCTGATTTATTATTCGTCCATTCCTTAATCCTTATAGGGAGCGAACGGTTGGTCATACAGAGCTCTGGTTGGTCTCATTTGATTCTAAATTCTAAGTATGAAAATTTCCTGTTCAGGCAACTTTTTCGCCAAATAATTAACTTAAAAATATTGTCATTTGACATCAGGGGGAAAAGAAATTTATCGCTCTTCCCGACGGTATCCTCAGATTCAAGCTTTCTTCGTTAATTATGGTAGTTATAGTGATTAATGTGATTATAGGATTTTAAGTTAAATTAAAATTAAATGAAAAATTTTTTGTTGCAAATTAGTTGTAAAATTATCCCAGAAGTACTGATTACATTATGTAGTATGATTGTAAACTATGTCACCAAAAATTTTAAAACCACATCCTAATAATGCCGTATTTTTTCCAACCTTTGAATCACAGACTTAACAGAAAAGCACGTGAGCGCCAGTATAGAAGAATTCACTGGGAACTCAATGGACAGATTAATTTTTCTCAAGAAGATGAATGACTGCTGGCAATCGCACTGCAGGCAGATGATCATGATTCGTAGTATTTTCCTCTACTTGGATAGAACATACGTTCTTCAACGTTCGTCTGTTAATTCCATCTGGTAAGAAGCTAACCATTCTGGTAATCCGCCCAAATTTTGTGTTCTGAATATGCATCTTATCTTCATCTTAATTGTTTGCAGGGACATGGGGTTAGATCTGTTTAGGCACCACATAGTTATGAATAGTCTTGTTCAGACTCGCATCGTTGACGGTTTGCTCATGTTGATCGAGAAAGAAAGGCAAGGGGACACCGTGGATCGTACCTTGCTGAAATCTCTTCTGAGGATGCTGTCGGATCTTCAGATATACAGAGACGCATTCGAATCTAAGTAAGCTTGTATGCCTAATCCTGATTTGTTTTTTGTAACTACGTTGTTACTAGATTGTCACATTTTGGATTTTAATTTTACTAGGTTCCTCCAAGCTACTGAAAGGCTGTATGGTGCCGAAGGGCAGAAACTGATTCATGAAATGGAAGTGCCTGAGTACCTCCATCACGTTGACAAGAGGCTGGAAGAAGAAAACGAGCGTTTACTGCATTATTTAGATGCAAGCACCAAGTACGTATCCTGTTAGAAATCCATTATTATTGTATTTTCCAAGACTTAGTGATGGACTTAATTACAACTTTTTGGTTATTTTATTGTCACCATTTATAACGTATATTTTATCGTTGTTCTTTGTTCCAGATGGTCTCTCATTCACACGGTTGAAAAGCAGTTGCTTAGTGAACACTTGACCACCATATTACAGAAAGGTTTAGACGCATTGCTTGAAGAAAACCGAGTTACTGACCTCACTCTCCTATACAACCTGTTCACGAGAGTGAAGAAAGGGCTAGTGGAATTGTGCGCTATGTTCAACGCTTATATCAAAGTGAGAAAAACTACTCATCTATTTTCCATTTATCCATTTAACATTGATGACTTAGGCCGTTAGATTGTCATCTAGGGAATAAATGGTTTTGTGACCTGGAGTTCATGATTGAGACCTCATGTCATGGCGGGTCTTGGGATGACTGTGCAATAAAGACAAAGAGGAATGTTTTTGGGCCTGAGTAGTTCAGATCAGATAGTGAAGCGACAAAGGAACTTCAGCAGTGTTGAACCAAATCCAGTACTTTCAACACGTTCTCACTATCATGTGAAAGTGTGACTTCATCTCGAATTGGTTCAGGAACTTAGGTATTTATGGCCGTTTTCACCAACATTTTGATCGAAGTTTGAGGGCCAAGTCAACTACTGAACCGAGAAAATTGTTTTCATCAGAGGTGATCAACGCCTTCCTCAGATCATCCGGCGTTTGCCGCTGAACGCTCAATTTTGGCTGGTTAATCGATTTGACCTTCGTTTCAAGCGATGGACGCCATTGTTGTTTTGCTTCCGAGTCTACCAAGGTAGCGGAAGCTTTGTTTTCACTTTTCAAGGTTAAAAAAAAGTTCTCCAGAATCAAAATTTCCACTCGCGTTTTACGTTTCAGACCTTCCTGAACAATTTTGGTTCCGTGTCTTGTCATGAAATCCTTGCCACAGCCACAACTTCCACAATTCTCATCCAAATTCGATGACTTTTTCAGGGATCTCAGATATTTCCGTATGGTGAAGAGGGGTGGTAGTGGTGAGCGTGTATATCGTCAAGCAGATAGAAGGTGCCTTGTCATCTAGCGGCTGGGATGTTGAGAGGGAGAGGTTATACCACATGCTGAGTGACCAGGGTGACAAGCCCGACATCGTTGCCGTCAAGCCCGACCAGTCTTGCATTATCCTGGATGTCCAAGTTGTCAATGGCAGCTTGGACATGGATCAGACTTGGCGGGCTAAGATAAGGAAGTATGACACAAATGATTTACGGCAAGCGGTGTCGGAGCTAAAAGGAGTGGCACCCAACAACATCAGGGTGATGGCTGCAACCTTGACATGGCGCGGAGTGTGGCGCGAGAAAAGTGCCACAGAGTTGCGCGAGTTGGGCATCTCAGTAGGCGTACTCCGTGGTATCACCACCCGTGTCCTGCTCGGCTCATATTTGAACTGGTGGTCGTTTTATAGAGGCACTTCCCTTCATCCTTCTCTCCCACCCCCACCTTCCTCATCATCCCTCATCCCGGCGTCGGATGAGTCCTGGGCGTCCTCCCCATTACATTTGATTTATTTTTTTATTGTTATTTATGGCGTGCCCCCTCCGTCACAAAAGACATTTTGGTTTATTATTTTCAATAATAAGCCTTTGGAATCGAGCAAGAAAAAAAAATTTTAACCCCCCCTCAAAATTTGATGTTTTATGTTTCAAGGTACGTAGAATCCGAAAATCGAATAAAAAAATTTCCGTCCGTCCGCCGTACGCCGTACGCGGCACTTTTCTTAGCAACACTGGACCGATTTGGTTCAAATTTGGTATATGGGCTCCATTTGGGGTCTAGTTGTGCCGCGAAGCTTTTGGTTGATGTAGGTCACTTCTAAGGGGTGAAAATTAAGGGTTGAAATTTTCAAGAGTGCCCTAGCTCGAAAACTCTCGAAATAAAGGTATCGTTTTTTCACCAATTTTAAATAGTACAGAATTTTTTAAAATTTTTGAGACCACCCGGAGCTCTGTAGGACAAACCGTTCGGTCCCTACGAGTATTTGAAGGTTTTCCTTCGATAAAACAGAATCATGAGTGTGAATCGCAAAAGAGGTCTAATCGCCGTTCAAATTTTATCTGACTAAAATGCGATCGCTGTTCATTTCTTCGATTTGTATACAGTTTTGCCTTCTGCGTAACCAGTAATCAAATTTCCATATCAAGCTTTCTATTTTTCGAATCGAGTGTGAAGCGTTTAGTTCTTTCTAATAAACTTGATTGTGAAGGTGTGAAGCCATTATAGTGTGGTAGGTGGTACCTACCAATAGTTGGTAGGTAAAAAAAATTGGTAAGTAAAAACAATGTTTGTAGGTAAAAAACGCTGCAAATCATTGCTCACTGATCAGATCACTGATCAGCTGAGTGAGCTCCGAAGCCATTTTCAATGCTATTGAATGGAAGTGCTCTTCCAGGCGTCTCCAGCATTCGAGGATATCTTCTTCACTCCTCACATCACTGATCAGCTGAGTGAGCTCCAAAGCCATTTTCAATCCTATTGAATGGAGGTGTTCTTCCAGGCGTCTCCAGCATTCGAGGAGATCTTCTTCACTCCTCACATCACTGATCAGCTGAGTGAGCTCGAAAGCCATTTTCAATCCTATTGAATGGAAGTGCTCTTCCAGGCGTCTCCAGCATTCGAGGAGATCTTCTTCACTCTTCTGATCACTGATCAGCTGAGTGAGCTCCGAAGCCATTTTCAATCCTATTGAACGCAGGAGCTGAAATTTGAGAGGGCAGGTCAAGGGAGAATACAGATGGTGGTAGGTGCTATTGATGGAGAACCAGTGATCTATACAGAAGGATGATCTATACAGAAAATAATAAACCTTTGAGCAATGATTTGCAGCGTTTTTTCTTTGAGGGGAGTTGATTTTTAAAAACATTGGCGCTAAAGGCTACTAAACTTGATAATTGAGTATGAAGCCGCAAGACGCGCGCTCATGGCGTATATTTAGAACAAGGGTAGAGCAGTAATGGTCGCCTCATTTTCTCTCTCCTCTCATGTAATCAGCAGTTTTGTGATGTAATTAACTGTTGCTTCCATGCAGCTTCCCGCCTATTTCTTTCCCTTGATTATAAATCAATACCTTCACCTATGGACTAGTTCGAATGTGTTTTAAGCTCTACGTGATACTTAAGAGGTAAATAAAATAGAAATGATTAGTCTTGAAAACATTTCCTATTGCCATCATTTCAGAAGCCCGAACCCAAATCCGAGGTTCGCATGTCTGGACATCTCAAGAATTTGCAAGTTGTTTGTTTGCAAGTTTTCCTGCTAAATGCAATAGTTTGCTTATCACATTACTTGCAGACAGTTAGTGCTTGCATGTTTCGAGGCGCCAGTTCTTCTCGCATGTCTGGACTTGAAACGTACAACAGTGGTACATAAATGAGCGCAAATTGTTTCTTTCAATTACGCTTCAAGTTACCCTAAGGTTCCACAAGTTGACATTGAAAAACAAATTGCCGCTAAATGGTCTTTGATTATCCCCATCAACCTATGGAACGTAACCGGAACTTTAATGATCATTTTGCTTTTTCGAAGAAGAAAGGTAGAACAATTGTCATCGATCCGGAGAAAGATAAGACGATGGTGCAGGAGCTTCTGGACTTCAAGGATAAAATGGACAACATCGTCAACGTATGTTTTAAGAAGAACGAGAAGTTTGGAAACAGCTTGAAGGAGGCCTTCGAACATTTCATAAATCAAAGAACCAACAAACCTGCCGAACTAATTGGTTAGTACTGTCTGCACAGTACTCACTTTTCCTTTCTAGGTGATAAGTTGCTGAGCTTCAAGGGAAGAATTGATTCAAGTTATTCAATCCTTCAGATTGAAGTTATAGTTAGCTGAGCGAAGAATATTGTTCATTTAGTTGAGAGAACGATAAATAATTGTCTCTAACATCACCACTATTCATTCCTCAGCCAAATTCGTGGACGGCAAACTGCGTGCTGGAAACAAGGAGGCTACAGAGGAAGAATTGGAGAGGTTACTTGATAAAATCATGGTTCTCTTCAGATTCATCCACGGAAAAGACGTGTTCGAGGCGTTCTATAAAAAGGTGAGTCTTGTAAAAATTTACGAGGGTCATGCAGAAAGTACGAGTTTATAACGTCTTAAAAAAATCAAAAAAAATTCTATATATTTCAATGAAATTTATAGAATATTTCACAAATATACTTGACTGGTTTTCCACTTAGTCCCCGTCGAGTTTGGGACATTTCTGTACCCTGGGAACCAGCTTTTTTATGGCAGCTTCATAGCCCCCCCCCCCCGCCTCCTCTTTTAATAACTTCTGATCTGCTTCCTGGA
This sequence comes from Apolygus lucorum, assembly GCA_009739505.2. Lineage (NCBI taxonomy): Eukaryota > Metazoa > Arthropoda > Insecta > Hemiptera > Miridae > Apolygus > Apolygus lucorum. The sequence continues at coordinate 54,491,338 of CM019179.2, forward strand.
CCTCCTGTTTTCATCCCACTAACTCCTTCAATTTAGTGAACGAGTGGTGCCCAGTTGGGTGAATATGAAGGATGGTTGATAATGTCCCATCCAAACTAAGTCAAAAGTTCTTTGGTGAGCACAGTGTGGAGCCTGGTGTTGTTGTGGAGGGCTATTTGGTTTGGACATTATCAATCACCTTCTGTTCACCCGACTTAGCACCATCTGGCTTCCTTCTGTTCAGTAAATTGAAAGAGTTTGTGGGAGGGCAGAGATTTACAGCAAGGTGAGTAGAGGAGAGGTGTGCTCACGCTCCACAGTTGGAAAGGGGTGTGACGTCACCATGGGTCTTCTTTCATCTCACCAATTATCCATTTTAGAAATTGTGTACTTATAAATTTTGAGAATTCACTCGAATTGTTCGTTTTACAGCATTTTGAACATTTTGTTTTCCAGCAAACATTAGTAATACATGTTTTGATGAAAATATCAACTTTTGTGCTATTAAAAATAGTGTGAACTTCCAAATTCAAAATTTAGCTAAAATTTTGAATCATCTAATTCGTAAAATTTTTTCTGAATTGAAGAAATTTGCGTTCAACAGCAGAAACTGAAACGTAAACAGGACAAACGGTATGTCAACTTACCGCTGGAATCTTCAAACACGAACAATATTTGCCAGAGAAATGTGGGAGAAACCGTTCGTTTATTCAGTTTGGTTTTTCCTATATTTCTCTGGCAATTATTGTTTGATTTTGATGACTCCAGCGGCAATATTTCAGTTTTTCAATTCCCTAGGGCCGTGCACTAATGAATTTCTAAAATCCTTTAACATTTCTACTTTAGGTACAACTTTTTAAGTTTTTGCCCCTTTGATTTTGCGAAATACTGACCTGGAACGAGTAATGAACGGCGACCGACTGAAACCCCCTCAAAAGAGGTGGCGGCAGGGTTCAGGCATTAAGAAAAAAGCTGGTGCCCAGGCGACAGAAAAAATGTACATTGTATGAAGGACATAAGTCACACTCGCAATAATGAAACAGGCACCAGGAATGTTTTATGAAAAAATCTATTAAAAAAAAGAGTGTTTTACAGCAACAAAAAATATAGAACTTTATTTACGTACAAACTCAACAACAACAACAGTAACAACTTAACCAAAACGAACAAACAAAAAAATGGTTTCGTATCTATTTTTCGGTGAATTTCATAAGTCTGATATGGCACACGGACACACCACAAGCGTTCCTCAGTGGACCACTCTTGTTACCCAAAGTTAAATTAACGTTACTTTAGTCCTGGTTTACTTGGCAAGGAGGGTCTTGGAGAAGGTTTGTCAGTCACATTATGGTTGGGCTTGTTGGATGAATGACAATAGTTTCAATAAATTGTTGTTTATATGATTTTTCAGGAAGTTGAAAGTTGGTTAGTTGCAGGTTATAAGTTAGTTTCTACTGAATTAGTTTCATTACTATGGCTTCATGATGCCATTCGTGATTCTATTCTATTGCCTGAGGTTTGCCATAAAAAAATCTGACATGTCTGGGGCTGCCTTTAAAAGTGACTATTTGGTGGGTAGACCACATTCCTTGCTAGTAAAAAGTTGTCCTGGGCCTTCGTCTGATCTTTCTGGTCTGCACAGTACTTTGTCTCAAGACTAATTTTTTTGTTCACTACTGCTGACTAATGTCATCAAATTATTCAGGATTTGGCTAAACGGTTACTGGTTGGGAAGTCAGCAAGCGTTGATGCAGAGAAGAGCATGTTATCCAAACTCAAACAGGAATGCGGCGGAGGATTCACCTCCAAACTGGAAGGCATGTTCAAAGACATGGAGCTTTCCAAAGATATCAACGTAGCCTTCAAACAGGTTGGTAGCCTGCATGTATTGCTGTTTCTTGTGTCGATAATTTCTTAAGATGATATCTGTCCTTATCCTAATCCTGATATGAGATAATTGTTGAAATTCCACTGTTGAAATTCCGCAGTACATGTGTAACATCAAAAACGCTTCCCCTCTGGAACTGACTGTAAGCATCCTGACAATGGGGTACTGGCCGACCTATCCAGTTATGGAAGTCACTGTCCCCGCTGAAATGGTCCACTTCCAGAACCACTTCACCCGGTTCTACCTCGGAAAACACAACGGTCGTAAGCTCCAGTGGCAACCGACTTTGGGGCACTGCGTCCTGAAAGCAGAATTCCCTCAGGTAATAACGTCAACTGCTGTGGAACCATTAATTTTTACCATAACAAAAATACTCCCATAAATAGGGCTCCTACTTCCAAAGCAATCATTCCTGCTGCCGTGGAGGTTACGATGTACCGTACTCAGACCTACCTTTTGAAGTCGACATGGAAAGAACGTACCATGTCCCGTATTGTTAACTTTTCAGGAAATCATTATTTTCGGCCAGATCCCAATATAAGTTCAAATTCGATCGAAAAATTTTTGCTTCAAATGGGATTAGAATTTCAGTGCACTGTTGAATGCAGAAGTATTATCAAAACTATTATGAAAGGTATATTCAAACTTCTTATTACTAAACAAATTTGTCAAGGTCCATCTGTACTGAGAATTTTGTCAATATTGTGTTTTTTCTGCCTTTTTTACTGAGTTGTTTATTCAAATGATTTTCGCAGGGTAAGAAAGAACTCCAAGTCTCTCTGTTCCAAGGTTTAGTTTTGCTCCTCTTCAACGACTGCAACGATATGTCATTTGAAGACATGAAAGCTGCCACAAATATTGAGGTATCTATTTAGTTTTACATAAACAAGTTACGTAACTAACTCTGTCGATGGTTGAAAATAACAAACTGACCTCTCTGACTACTGTATGTTGGGAAAATATTGACCTCAACCGTTATTACGAGTTTGCGGCATACCTATCTGCTTTATTTCTAAAGACTACCTTTATCTAAATCCACTTTTTCCGTTTCTACTTGTTTGGTCTTTTATATTCTTCTAAACCCGTGTTCTTTTTAATGCTTTTGTTTTTGATTTTTTAATTAAACTGAAGTTATGATTGGTACTGCAATGAATTGATTGCCAATCTAAACTTATTTTTTACTTACCATAGAGAGAGAAAACTGGTGGATGAGGTTAAGTAAAAGTAAAGTAACCAACCATTTCAGGTTGAATTTTCGTCCAACTGCCATCTCTGGCGTCGCGAACGTCATCAGCTACTCTCCTAAAAAAGGGACGAAAGGATCAGGATTGGTTCTGATGATTTCGCTCATGGCTACTTATTGCCTCACCCACTTAATCTTGGAATCACTTAGACCTGCGATACCACCCTCGAGCGGTCACTAATCCAGATAATCTCTCGAGCCGACTGGCATTATCTTCGGTTCTCACTGGAATCGGTTCATTAAACCAGCTAACTACCGTTGGTTTCCTGGATGAGGTTATCGTATAAACTGTGTATAGTTCGCAGATGGTCCATCATGAACCTGTTTTTGACTTTCCAGCTGACAAGGAAATTAGTTAATGAATGTTAATAAGTTGAAGTTTTCATTCGAGAATTTTAGAGAAAAAAGAAGATGAAATCTTGGATACGATAGGCAGTTACTTCTTTTAACGCGTGTTTATTTAGGCTGACACTTCCCAGACATACGACGTCACATAATGATCCTTTCATGAAGAAGTACTCACCCTGGTAGGTGTTTGAGGATTGAGGGAGATCAGGGATTATTGATGGTTTGCATGGATGCTGAGAGGGTTGTCCAGAAAAATTCCTTTTTTAATAAGGTTTTATTGAGAAAAGAATTGTAATTTTCATAAATTGTTCTTGTAATGGGGTATTTTGGTGGGTCGGAAATTCAGGTTTTTGACCTCAAATTTGGATTCAGCACCCTTGAAAACCTATATACTCCAACTTTTAGCCCAATGATACTATAACATGTGGTAGAAAAATTAATTAAAGAGATCACACGTTTGAAAAAGGCGGGCCGCTATAAATGCACACACACTAGGCAAGGACTACGCCGTGGACTACGCCGCGCGCGTGTGTGAGTGGTGTTTTATAGTATCCAAGGGGTCCCCCAAGGGTTTCTGTGCATGGATACTTTTTTCAAAGACAGTTGGCTAGCTACGTCACGCCATTCAAATCTTCAACTTTCCTTAGCTTCTCTGACTTTTTAAAAACATTTTCTCGACGAACAGACCCGATTACCGTTATTCCTGAGCCATACCCTTTTGAAAAAAAAAATTAAAAAAATTGACCGAAATACCCCATTGTCCCTGGCGACATGAATACATTTGATATTCATCTTCCTCATAGATGCTAGCCGCCATCTCCTTAGTACAGTTTGATTACCTCGGGAGTGAGAACTAAATAAACCACACTGGTTGAGAACTAAAACGTTTGTATTGAACAAAACTACTTATAGATTTGAACAAGAAATATAGAGCGCAGAGTTAACTTGGTAGTTAGTACTTTGTAGGTACCTATGGCCGAGGCATCGGGACTGCGGAGGGGTATCTTTGCCACAGTCGTATTGATCTGCCCTGTGCGTTATGTTCTATGTTGTTCATAATTATGATTAATTATGATCGTCCTTGGTCTACTAGTTCATCAACTCTTACAGATCTAATTCTAGCCTATTAGTTCTGAATGCAATAACCCATTGAATGTACGAGATGATCTAATTTGGTTCATTCTTAGGCCCACTTTCACCAAAAGTTGTTCTAAACTTGCTTAGCTAAACGCGTTAATAGTTAATCTGAAGGAATAAACCCGGCAAGATGGCGAGCGTCTTTCACCAACCCAAATCATCGTTAAACGTTGTTTAAGACAATCGAGTTTGTCTTAACTTGAAATGTTGAGCGAAACGAATGAAAGTTGGACATTATGACGTATTTGGGCAATAGAAACGTTGAACAACAACCACAACCGCACTTGCTATCAGCAGATTGCCGCCTTGTGAATCTTTATCAGTGTCAGTTTTTCGAATTCCTTGTTTTTATTATTTGCTGATTTCTGCAGTTTGTTTCGAGTTTTCCGGTTCCCTTCGTTTTATTTTGCTGAATATTTTCATCACCTACCTTTTGAGTTATTACACATCATCACTTTGAGCCACAACGAGCGCAATAACTCCAGTATTTCTCCAGACTCAAGTACCTTCCTTGATGTATCCTAGTGAAACAGTGGCCGCCGCCTTGTTCTGAACGGTAGGAATACTTCGGTAATTTGAATGATTACCGATGGATGTAAACTCGAAGATGAGGGCCCCCGATTTCACCTCAATAGAAATTTATTTTGGTCGAACTGGTCTTTTATGATGGTCAATTTGTTTAATTGGTCCGAATAGAAACAACCAAGGAATGTAGGTTGCACTATTATGTTATTGAAAAAACCATTATTCATTTTAAATTAACGTGTTGAACTTAATTGTATGACGGGAACTCGAGGCGAGTGTCAATCTAGTCGAGCACTTGGACGACTCGGGGCTTGGAAAGGCGGAAATTCAGTAACGTACATAATCTCGGAATGTGGAATCCGATCCAGGATTCGACTCGGACGTCGTCGTCATCGTCAGACGAGTCAAAAATAATTCGAAATGCAAAAATAATTCGCAATTTCATTTCGAAAACAATCACAAATCAATGCGCGGCCATATTGAATTGGTAGTTAAACGAGGTTTCCTAGTTTATTCGGCCGATTTTCGACCGTTTAAACTCGAACCCCCCAAGATGGTGTTTAAACTCGTAAATCGCTCCAGTGAAAGACGATTTTTACTGAACGTCGTTTATCTCTCGCCTCGTTTGGTTTAAACTCGTTTTGAATTTTTGGTGAAAGTGGGCGTTAGAGAACTACTTTGTTGGTAAAAGGGACTACTTTGGACTTTGGACTCTTTGGACCAACTGCCCACTTTGGGCGGGAAGGTCCAAACACATTTGGTTACAGCTTCTTTCTTTTTCTCGTCACTTGCGAAACATTCTCCCGCCAATCCCTCCTCCAGTTTGGTAGGAAGGTAATGTTCTGAAGGAGCCAAGTCATGACAGTAAAGGTGGATGGGTCAGAATATCCCAACCAAACTCATCCAAAAGTTGAGCGGTGGAACGAGCAACGTGAGGCAGTGCCTTGTTGTGGAGAAGGCATACACAACAACAACATTCCTCAACAACAACATTCCTCTTATCTTGTTCTGTATGGACCGACGAAGCTTCTTCAGGGTTTCACCTTTAGGCAAAAAGTCAAATCACGATAATTTTTTTTGGTCCCAGAAGACAGATCCCATCAACTCAACGCAATTGTCCTTCAAACGATCACTTCTTTACCATAATAAAGGACGGATTGGTGGAAGAACGTTTCACAAGTGACATGGATGTTAAAGAACTGGCGGAGGAGGTGGTGGCAAGCTTCTACAGAAGGGATTTGGAAGCTCATTTCGCGATATACCATAATTGTATTGATGTCGCCGGTGATTTGGAAAAATAGTACATACATTCGAGTACAATTTCTGTGAGTTTCAATTTTTCAATAAAAACTTGATATAAAAAAAAGGGAATTTATTTTCTGGCCAACTCTTGTATTAATGCATCCATTTTCCGAAACTGCCGTTTTTTCGAGCAGACCCTTACCAGACCCGCTAACTTTGATATTTGTTCACAATACAATTAATAATATCCATGGTTTCTTTACAGGATGGAGAGCTGAGAAGGACGCTCCAATCTCTGGCTTGCGGCAAAGCTCGGGTTCTCAGCAAAACGCCTCGAGGTCGTGACGTCGAAGACGGTGATCGGTTTAACTTCAATACGGAATTCACAAACAAGCTTTTTAGAATAAAAATCAACCAAATACAGATGAAGGAAACGGTAAGTTCTCTACGATTATCACTCAACTTCGATTTTTTATTGTATTTTATAGTTTGAGGTTTGCGATATCAAGGGCAGAATTCCCTAGCATCCCAAGCTTTTAGCAAATCCTAGGACAACGCTAGATGAACTGTAATATACCTCCTAATACCTAAAGGGCGGAATTCATAATCATAACCTAAGTTTGAGTGCACCCTCAAATGCGTCAATAAGGGTCGGTGAGCACTCAACGGTATTTGTAAACCAATCTCAGCATTGAGTTGAGGCTCACTCTCGACTCAATAGTGCAAAATCCTGAGTGCTTGCCGGAGGTACCTTAAGTGCCCATCAGCCTCATCTATTATCAAATTTTCCTACTGAAAATTGTGTACAGGAAGTCAACTGTCTAATTTTGTTTGGTGGATTGTTTGTCTAAATTTAAATTAACTATTGTTGTTTTATCTATTGTTCTATACAGATAAATGAATAAGAAGATAGGTACAGGTCTTCAATGGGTTCCAAACGTCATAAATATTTGTAGGGTATTTGCTTGTGGATAAACCTTCTTCAAAGGAGAGGATTAATTTCTCTTAACCCATCGCTGGGCGCGGCCGCATTCAGTGCGGTAAAACCGAAATTCTGCCAAAATAGTATGAAGGGGTTCAAGAAATGTGTTGATGCCTCAAGATATTCCCTTACATTCGCGTGGGTTTTAGCGGCAAAATAAATTATTAGAGAGTTACAGCAACATTTGGAACTGTTCAGACCTAAGAAGCTGCTAGGGCGAGTATCGACTGGATGCTATCTTTCCGACGTGAGTCTCACGTCCATCCTGTGATGCTCACGTGATTGACGTTGCTTTAGATTTTTCAACACTCCATAGGTAACGTCAACTCAATCCGCGGTTTTTGTTTTTGTTGAACCGATGAAAGAAAACAGGAAGTAAAATATAAGGAAATCAATGAAGTACTCTCGTTCATCAATGAAGTACTCTCGTTTATTACCCAAAATAATCGTAAAAGTATAAATTAATAAATGCAAAATGAATGTGAGCACCTAATCGTGCATTTCAGTTCATCCCCTTGTCTGAGGAGTAGATGACAGACAACCGAATTCAACGAGATTCTTGGTAGTTTATGATCGACCTCGGACTAATCAATCTTTTCGTATTATATTCCAATATTACCTTTTCGAACTAAAATAAATACGAAGTCATTCAAAAAGGTAGAGTAGACTTGCCTTCAATGGGGAAGAAATTGAGATCGATCGTCCAACTGATGTCATAGAGATCGAACATCCGTCATCCACACTTCAGACGCCGCAACAGACCGAAATGTTTAAGGGAGCAATATTCACTCCAAGCTAAATGTATAAGGGACCAATTCTTCAATCTTCAATTCACTTTACCGCGACCCCGAAGATAAAGAACTCGCAAAAGATTCACCGAAACTCTTCAAAACGAAAGAAACAGAATGATCAGCTGATTGATGGCGGCCATAAGCTCAGCCACAAAAACAAGGAGTTGACCTAGTAGGTTATCTCACTTCGAAAACGCGACTCTCGGCCAAAAACGCGAGAGGACCGAGTCAACCATCTTCCGTGAGCCTAACGTCATGGGCAAGGCTCGAGTTTTCGACGTGAGTCTCGCATTTTTGTACGTATCTTGGCCCGCTGTAACTCTCTAATATCAGTTACATTCAACGCTTGGAAAGGGGACAGGTCGAGTTTACCGCATTCTGTGAAGCGCGCGCCTGGTAGTGCTCTTAATTTTTGCAAGTTAATTTCTTCCTTCTATTCAAGTTTGATTAAAAAAAAAAAATCTAATCAAGGGGATATGATACTAATTGTTGAAGATGTAAAAGTTCGTTTTTAGGACGTCCCACAGTAAAGCGCCCCATACACTATACTGTTAGTCTGCAGGCTGTCGCCTCAACAGGCAAACGTTTGGCCAAAATTGCAGAGCATCATACACACTCAGTCAACCGCCTGCAGGCGGACGTATGATGAAGTCCTCGCTTACACACACACTATACATCCAGGGCCTGCAGGTGGACTGCCAGCTGCGAGTAGTGGACTGCAGATGGCCCAAAGCAAATAGTAGCGGTTGGACAATATAGCCAACAACTGATATTGTGTGGTAGGGAGCCCTCTTGAGATCGTGGACTGACAGTCCCACGCCTGTCGCCAATCTCATGTCGGATCCTCGCCTGCCCTGCGCCCACACACCTGCAGTTTGCATGGACTGCAGTCCATGGCCTTCAGATTTAACTGATAATGCGTGGCCTGCAGACAAATCGTATAGTGTATGGGCGCCTTAAGACTTGGGCGTCCTTATGCTGATGATCTTGGGTAAAGTTGGACAACACTCAAAATTTAAAAAAATAACCACACACAACCGTTTTAGACCATTCTGAATAGAAATCCGCGAAAAAAAACCATAGGTGTATGTCTGTGTGTGTGTTGTGTCGTCTGCCCAGGCCTTAGTTTTCAACCGATTTTCGTGTTTCTTTTCTTCTTCGGCGCGGAAAATATCTAGTTGTGCACTAATTTGTTTGTGGTTAAAAAAAGTTACCTACCAAAAACCCATTTTTTTATTTTTCGAGAAAAAAAGATGAAACTATTGAAAATAAAAAAACCCTCATCCGTTAATAAAGCTTGGTAAGATGAACAAATTTTAAAAAAATTGAATTTGGACGAGTACTTACCGAGAAAATTGCACGAAAACAGGTTAAAGGGCCCAACTTTAGGTACTTACAGGTACTTATAGTCACTTATGGTACCTAAATGATCATTTATGATTTTTTTTTTTTTTTACATAATTTTTTTCATTAAGATCTAAATTGTCGACTTATTGACCATTACCAATTTTCTACTAAGATTTAAGCAATAGAGAGGCGTTTGGAAACAATTTTGGCTGTTTTTCGGGCTGACTCCCCTTAATTACTGTTATAACACTCGATCAGTGTAGAATGCGAGAGGAAAATTTCCCCGTCGTTTTTCCCAAAACATCCATGGAACAGGAAAATATCCCCCACAGCTTGCCATCAAGGCTGCCAACTTACGGTGAAAATTAGTAAAGTAGCCTTTGAATGTCCCATCAGGCAGAGTTTGGTCTCAGGTGACCACTACACTTAAGTGAGCCGTCTCAATCAACTATGAATACGGACCGTTGAGTGGAGGGACCCTCAACTCAGATGAGTGTGAGTGGACGCTGACACTAAAGCCTTGTCTATGACTTCCGCCCTCATAATCCCATCATAGGCATATCTTATAAGAAATTGTCATTCTTCCCTTGAAAAACATTAAATTTATTACCTAGTTTTTCTAAATACTACCAGTAAATCGAAGATTGATTGCCTGGCTCTTAGAAAAGGAGTGGTAGTGGTGTAAATCAGTTAATTTTATTTTTTGTTTTTCGTACCTTCGTCAATAACAATATCACTAATCCTTTTTGGTTATCATGTTTAGAACGAAGAGCAGAAAGCTACCGAGGAGAGAGTGTTCCAAGACAGACAGTATCAAATCGACGCTGCTATTGTCAGGATAATGAAAACTAGGAAGACCCTTAGTCATAACTTGCTCATCAGCGAGTTGTACAACCAACTTAAGTTCCCAGTAAAGGTAATTTTTTTTTTTTACATTTTGATGCGCTGGAAAAATCTTGTTTGGGATATCCAGATTTAAAAACATAAATGTTGGACTTGGCAATAACTTTCAATGTCCAGTTAATTCGGTTTGAGATTGATCGAGGAGAACCAGATTGCGTAGATAGCGTTAGTTGAAAAGGCAAAACCTGTCTTTCGTGTTTTGCATTTTTACAACTTCACAACATCTCTGCTCAGAAATTGAGGTTTCGTTTACACATTCTGTTGATCAACAAATAGCGTTCCTGCTAATTATTGTATCGGGTGAAGCGCGGCCAAGAAAGGATAAATACCAAAATCTCTAGGTGTTAAAGTATGCACGGTATCTCATATCTCACGTTAGCCTTGCTTTCTGAATGGGTATGGTATTTTAAATTAAATTAGGTTTTGGACTGTGTTCGAATAATACTGTTACAGAATTGCACTAAAAAATGCAACATATCGCGTTCGAGACGTAAAACAACTTGCCAAATTCGCCAGTTAGTATTCCCGCCAGAAATTATCTACGTGATGGATCCGTCTAAAAGTTGTTAGGAAGTCTCCACGAACTGTCGCCGAAGAGTGCTGCGACTTCCGTTCTGAATTAATCAGTTGAGTTCATATTAATAATTTGGCCAAATGGTCATCAAGAGCAACGGTTAACGTCAACGAATATTTTCGGGAAGTTAGGCGTCAGTTCAGGTGGACATTTCTGGAGCTCTGATTCTTTTATTGGCCAGGCTTGCTTTGCCCCTTTTTGCGTAACTTCGATGGCCTGGCGGAAAGTCCAATCTTCCGAATTAAAGTCGTTGAAACACTTGATGCGATTCAATTCAACCAATTTCCGCAAGTATTTGCAATTATTCAGAAACAGTACAAGTACAAATTACATTGGACTTCTCTGAGCTAATAAGCTAAAAATTAACTCCTTTCACTGTGATTTTGCTTCCGAGTCCACCAAGGTAGCGGAAGCTTTGTTTTCACTTGTCAAGGTTGAAAAAAAAAAATTCTCCAAAATCGAAAATTCCACTCGCTGTAACGTTTTAGACCTTTCTGGACAATTTTGGTTCCGTGTCTGTCTGTCTGTGTGTTAGTCATGAAATCCTTGTAATCGGCATAACTATACGAAGTTATTGTCCGATTTCGATGACATTTTCAGGGATTATGCGGATTAGGCTGTAGATGGTCCCCAGTGAAAACAAGGCCTTTAAATTGACAGTAGCCTCTGCGCATGCGCAAACGTAAAATCCTTGTAAGTCATAAAACATACATTTTTCATCCGAATTTGATGAAATTTTCAAGGATTGTTCAGATTGGCGTATAGATGGTCCCCTACGAAAATCATCTCCCCCAGACTAATAGTAGTTGCTGCGCTTGCGCAAACGTGAATTACTTGTAACAGCCATAACTTCTACATTTTCTATCTGATGTCGACGAAATTTCTCAGGATTGTTCAGATTGGCGTGTAGATGGTCCCCTATGAGGTTAGTGAAAGGTACTCAGAGATTGGTGTTCTGAGATTCACTGCAATGCATCGGATCATCTATACAATCGGGTTATGAATACGAGGAAGCTATGTGCCACACCCACTTGGCAGACGTTTTTGCTCCTTTCTTGACCAATGGTATTCAAGTTCCCGTTCACCTGTGTCAATTTAATTTTCTCCTTTCACTGTGATTTTCGCATTCATCTGATTGGATGCCCTTCACTTTGTTGACCAATGGAATTCAAGTCTCCTCTCACTTGTGTTAATTTCACATTAATCTAATACAGTAAAAATACAAATTAAATAAGACTTCTCTCAGGTAATCAGATTTAATTGTCTCCTTTCACAGTTGTGTGCATCCATCTGATTCCCTTCACTTTATTGACCAACGAAATTCAAGTTCCCTTTCACAGTTATTGGTTTGTTCCATGCGAGGCGATTTCAGATGCAGTGCAGGTGCGAGTGCAGGTTCGGGTTCTTGTGAGTTCATTGGGGAGTGGGGGAAGGTGTAGAGCGCGTGCAGAAATTTCTGAGTTCGTGTACTCATCGCTTGGAACACGAAAAGTGGAACAAAAGTTTTTTTCTTCCTGCCCACATCTTCCTACGTTCATTTCAAGTATCAAGTCGGTAAACTTCATCCAATTTCTCCCTTAATGGAGAACAAAATACTGCCTAGACATATCCATGATCTATTGTTTTTCCCATCAAGGGAGAAATTTTGATTCCTTCTTTGAAACCAAATCCTGGCTACGAACTTTACAAGTGCTGGTGATGTGAGATCGCTCACATTCGACCCAGCGTGGGTAAATACCTGGAAAATGACTCTCCATATTATGGTACATACCTATCTTCGATGTTTTCGACCATTGCTTGGCAAATTTAGACGGGTTGTTTTGGACCGTGTGGGCTAGCCAGTTTTAGGAGTGTTTTCGGGCATTTTTGAAATTTAAACCCAGGCAAATATCTTCTAAATAATTGTCTAAATTATTCACTTGATGAATAAAAATACCTTAAATAATTCGCTAAAATGTACGTACTTGCTCAATTGGAAGCAAACTGCCCGGTATCAGAGTGTTAGAACTCCGAAGGTTGATCCCCTCCGCGATTTTCTGGGCGATCTTTTTAGGTACCCTAAAATGCTCTATAAATTGGACATGGTCGTATAATAGTACTGTTTTCAAATAATCTTCATTTTTATTACAAATCCGGTCGTCGACCACAACAGCAATTTCCTCTTCTGTCCTGAGGATTTGTTCCAGTGGAAGGCTATATTCATCGCATAATAAAGAATAAATTAAATTATTCACATCCATTATTCTCGTTGAGAGTTCTACACTTTCGAAATAAAAAAAATTGGAGAGAAAAACTCGGAACAAAACGCTTGGAACGAACAAACAACAACGATTTAGAACAAATAACTTCAATTTTGCGCCAAAAACAAAAATGGATGTTTATTTCTGCACCCGAACCCAAAGCTTCTTCCTTCTCAGATAGTTTGGAATTTTCGTGAACTCGGTGCAGACATTTCATGAACCCATCGGGCTTGGAACACGGTTCAGTGTACAGTCCGAGTAGAAAGTAAAAGTTAGGTACATGAACCCGACCGCTTGGAACACATTTCACCTGTCCCCATCCCTGCGCGTGGCCACTGCGCCGAACTGGTTCATGAGTTCAGCTCGCTTGGAACAAACCTTATATGAGCTGTACTTTCTGTGGTGTATTTTCAATTTTTGTTTGTTATTGATGATAACCGAACCATTGTGTTCGTTACAGCCTGCCGATCTCAAGAAACGAATCGAATCCCTCATCGACCGAGACTACATGGAGCGCGACAAAGACAATCCCAATCAATACAACTACATGGCGTAGTACGCCTTTCTCGAGAATATATCTCAGATGTACAGAATTTTCTGCTATATGTATACATATATAAATATTCATTTCAACTTTCAAATTTCGTTTAACGATAAGTAACCCTCTTGTCAACGTGTAAGTATAGGTAGTTTATTAGCGGTTAAGAGGTGACCATGTTAATAAAAGAAGTGGAATGAGCGCGATTTGTAAAAAGTTGTTTAAGAAATTAAATCCTCCAATGGCAATATGGGACTGATTTTGCAAACATTGCTCGGGATTTTGATTGTTCGGGTGTTGTCTACTTGTTTTATGTACGTTTACATCCTTTCCAAACGAAATATTGATGGCCACAATAAAATTGAGTGATCAGTTTCACACGTTTTCTTTACAATAAAACGCTTACGAATTATTATCTTGGAAGTCTCAATTAATCAAAATTATGTGTATGTTATGGTGGGTTCCTCCTCCCGAAGCTGACCTTCCTCTTCGTCGGAAGACATGGTATTTGCAAAGGAACAACACTATACTATTTCACATGACACTCACTGTACTATTTCAGAAACGGAACTCGAGTTCGCGATACTCCCCCTCGGACAGCATTTACTATAAATTTGATATCAAAATGATCACATGACACTTCGAAGGTTCACACTCAAGCGAGCTACAACAATAATTGTTCTCTCTTCTCTCAATAGTTTCAAAACCTGTCACGAGGGGATTTGTGAGCAGCTAGTGACGACACTACTGTGTTTCTCGAGTTTAAAATAATAACGATTGTTTAAATTAACAATGTCAGTAAATCTGATGATAATGCAAGTAAAATGGTAAACGTTCAATCGGGTTCGACAGGGTTTGAGTCTTCGTTTTCATCAATCCATCACATGTACAACCAAGTAAGTCTTCATTTTTCGTACATCTTGGTGGTAAGGATCTTTCAACTTCAAGATGTTTTTTTAGTTACGTGCTCCACGAAATATTTAAATAAGTTTGCTTAATTTTGTTCAACATTCTACTTTATGATGTAGGTTTGTGTGACTCATCCGATCTCTGAAAATCTAGGGCTGAGGTAAAAAACTGGCATGAAAGCAAACTGGAAGAATGAATCATTTCGGTTTATTATTTTCAAGAATGAACCTTTAGAATCGACCAAGAACATTTTTTTTAAGCTCTCCCCTCCCCCCTCAAAATTTGTTGGTTACGTTTCAAGGTACGTAGAATCCAAAAATCTAATAATAATTTGGCCGTCGGTACGCCTTTCCTCACTTAACATTAACCGATTTTGATGAAATTTGGTATATTTGGGGTCTAGGTGTGCTCCAAAGCTTTTGGTTGATGTAGGTCACTTCTAAGGGTTGAAATTTTGAATACGCCCTAACTCGAAAAACATCGATATAAAGGTATTGTTTTTCCATCAATTTAAGATGGTATTGAATTTTTAGAGACCACGTGGAGCCCTGTAGGACAAACCGTTCGCTCCCTACGAGAATTTAAGGGGGACTCAGTCGGTCGCCGTTCGTTCTTAGTATTTCGCCAAAATGAAGGCGCAAAAAGTTGTACCTAAATTTGAAATTTTAAAGGATTTTAGAAATTCATTAGTGCACCAGCCCTAGGAAATTGAAAATCTGAAATATTGCGCCCGGAATCATCAAAATCGAAAAATAATTGCCTAAGAGAAATGGGAAAAACTACCGAATAAACGGGTTATCCCCTTATTTCTTTGGCAATTTTTGTTCGATTTTGATAATTCCAGCGGCAATATTTTAGTTTTTCAATTCCCTAGGGCCGTGCACTAATGAATTTCTAAAATCCTTGAAAATGTCAAGTTTAGCTACATTTTATGGGGAAAAAATAATTGAATTAACGGGTTTTCCCATATTTCTCTGGCAATGAGGTAGTTGCATGATTTTTTGACATGGATATGTCTTAGTTCTGGGGGTCATTCCAAAATTTTCGACACACAAGACATTGAAACGTGTTTTTTCTGATGCTGTTGAACGCAGGAAGCTGAAATTTGAGAGGCAGGGTCAATCGATACATACTTCTATACATCATCAAAGTTGATGATCAGCTGAGTGAGCTCCAAGGCCATTTCCTTTCCTGTTGATCGCAGGAACCTGAAATTTGAGAGGGCGGGGTCAATGGAGAATGCTGAAGGCGCCTGAGTGGTCATTGATCAGCTGAGTGAGCTCATCATTTAAATTGCCATCATAAGACATATCCATGTACAGATGTATCTGCATGCAGTGTAGATACTCGTTTGATTTTTAGTTTTAGGATAACTTGCGATTTTTGTATTTTTTCTGTGTAGAGAATCTCTATTGAAGTACGTATCTGCAAATAAAACTCCCAGAAACGCTTCCTTAAAATTTAGAGTCTTTCAAAGAACGGGATTTTCGGATTCAGGAGGGAAACCCTACAATAGGCTTGGACGCTGCACTAATGAATAATTCATTATTTAGGAATTATTCCTAAAATCCTTTAAATTTTCATATTTAGGTACAAGGTTTTGCGCCTTCATTTTGTCGAAATACTAACCCGGAACGAGGAAGAAACGGCGACCGACTGAGACCACTCCCTCAAGTGTTGGACTTACGATAAATCAGAAACACGAGTGTGAATCGCCAAAGAGGCCTAAACTCCTTTCAAATTTTAGCTGACCGAAATGCGATCGATGTTTTTCTTCGTGTTGTTTGGTGGTAACAATGGCAAAGCCGTGTTCTTTACAGACGAGTGATCTATGTAGAACAATAATAAAAATAAGTAATAATTTGCAGCGTTTTGTATATGGATAGTGAGGACAGGAGCTCTGATCGGGCGAAGTGAGGTCGGCCTTGTGAATGTTTACTAGTAATCAAGGTACTTATCCAATGAAAGTGATGACATCATTTTTTTCAAAAATTCGTAAATCCACTCCCGGCCGGAAAACTTTTTTCGAATTCTGGTAGTTTGGCCTGACTTGCACATCGTGTAAAAGGTTCTTGCATCAAAACTTGAAGGCCTTGAAACTGAGCCTCAAAAACCTGCATTGTCTGACAAAATTTTATAAATTCACTCATTATAATCTCTTCTTGTGACGAGTTTTGTTGTCAAAACTCAACATATCCACTCTGTGTACAGTCATCGAGACGATTCTCAACGAATCTCCGGTTGATTTCAGCATAAAACGTCAACCTATTTTCTGTTCCTCAAGGTATTCATATTGACCAACGCTGCGCGTCGCCTTCTGTTGGGGCTGCTTCACACTGATAACCTTCGTATAGTATTGTTCACAGCAGATTTTTTAATCATGTACATAGGTGATGCAATCGTGAATATGTACCTATATGAGTAGCACTTATCCTTACGTACGTCTGTCCAAAACATGGTCTATCCTAACGTTAAACTCAGAAAATTGGTTTTCTGTTGTGGCAATACTCTCCCTTTCACACTTCTTCTGGTGATCTGAGGAAATTAGTTAGCTGCCAGGACAGCGCTTTTAAACGTTTACCCCTCATGCCATTCTTCGGCGGGAAAATAAACTGACTAAACAGGAGGATAGAATTTATACTACAGTGAGTGCAGGTGTCCGTGAAATTGAGCCCGAGGGAGTGCTGAGGTGCAGCGCTAAGTGGTTGCTGGAAGGATTCCCTTGTTTCCCACTAAGGGGATTCAATTGGACAGTTGACCAGAGGGATTTCAGTCCTTCCTTTCTTCTCCGGTTGGACAACCGAGGTCGTCCCTGCAGCCCACGGGTGGAGAGGTTTACGCCGTAGGAAGCCGCAGAGTAGAGCTTTGGTTGGATCTGGCATCCTTCTTCTCGCGTTTAACCGGGATACCTAGGTTGTTTTGTTAGAAAGCAGAAGTTACTTGTATAAATAAGTTTCGATGGCAATGAATGCAGATGGATTGAATGGACTTATTCTATTCCTTCACCCTAGCTAAACTATATTCAATCCAGGCTCAAGCAGGCTTTTAGAATATGAAGAATTTAGACTTTTATAATTTTTAGGCAGTATTTTTCAATTTGTAGTTTCTTTCATTAATACTGCTTAATAGCAATTAATGACAACAACAACGCTATCTGAGAGTGTGGGTGCCTTCATTACGAAATTAATTTGTTTCATTGCTAAGGACGCACGTATGTACACACATTGTACACACGCAAGTATGTACAACACGAAACTAATCGAAACGGACAACGATCGCATTTGATCAGCTGAAATTTGAGATTATGCCTCTTCAGTGATTCACCTTTGTGTAGTAGTAGTAGTGCATGCATTCCTAAGGTTGAGAAGTAGAACTTCCAATTCCAACCAATAAACGATAGAACCAGCCATCAACTAAGTGAGTCAAAATTTCAAATGGGCACATTAAAATCTATTTTTCTCGGGAACTAAAGGTGAAAAAATCGATCTGATTTCATTGTCAAAAGTTGAAAATGGTATTTTTTAAAAGACGGGTTTGAAGTGGCAGAGATTCATTTTTCCACTCACCTTGGAGGGCATTTTATAAAGAATTACTTAGTTACTGTTTCCGGGCTCTCCTCCCTGTCTAACAGAAGAAATGCACAAGGGGGAAATTGGACAAATTTGAACTATTTCCGCCGTTGGAAACATAATTTAATTAAATAATGTGTAAGTTGCAAGTAGATTGATAGTCATCAACTAAGTTAATGTTTTCGACCTCGGCTCCTAGCCTAATAGGAGAAACATACAGAAGAGATGCAAAAAAAGCACATATTTGATATTCGAAATATTTGAACTATTTTCCCTGATTGAGATAAGATAATATGAATAATCATTAGTTCTTGCAAGTTGATAATAAGCCATCGACTGAATCAGTCAATATTTCCGCAACTTTTACAAATGTCAAGGGGCCATTTTCAAAAGAAATATTTTTTAGTGACGGAAATCCGGTTTCAATTCAGGACATTTGATTAGGCATTGGTTTGTAGCTTTCATTAAAGTATCTATAGAATATATTTATATTAGGTTTGTTCCAGCAAGGCGACCGTGGTCGACCGCAGTCGACCGGCGCATGCGCATTACGACTAACCACTGTTCCAGCACGACAATCTGCCCAACTTTGCGGTTGAACCACTGTTCCAGCAACTCGACCATGGTCGACCCAAACCCGACCACTTTGAGGAGTGCGGTCGCGAGCGGTCAAGATTGGAAACCTCACACTAAAGAAACCTCTACCTTAACCTTCTCATTTCAAAACGAGGGGTTGCTACCCCGCGCCGATGTACCCCCCGGGCATAGTGCCCCCCGTCATGAATGAAAACCTCCGCGGTCATGAATGACGGGGGACAATACGGGGGACACTATGCCCGGGGGGTACATCGGCGCGGGGTACATCGACGCACACCCCAAAACGAGCTCCGCAGTGGAAGGACCTTAGTCCAGTCAAATTAGCAGTTAGGGTTTGCATTAATTCCGGACAAAGCGAAACTTTTATGGGTGACTTGTGGGTGCCTATGGAACATGTTTTTAGTATATTCTACTAGATTCTCCTTGTGCTAACTTTTTGGTGCCCGAAAAACCGCGATTTTTCGGCACTTGTTTCAGTTTTTTGCCTATAACTCGTACACGATGCATCCTACGGAAAATTTTACTCTTTCCTTTATTAAACAGGATGAATTTCTGCGTCGAATGACCACCTGAAACGTTAAGATCGGTTCAGCCGTTTGGCCGAAATCGATCGTTGAACTTTGCCGCTTTTTCCCAAATTGGTTGAAAAATGGGTTACGCTCAAGTTTCAAGGCCTGTACATCAAAAACGGCGTATCCAACCAAAAAATGTCACATAATCAAAGTTGTAGAGAATCAAATTTTGTGTAAGAAAAGCATCCCCTCTTCCTCCCCCCCCTCCCACCCGCCCCTACCAAATGATAGAATAACAAAACAACTTCTGAGTAAACGAAATTATGAGTATTGAAAACGGTGTTGCAATCAAAAAATGTCATATAATCAAAGTGAAACGTCTGTTGTTCGACCTAAGGCACTGAAGTACTTATAATAATAGAAAAGGCAAAAGAAAAAACATCTCCTAGATTCTCCTTTTGCTCACTTTTTGGTGTCCGAAAAACCACGATTTTTCGGCACTTGTTCCAGTTTTTCGCCTATAACTCGTACACGATGCATCCTACGGAAAATTTTACTCAATCCTTTATTAAACAGGATGAATTTCTGCGTCGACTGACCACCTTCATTTTTTAGATCGGTTGATGTACAGGCCTTGAAACTTGAGCGCAACCCATTTTTTAACCAATTTGGGAAAAATCGCCAAACTTCAACGATCGATTTCGGCCAAACGGCTGAAACGGCTGTTTAATAAAGGATTGGGTAACATTTTCCGTAGGATGCATCGTGTACGAGTTATAGGCGAAAAACTGAATCAAGTGCCGAAAAATCGCGGTTTTTCGGGCACCAAAAAGTTAGGACCAGGAGAATGTTTTTTCTTTCGCCTTTTCTAGTATTACAAGTACCTCAGTGCCTTAGTAAGTTGAACAACAGACGTTTCACTTTGATTATATGACATTTTTTTATTGCAACACCGTTTTCAATACTCATAATTTCGTTTACTCAGAAGTTGTTTCGTTATTCTATCATTTGGTAGGGGCGGGTGGGAGGGGGGAGGAAGGAGGGATGCTTTTCTTACACAAAATTTGATTCTCTACAACTTTGATTATGTGACATTTTTTGGTTGGATACGCCGTTTTTGATGTACAGGCCTTGAAACTTGAGCGTAACCCATTTTTCAACCAATTTGGGAAAAATCGCCAAACTTCAACGATCGATTTTGGCCAAACGGCTGAACCGATCTTAACGTTTCAGGTGGTCATTCGACGCAGAAATTCATCCTGTTTAATAAAGGAAAGAGTAAAATTTTCCGTAGGATGCATCGTGTACGAGTTATAGGCAAAAAACTGAAACAAGTGCCGAAAAATCGCGGTTTTTCGGGCACCAAAAAGTTAGCACAAGGAGAATCTAGTAGAATATACTAAAAACATGTTCCATAGGCACCCACAAGTCACCCATAAAAGTTTCGCTTTGTCCGGAATTAATGCAAACCCTAACTGCTAATTTGACTGGACTACCTCCCTAGGTGTTTTGGTTGAGAGTTTATAGTCATCATAGATAGGTACAAATTGGACAGTAGATGTGTTAAGTAATGGATTTTTTTCACCCCCCTGTTGGAAGAACTTTTTTCAGAAACGTGTGAAGCTTCAACCCAATGTCCTCAAATTTCTCGCTCTCACAAAGGAAACCTTGAAATCTCTTTACGCCCTCGTGAAGATAAATTTGCATTAAAATTGTGACTTTTCTATAACATCATACCTATACAGGGTGTCTACCATTAGGATGGACCAAACTTCAAGGATCGATTGTACAAGTAATTTGCTACAAAAAATGTCTCCCGGCAATTTTTTCTTAACTCACTCAAAATGCCTTTTTTTCACTTCGAAGTTTTTTTTCGCGTTTTCGACTTTACGTCATTAAAATTGCCATAATTCCTGTTATTTACCAGATAAATTCAAATTTAAGGATATCGTTGGCAAGATCGTTAAATTTCCAAGCTATCTAGTGTAAAACCGAAATCTTTTACCAATAAACCATCTCTAAAAAATCAAGTCAAAAAGCAAACTTCAATTTTTTTTTTGAAATATGACTCTTTTTAAATTGAAGTTTTCACTTTGAACGCCTGTCCATTTCGATGGGCGCTCTTCAGAAAAAATATGCTTAAATTGTCAGCTTTCCAACGGTATATCAAGTTTTCTTTTTTAAATTCAAATTGGAAGAGTAAATCAAGTTTGAATGCAAGAAAACGTGTTTTACAAAAAATCGCGGTGTATGGTCACTCTCGATCTCAAGATGACTTGACGAGTTTAGTATCATTTCCTATGTAATTTTTCACGCTGAATCCAATGGTGATACTTCCGAATAATTCTGAGTGCAAGAAAGTGGATTTTTCGAAGAAAACCTTCGTTTTTCGTACATAAAATACGCATTATTCGTAGATATGGTAGTGAGGATGAAGTAAAACCTTTCTATCCAATAAAAACATCAATCAGCTAGAAATTTGATGTTTTTATTGAGTAGAAAGGTGTTACTCTTCTACTTTGCTTGCTTTGGATCTGTACAATATTTTTTGCCATCCTCATGAAAGAAACAGTTTTTAGGAATTTTAAATGATTACAGCAATGAGAAAAGGTATTTTATTCATTATGCATCCTATGCGACGATAAGCAGGTATGGAAACCTGAAGTCACACATACTCAGAAGTAACGCGATTTTCGACCAACTGGCTGTTGAGTGTTCCAGCAGTGGTGGCACCACGGTGATTGTCACACAACCGCGATCTATAAGGCTGTGGTTTTTGGGCTAACCGCGGTTGGCCCTGCTGGAACAAACCTATTCTTCTATGAATCATGGATTGGTTTATAAAGGTTTATCATGTGGTTATTATGATTATTATGATGAGTTTTATTTACTTTTTTTTACATTGATTACCTCTTAATATCTTTTTCAAAAACTGATATTATTTATTTGATATTGGTTGTTTATTTAAGAATTATAATTTTTTATCATAATTAATAAATAATTTTAGAACAGTCAGCTCCTAGTCTAACCGGAAAGAAACTCGTAGAAGAAGAAATACACACGGAAGAGATGCGATAGAAACAGCTGGGAGGCCGAGCTCCTCCAGTCGCTTGTTCTACCCTGAGCCCGCTCAACAGCCTTTCGTTTCCGGTGCCGTTTTTCGGGTTTTCTGTGTTTTATTCTTCAGCTTTGTTCGGTAGGTGAGAAACTATTCGGGGAAACAAAAAGTAAACTTTCTAGTGCTTACCGAGTTGAAGAAAGGACTTTCGATAAGCTCTCGTGTAAACCTACGATAGTTACACACCTCTCGTAGTTATTCACCACCTTTGATAACATTCTTAGTAACGCTTATTTTATAATTTGAAGTATTTTCGTAAAATGCGAATTTATGTGCTCACCGATATGAAGAAAATGTTTGAGTACGGAGCTTTTTCGTGGAAATTTGAATTTGTGTGCTCTCCGAGATAGGTAAAGAAAATGTTAGAATATGGAGCTTTTTCGTGGAAATTTGAATTTGTGTGTTCTCCGAGATGAAGAAAAAACAAAAAAGGAAAAAAGGAGGACTTCTCACGTGAACTTAAGGTATGTACCTGACTTATTCGATATTCACTATCTACATCAGCGTTTATAGTAACTTTTATTAGAGCTTTGAACTCAATTTCAATTATACTTATAGTTGAGGATTTATAGGGGACTCAGTTTTCTGCCTCGAAGAGCAACTTGAAGGTTTTTAAGTCCGTGTTTCCGACAACGATGTTCGCAAGAAACACGAATGCAAATTCATTTATTCGTGCGAATCTTTTCTCACAGCTTTTTTTCATTCTTTCTTATAGCAAGTCAGGCACCTAAGTATCTATCCAACTTCACTAACCAATGACGCACTAATTTTAATTGAATTGATCGAAATTAGATTTAACCGGATGCTTTCTTTTGGATTCCACCACACTGATTGTGGTTACCGGTAGATCATGTCTATTACAGTTTCATTTTTTTTTACCTACCCACCTAGTTAGGACGTAATGTGACGTCATTGGCCGCCATTGTCCTCGTAACTTAGCTCTCTTTTGATTTATAAATGAATCTCATTGACAGATGGTCTGAACGGTCTCCTATGAATTTATTTCATTGTGATCGAACCCCTGGTAGTCTCCGCGCATGCGCAAACATCAAACTCCAGTAACAACTATAACTTTTGCATTTTCTGTCAGCATTTGATGCAATTTGCAGGGATTGTACGAGTTGAGGTGTAGATGGTCCCCTACCAAATTCATTGCGATAGAACCATT
Organism: Apolygus lucorum; assembly: GCA_009739505.2. Lineage (NCBI taxonomy): Eukaryota > Metazoa > Arthropoda > Insecta > Hemiptera > Miridae > Apolygus > Apolygus lucorum. The sequence continues at coordinate 54,514,948 of CM019179.2, forward strand.
GGTGGCCCCTGCGCGTGCGCCAAGTTGAAAACCTCAATAATCATACCTTCTAAAGTTTCTCATTCGATACAGATGAGATTTTCACGGATTGTATGACAGACCCGAATTTTTCCCTATACATTTCATCGTCATCTGATAGAACTGAGGAGATTTTAGTTTATTATTTTCAATAATGAACCTTTGGAATCGACCAAGAAAATTTTTTTTTTTAACACCCCATCAAAATTTGATGGTTTACGTTTCAAGGTACGTAGAATCCAAAAATCGAATAAAAATTTGGCCATTAGTCCGTCGTACGCGGCACTTTTGCCACTTAGCATTGACCGATTTTGATGAAATTTGGTATGTAGGCTCCATTTGGGGTCTAGTTGTGCCTCGAACATTTTGGTTGATGTAGGTCACTTCTAAGGGTTCCAAAATTAATTTTGAAATTTTGAAAACGCCCTAACTCAAAAAATTTCGATATGAAGGTATTGTTTTTTCTTCAATTTATGATTCTATAGAATTTTTAGAATTTTTTGAGACCAAGCGGAGCTCTGTAGGACAAACCGTTCGCTCCCTACGAGAATTTAAGGGTTGGACGTACGATAAATCAGAAACACGAGTGTGAATCGCAAAAGAGGCCTAATCTCCGTTCAAATTATACCTGACCGAAATGCGATCGATGTTTTTTTTCATGTTGGCTGGTTGGTGGCTTTGCAGACAAGTGATCTATATAAAAATAATAAACCATTGTGTAACAATTTTCAGCGTTTTTACCTTACATCGAATCATTTATACAATCGTGTTATGGATACGAGGAAGCTATGTGTCTCACCCTGCACATACTTCGGGATGGGATCAAGAAGTCAGGTCGCTGTTCGTTCCTCGTTCCGGATTAGTATTTCCCTAAATTACAGGGGCTCAAACTTTAACAGTTGTACCTAAATTTTAAAGATTTTAGAAATTCATTAGTACACGGCCCTACGGAGTTGAAAAACTGAAATATTGCTGCTGGAATCATCAACATCGAACAATAATACCCAGAGAAATATGGGGAAAACCGTTATTTCAGTTATGTTTTTCCCATAAAATGTAGCTAAACTTGAAATTTTCAAGGATTTTAGAATTTCATTAGTGCATGGGCCTTGGGAAAAGAAAAACTGAAAGATTGTCGCTGGAATCATCAAAATCGAACAATAATTGCCATAGAAATATGGGAAAAACATGGAAAAACCGTTTATTCGGTAGTTTTCCCTATTTCTCTTTGGCAATTATTGTTCGATTTTGATGATTCCGGCGGCAATCTTTCATTTTTTCAATTCTCTAGGGCCGTGCACTAACAAATTTCTAAAAACTTTTAAAATTTCAAATTTAGGTACAACTTTTTAAGTTTTTGCCCCTTCAATGTCAAGATATACTAAGAACGTACGGCGACCGACTGAGATTTTGTTGCCCTCGGCCAGGTATGAGCCTCCGCGCATGCTCAAACTTTCAAAATTCCTTCCTCATAATTTCCACCGTTTTCTTCCGATTTCACTGAGATTTTTGTTGGTGTGTTGTCTTGTATAGCCCATATAAATTAAACTTTAGTACCTAATCATACATACAGTGAACATTCAAAATCATGGATAGGTCCGTTTAAACATAACTTTTTTCAATAACTATTGTCCGATTTTTTCCCATCTAAGTTGGTTAGTTGGTAGTTCTGGTGACCCGATGGTTTATATCCAGTCATATGACGAAAACGCTATGTACCACACACTTGGTAGACTTTTTTTTCTCCGTTGAGTGTTGCCCCGCTTCACCCCAGAATAATCGCATAAGGACGCCCAAGTCTTACTCTGGGACCTCCTAAAACGGTATTGGACCTAATTGTTGTTATTAGTTGGAATCATCTCGAAGAAAAACCAAGTTGCAAGTTTTGTTTCTCACAGTAATTCATAGTGTGATGCAGTTTTAACATGGTAATGTTTTTGAACTGTAGGTCTTTCTGAAATTCACTACACATACTAAGTATCTCACAAGTCTTGTGAGATGAAACAGTGTAACGCGATGCCAATCAAAAGCTCTGACTAGAAATCAAGTATTCGCTTAAGTTGGCCTCAGGAAGGTGGAATTTTAATAGGGCTTCTCTTAGACGTCTGATTACGAATAATTGACTGAATTCCTCTCTGATCAGCTGGACGAGCTAAATTTATCAGATAGCCGTGTAACACAAACGCAAAGGGATGTACGATATATAGTGAAATATGAAGAGAATGTGGATAAAAACGCTGCAAATTATTACACAATGGTTTATTATTTTTCTATAATATAGAAATATATATATATATATCTATATATATAAATAAATATATCTATATTATAGATCACTCGTCTACAAAATCACCAACCATCCAACATGAAGAAAAAAAAGAAAAGAAAAAAAAATTCAAAAAAAATCAAAATCACCAACCATCGATCGCATTTCGGTCAGCTCTAATTTGAACGGAGATTAGGGCTCTTTTGCGATTCACACTCGTGTTTTGATTTATATATATATATTTCAATATAAACCCTTAAATTTTCGTAGGGAGCGAACGGTTTGTCCTACAGAGCTCCGCGTGGTCTCAAAAAATTCTAAAAATTCGATAGAATCTTAAATTGAAGGAAAAACAATACCTTTATATCAAAATTTTTTGAGTTAGGGCGTTTTCAAAATTTCAAAATTGATTTTGGAACCCTTAGAAGTGACCTACATCAACCAAAAGCTTCGGGGCACAACTAGACCCCAATTGGAGCCTACATACCAAATTTCATCAAAATCGGTCAATGCTAAGTGGCAAAAGTGCCGCGTACGGCGTACGGCGCACGGCGTACGGCGTACGGCGGACGGACGGCCAAATTTTTATTCGATTTTTGGATTCTACGTACCTTGAAACGTAAACCATCAAACTTTGAGGGGGTGTTAAAATTTTTTTTTTCTTGGTCGATTCCAAAGGTTCATTATTGAAAATAATAAACCAAAATAGGTTTCTGGCAATAATCGAACACAATTTTATTTTTGTTCCAAAACAGTTCAAGTAAAAATTGTCACTATTCCTTAAAATTCATAACGTATACTTGAATAGAATACACATACTTCCTCAAAAACTTACTACCTACCATCTGATGGAACCCAGATAGTCTTTCCTTGTATCCAACCTGTTCCATCGTACGTTATTCAGAACAAATGGTGAATTTTGGTGTGGGAGTCAATGTTGTCACTTTGTGTCTTTCTCTCGACTATGAACACAAGTGGCATTTGTTCAGGTTGTAGTCCAAGTCCCTACAATAGCATAAAGGTGGCGGTAGGGAACTAGTTATCATGAGATATCTGAAATATCGGTTATTGACGTGGCGCGTTACCTGAAGGTACTATACCACATGTTCTTCTTAATAAAACAAGATTTTGTCCATGTTCCAGCGTTGTTCAATCGATAGTCCAGACGGGTTCATTGAGATGGGTAGGTAGCTCTGGCTGTATCCTTCAGGATCTGCTTGAATTATTATGGTAAACTGTAGGAGAATCGGTGAGTTTACTCCGTTCTTCACAGTGCCAGGCCAATCGATCGCATACCGCATTTTTCTGTTATATTTATTAGTGCCGGAATCCTCTGAAAGCAAATATTTTTGTTAATTTCGGTCTTGTACATGGTAACTAGCTGCAGTATATCTTGAATAATGGGAAGTGGGGAAACGTACACTCAGTACCGTAGAAACCTTCCTGACGATCAAGCTTGAAATGAGATTTGAGTTATGCTAACCCGCAAGACCGCTCAGTCTTGAAGAAAAGGTATACTTTGAACGCCGTGAACAGGCCTCCGGAGCCAACACCAGGATCTTACACTGTATCAAAGGGATTCTAAAACTTTTAAAAAAAGCGCCTACATCGTTCGTTTCAGTTTTGATTTAGCAACGCTAACTCCAAAAAATTGATAAATATATTTACTGGGTAAATATCTTTAGTTGCTGTTGATTAGAAATCAAATTTACGATTTATGATTACGAGCACATTATGATAGCCCTATTCTGAGTTCCTATTGAATATTATTACTATCCTATTGACACGAAAATACCTACTTCTACGTCTTCTGTTATAAACCTGAAGTGCTTCAGTTTGAAAGCCAGTTTACACATTTAAGAGTCCCTCGGTACATTAAGGCCGGGGCCCCGCAAGGGCAATTGAAGCTATAAGATAGTGTTTTACTGGCCATCTGCTGACTACTGCCACACAGAAGTGGACATTAAAACGGAACGACTAAACTAGAGGCAAATGCAACTTTCACGATCACTAAAGGGGTTTCCAAGGTAAATATTAAGGAAGAAGAGTGGTTATTTCACCCGAAATTTAACACACCGTGGGTTCAATGATACAGAATCTCAAACAAAAGTTTTTTTAATACAGTATTCAGACCCGTACCTCCGTATCACGTAGCATTTATTATATTTGAATTGTAAGGTAGAGGTAAATTATAGGTAGTCGTAAGTCTGATCGATTTTAAAATGATTGGCAAAGTCACCCCTGTTTGTCCGAATTAACTCATTAACGCCCGAAACTTTTTTCCCTTTATATATCTTGAAAATAAATCTGATATTCCGACTTCAAATAGTCTTTTGAACAGAGAGTATTGTAGAAGTTATGGCTGTGGCAAGGAATTCATGACAGACACACACACAGACAGACTCGGAACCAAAATGGTTCAGGAAGGTCTGAAACGTAAAACGCGAGTGGAAATTTTGATTTTGGAGAATTTTTTTTTTTTCAACCTTGAAAAGTGAAAAAAAAGCTTCCGCTACCTTGGTAGACTCGGAAGCAAAATAATAAACTTGCGTGTTCATTTGCAAAAATCTTGTATGTCCTTGATATTTGAACAGGAAACTACCTGCTCACAAAACTTAGCAGACGTTCACGTACACCGACTGTTTATACGGCTGGTAGTATAATGAATATAAGTACCTTGTTATTACTGTTTTGTACCTGTATCACTTCTGGGCCGTACCCCCCTCGAGAAAATAGCTATAACTTGATAAAAGGGCTTTTTCCAGGCCGCAAGAATGTGGAATAAGCCGACTTTGGATTTGAACGAATTGCATCCCATCCTATTCGCCCAGGTTTTATATACTTTTATTTATCGGCACTCCCCGAGCAATCGGCAGGCCTGAGAGGCCATTCCGACCCCCCACTCTTCTCCTATTCATTCTCAATAAGGTCTGAAGGAATAGCCTTATAGAGCTCCCGTGGGTGTACGTGGTCTGGTTTGATACAGGAATGGGGAGTGTGTACCTCATACTGCTTCCTAGCACATCACTTCCCCAACGGCTATGAATCTTTCACGATTCCCTTGTGATATCGACTGAAGAGTTGCTAGAAGTCTTCTTTGTTCATTTTACCTGTAATTGGGGGAGTAGAGTGAACTGAATAGTGCCGAAACCGAAATTATTGACCAGTCATTATAGGCCACATTCCTAGCACAGTGTCAAACAAGGCTCTTTGTCAGAGGGTGAATCGAGTCAATAGATCATTGAAAATTAATGTTAGAGGAAACGCAAACGCTACTATTAGTTGGCAATGCAATTTGTATGGAACCCGATTCTGATGGAATCAATAAGCAATCAACATGAAGCACGTCCGCATTGAAGCTTCTCCGGGAAGCCAATCAGAGACTGTCTTTCATCTCAAACGAGGAGGTAAAGTACACCCTAGTCGGCTCAAATACTACAACTCACTATATTGGGGAATTCTGTGGTACTACTTCCCAGCCGTAATAGGTATGATGAAACGATCATGAAACAATGAAACTGTTTAACCAATCAATGCTGTACGTCTATGTGATAAAGCTATTTTGTCCATCCATCTCCGCAGTCGATCTTTAGTTTTCACGATGTTTTTCACAAGAACTACCCTGACTTCAAATATTCGAATACTGATACGTTGAAGATAGTGATTTCTGCTGAACACCTCAAAACACAGGGTTTTTGTTCTATTTTGTGAAAATTTGCGGACTCTTCCTTCAAGATTTTTAGATAGATCCTTAGGTAATTCCTCGTCTGAAATGCCACATATCGCTCATATACCTGGAAAACGTCTTAAGTCTGATGAGGATATATTCTGATAGAGGAAGTATGTCTGCAATCCCTCGCAAAATCTCTCGTGTGCTGACCAAACTGTTTTCTCGTGATATGCTGGAAAAACACTTATAAATCACGTACGTAGACCTTGTCAGTTTGTGTTCCACCATTGAGGAAGGTGTTGCTCATGTATTGCTGTTGTACTATTGCTATAGACTATTTCACCAAAGGATTTAGGGTGAACGAACGAGATAAATCCATAGAAACAGCTTTCGCATTGGAAAATGTGGCAGACTTATACGCTTTACCTACCCATTTTTCTCATATTTGTGGAAGAAGAATTTTGTGTAAGAAGCGATTTTTCTTTAGAGGCTTTGTTTTCGAGTTATTTCGGGGTAACCCCCCTCCTCAAAATTTGTAGGTTTACGTTTCAAGGTACGTAGAATTCAAAAATCGAATAAAAATTTGGCCTTCCGTCCGCCGTACGCTGTACGCGGCACTTTCCCCACTTAGCATTGGCCGTTTGATAAACTAACTCTACAAATTTTGATATGAAGGTACTGTTTTTCCATCAATTTAAGATAGTATAGAATTTTTAGAATTTTTTGAGACCACGGGAGCCCTGTAGGACAAACCTTTCGCTCCCTACGAGAATATAAGTGTTGGATTTACGATAAATCAGAAACACGAGCGTGAATCGCAAAAGAGGCCTAATCCCCGTTCAAACGTTAGCTGACCGAAATGCGATCGATGTTTTCCTTCAAGTTGATTGGTGGTAATGGCAAAGCCGTGTTCTTTGCAGACGAGTGATCTATACAGGGTGTCACCTTTTCGGGCGCACCACCGGGCAGGGTCCGATTCTACAGGGTCCGGCAGGGAGGTATGGATGATTTGAAATAATAGCTACACACTCATTTTCAAATGAAACTAAAATTTTATTATTTCAGTGTGTACCTTGGATGATGCCATTATGAAAATCAAAGAGGAAAAAAATAAAACATTGATTATGTACGAAAAATAACATCTGATAAGTGGTGTCCGTTTTTGTCCACACACTCCTGTAGACGTTGTGAGAAGTTGTCCATACTCTTCTGTAGCATTGGACGTGGTATTGCTCGAATTTCTTGAGTTATTGCTTCATTCAGGGCTTCAAGTGTACGTGGTTTGTGTATGTATACACGTGATTTGAGGTAGCCCCATGAAATATAGTCACAAGGTGTCAGGTCTGGTGACCGAGGAGGCCACTCCACATCTCCACGCAACGAAATGAGGCGCCCAGGAAACGTCTGCCTAAGAAATTCCATCAATGCTTTATTTTTTCCTCTTTAATTTTCATAATGGCATCATCCAAGGTACACACTGAAATAATAAAATTTTAGTTTCATTTGAAAATGAGTGTGTAGCTATTATTTCAAATCATCCATACCTCCCTGCCGGACCCTGTACTATTAATTTGCAACAAAAACTGTCTCCTAGCAATTTTTTTTAGAGGCTTCGTTTCCGAGTTATTTCACTTATACGATTTTTTCGTGTTTTCGACCGTATCTATGAAATAGCTATAACTCCCTCATTTGAAGTAAATTCAAATTTGATTATATCATTGGAAAGAGCGTCAAATTTCCTATCTCCTTGATGGGGTTTTAGAAAATTTCAAATAAAACGAACGGGTGTAAAATAAGCCAAAAGTAAAAAATTGGTAAAGTTTCGAAAATTTTCACTTTTTTCAAAGTTTGTTTCTCGAAACGTCTTGAACGGAAATTTCCATGCTGTAAACCTGAAAGTTGCATGTGAATCCCAGCTTTCTAACGGTGTAGTCATATTTTTAACACACCTTATTCAGTTATAAAATGACGTTTTTAGAGCAGAAAGCGTTCATTTTTGGGTGTCAATCGGCGTTTTTCACCAGAAATGCTGTCAAACTTAATAGATCATTTGACATGAAATTTTACGTAATTTTTGACGATGAATCGAATGGTAACACTTTCTGATCTCCTCGACAAACAAATAGTACTTTTCAAGCCTTTTCCCTTGGGCGAAGGGCTCAATTTCGTTGTTCGTTTTATCCAAAATTTAAGGGAGGTCTGGGTTATTAATGACTCACACTCCTTCCACTTTGTTGACTTACCCAATTTTCGCCCTCTGTCTTGAAAATATCGTCCCGATCATTTGCGGAAAACTTTTTATTGATGGTCGATTGCTCGCCTCAAACTCATTTGATCATTTTTATGAAGTTTTTCTGTCCCCTGAAAAGTGAAAAATTCTGACCAATTCCGACTTACGAGGTTATCCAGGTATATGAGCAATATACAGCATGTGCATACCTGTATTATGCGGTTTTAAATTTCAGAATGTTCCATGATTGAAACAGATTTTCGTGGTGCAAATTTACTGAAATTAATATTATGATGACATTTTAAATAATAGTTATTGGAGTTGATGTTAATTCTATTTTTGGTTTTGTTTCCTAATGGAACCGCCGTCTTCTTTACTAGCGCAGTGTCAGTTCCGTTTTCCTCCCCGAGGCAAGGATGCTGTTTTTCTTCGTTTTTCCTTTTTTTTGTCCTCTTTCTTCTTGTTTATTCCCTCCAAGACGGCAATAACTCATTTTTATAATGTGGTCTCACTACCCCTTCCCCCCTACCCTCTCCGGATACCGCCACGGCCTTCCGGGAGTGGAGATAATACCGTCCCTTAACAAGTCCCTTTAATCATCTCGGTACCGAGGGCCCTTCGGTCGGCCACGGGGTGAAGGGCTGTTTCGACCCCTTCCCCTCTTCTCAGCATCCACTTTAGTCATCCCTTGAGCCCCCTCCTCCTCGTCATCCCACATCTCTCCACTCTACTTGTAGAAGAAGACCCTGTTTTATAAGCGCCAAGTCCCTGATCGATACCCCACCCCCTTCCATGTTTGACAAGAAAGATTAAACAAAGAGTGAAGGATTACTCGACTTTTTTTATCAGTGTTTCGCCTCAGTCTCGCGTATAATTTTCGCGTTACAAACCACGCAACAACAACCCACTTCTACACACCCAAACACGTGTAGCACACACGTGCCATTTCTTCGTCGTGCCGTCTATCTTCATGTTTTTGACCGACTTCATAACATCCAGACAAAAAAGGAGGAAGTATCTCAATTTCTAGTGTAATGGCTTGGGATGCTATGTAGTTTTGTAGATCGACAATTTTTTTAAATTAAGTTTTTAAATACAAGAAAAATGGCGAAATTATATCCGTAAATATCACTACTATGCAAAACTCTGAAAAAGAGGCCAAAGGCCATCTAGTTCCCCCAAAGGTCGGGCAAGATCGTTGCGTGCACCAAAAATCAAGATGTGTAAAGGAAGGAACGTTTTTTAGCCACACTTCTGACATTCCTCCGTAAAATGTCTTTTTAAGTTCAAAATGTCAACCCGCACAATGTTTTCTCACAACCTAAAAAAACTTAAGTTTAGTAGAAAATTGGGTTATAAAAAAAGTAAAGAATACTTTTGAGCATTCCGAAAGAGATTTTTCGTCTTGCACTAAGCGTCCAAAGCGAACAAAGAAGCCTGAAGATCCTTAACAGTCACTGACGGACCTAACTGCAGTAAAAAAAACTCCTTCAGATTCTGCGAATAACAGGTGTTTCTGAACCTCTTGTCGCGAAAGCGAGATGTATTTATTGATATGTAATATTTCAGAGTTTAATTTCGTGATGTGATAATTTGGCCCTAAATTAGTGCTCATGTGATGATTTTAGGTTGTTGTATGGTTTCAATTGTTAATTAAAGCAAAAAGTTAACAAAAGAAGAAAACAGTTTTCTATAGTACATACATACGTTACCTCTCTCACCCCCCCCCCCCCACTAAGAAATAATATCATTAATGATTGCGATTTATTGTTGATGATCGTTGATGTCAGAATTCCAAATAATGAAAACCCTGCGGAACCTCAGATGTATCATAAAATGGAAGCAAACAAAGCATAAATCTTATGTTTCATGAATAGAGGTGTATAGATCAAACGATCAATTATTCGATCGAATAATTTTTTGATTTTAAGGGTTGAACAATGAGTAAAATAAATCAAAATGGCATTCTTATTTTATATTGGAGGATTAGTATCAGTTCTCATAAGTACTAAGTAAGTGATGGCAATTCCCTAGAGAGCTCTTCACAAATGAAATGTTGAAGGCAGGACTTTCTATGTTGACGTTTCAAATTTCGTTGTGAATTAATATGGTAAAGAGGGGGTATGACCGGGTATGTAGATAAACCCTCATGGTGGCCAAAAACTGAAGCTCAAAAAGGCTCCAAAGTCTCAAATGGCTCAGAAGAAACAGAAAGCTCATTCCTGGTTGATCAAAAAAGATATCATCAATAAGAAATTAATCATGAGGTTTTCTGAAGGAAGCGAAGGATTTCCATCGAGGATCGGGAAGCCGAGGGGAAATCCTGTCTTGTATCTTCTGTCCAACCATGGAAGACAGTAAAGGAGCCTCGATTTTCAATCGGAATGGTGTTCGAGACGAAAATGTAGTCGAAAGTAGAATAGAATTAATTGGCCATAAAAGTGTACAAAAGATATACTTACATATCGGGGATGGAAGAACCCCTTACAAGGAGCAACCCCCTCCATTCACCCCCGGACTTCGATGGACCGCTCCCCTCTACCGGATCCAGGAGCTCTGAGCTCTAGGTGATAGATCTTGGCAAGATGCTATTCCTGAAATCCAACTCAATATTAATTGCACTACAAATCGTGTAACTCGAGCTTCACCACTCGAAATGTTGATAGGAAAAATAGCTAGGCCTCTAGGACTTATAATACCTGATGAAGACGTGATTGGTTCAAATAATGAAGTTGATTTAGAGCTGGTTAGAGAACAAGCTGCTCAAAATGTGGACAAAGAAGCACAGTATGACAAGGAACGATTTGATAAAACTAAAGCTAAAGTCAAATTGCACTCAGTTGATGATTTAGTGTTGATTCAAAATGAACCCCGAAATCAAACTAAATTGAGTCCCAAATTCAAAGGACCGTTCAAAATTGTAGAAATTCTACCCAAAGATCGTTATCTTTTGAAATCATTAACTGGTAATAGAACTTGCAAATATCCTCACGATCGTGTGAGAAAACTACCTGAGCCAAATCCAAACCCAAATTTAGAACTCGATGCCAACGATGATGACTTAAATGACGATCAAGTACATCCTACAACATCTACAACCTCAGACTAAGATACCAATTGACTGGTAATTTCAATGTAACTGCTGCTATATTGTCATGAAAGCACCGTTACTCTACTACTACTCTTAAGTTGTGTCATTATTCTGTTGCGACTATTATAATCATTGCAATAGCATCAGTAATGAGCGAGGCAATTTCTGAATATCACTGTATTCCTGACTTATCTCCAAAAAGTCCAAGCAAGCACATTTCCTTTTTCTAAAGAGCACAATTCCTTAACTCTCAATCATCCATGGTTTGTTGATTCACAAGTAGGTACTGTGATCATATTGATCTAGCTCAAAGGTCATTTCACATTTCTAATAACCATCATGGTTTCATTAGTGTTTGTGTTCGTGTGTACGTGACTGTAGTTCTTGAGCTGACTGTAAGTCCTCGTTTTATACGTGAAGCCAAGTGTAAGTCTCAGAGTGGACTATTATTGCGTACATCATACACAATTCACACATTCAAAGACCTCTGGCAGTGAACGATGGACTGTTTCACACTAAGACCTTGGGCACCATTGATGTTCGTGAAGAGCGGCATCTCCTCATTAACATGATTATGACTCATGTTTCGATGAACCTATTAACATGATTATGACTCATGTTTCGATGAACCTATTAACATGATTGGATTCATGTTTCGATCAACCCATTAACATGATTATGACTCATGTTTCGACCACATACTGAGCTTGAATCAATCTATCGATCATTCCTATCTACCATTGTGTAGCTTCAAATGCAAGAGACTGCATCAATATCAATTACGGTTTTTCCGTTCTTTTCTCAAGTATTCGCAATTTTTGTGGTTCCTATGAATTCTACCTCATTGAGATTGAAATGCTTGTACTTTGCTTGCTCTGATATCTAGAAATTTCTAGCCAGTGCTATAGTTACTATTGTGTGCTCTGTAACTTATGTCATGTTTTGTTCATGCCTCTTGCTCGCTCATTACTCAATTCTTCCAATACCATTTTTTCATATTCTCTGGCCACAATGTTGCCAGTATGGCCGAGTGCTATGTTTTTTGGGAACTACTTTTCTTCCCTTCTTTCACAGTACATACGGCGGACGGGACGTCCGTATTGTCAAGATTGGCCGTATCGGGGATGGAAGAACCCCTTACAAGGAGCAACCCCCTCCATTCACCCCCGGACTTCGATGGACCGCTCCCCTCTACCGGATCCAGGAGCTCTGAGCTCTAGGTACATGAGGCGCCCAGTTAGAAAGATACCCAAACCGGACGAGGACCTCCCATCGAAGGACACAGCGGGAGATTGGAATTGTATTGTTTGTTTTCCTTTTGTTCAATACACAATTCTTTAAGTGAAAGTGGTCATGAATTTGGATTCGCCCACTCAAAGATCCTTGGAAGAAGGAGTTCGGGAGTCTTCCTCTCGAGAAACTCCCTCTCCGTCATACATGTAAATGAGTCAATAACGAAATCACATCTTCATATGGTTTTCATTAGGCCCACCCCAAAAATAGGCTCATCAGAGCTTGTGCTCCCTAGTAAAGTCTAGTTAAATGAAAAAAAAATTAAAAAAAAAAAAAAACTCATCGTCCCATGACACACCGAAAAGAGAACCTCCTTCCTATGAAGTCGGCCAAAAATATTACTTATAAGCCAATAGTATACTGTTCGACAAAAGTTGCTTTTAAGAGGCCAAGAAAAATAAAAAAACACTTCTTAGTCACAAAGGAAGACAATATAATCAATGTATAAGTTAATAAAAAATTTTTTACTCTACCAATCGTGTATTTTTTTTACAATTTACCTCTAATTCGAAAAATATTTCAAAGCCACAATGTAAGAGATTCTGCGGAATAACTCAGAGTTGTATTAAATTGCTCAATAACATACTTGATTTTAATAGGTGTGTTGAATCATCACCTCATTACTCGAATCTTGATCAATTTAAAATGTGTCTGATATCTTATATAGACTTGAAACTCCAAACGAAGAAGCCTAGCTGAATCGACCTATTCAAAATGGCGGATTGTGAACAACTTGAGAGTCTGCGAATGAGATTTGGATGTACTATGTAAAATATGTATCACATATTTTAAGCCAAATAAAAAAAACTCACTTATTTCAATCTAAGGAAATTTCCTATCGTTTTTAATACAAATACAAATTTAGGGATTTTTCTGCATAGTAAATCAAATTAACGTAATGGTTAAATTTCAGCTTGTTATCAAACATAACACTGACTGGAATTACGTCAACTGATTGGAAATGAGGTCTACTGAAATAAACTCCTCCTTTGCCAGGCTTTCGGTACATTTATTACCTTCTTTAGGGCTAGAAGGAGTAATCACGCGCATTGACTCTTGGCTGCTCACTGAGTGACACGTCGAAAACTGAAGAAGGCAATAAATTTACCGAAAGCTTAGCAAAGGAGGAGTTTATTTCAGTAGATCTCATTCTCAATCAATTGAAAATCAATTGCAATTCCCAATACAACATTCTAACCTTAGTTTTTTTTTTCTTCCCAAAACTCCCATCGAGAGCTTTAATTTAGACGTTTTCAGTGACGTTTCCCATATGGCGAGTTCAAAGTAAATTCGGCGTCCTATCAGGAAAACATTTCATGTGGGAGTCATTTGGGTCATGTAGAAAGAATTAAGCGGGTATGCGTCGAAAAATTTGGAAAATTTTCTTTTTCGGCCAGTTAAGGGACACCCTAACCAAGGTATTATCTACATTAAAAGCGGGAGTTTAGCGGATAACAGACACAATTTTCCCAATCGTGCCTATCAATATTATAGTTAGGAATCACAGCTCTGTCTTTTAAGGGATTTTTTCATCAATTGAAAATCTTATTAATAAGTTTCATCAATTTTCAAACTAAGGAAATTGCATCAAGTTAATGAGCTCAGATTTAACGGTTTGTAGTACATTAAATGTACTAATTGTACAAATGTACTAATGTACTACTTAAAATTTTTAAAGTACTGGTTGAGTTTTTGTTTTGTAGACTACTCCGCTCTTCTGTGATGAAAATTATTCAAATTTTGAATAATTTTCATCACAGAAGAGCGGAGTAGTCCTCAAAACAAAAACTCAACCAGTACTTTAAAAATTTTTAAAATAATTAATAGGTACACCCAAAAACCGTTGCAAATTATTATACAATGGTTTATTATTTTTTATTTTCCTATATAGATCACTCATTTGCAAAGCCACCAACCATCCAACATGAAGAAAAACATCGATCGCATTTCAGTCAGCTAAAATTTGAACGGAGATTAGGCCACTTTTGCGATTCACACTCGTGTTTCTGATTTATCGTACGTCCAACACTTAAATTCTCGTAGGGAGCGAACGGTTTGTCCTACAGAGCTCCGCGTGTTCTCAAAAAATTCTAAAAATTCCATGGAATCTTAAATTGAAGGAAAAAACAATACCTTTATATCAAATTTTTTTGAGTTAGGGCGTTTTCAAAATTTCAAAATTCATTTTTTGACCCTTAGAAGTGACCTACATCATCCAAACTTCGGGCCACAACTAGACCATAATGGAGCCTACATACCAAATTTCATCAAAATCGGTGAATGCTAAGTGGGGAAAGTGCAGCGTACGGCGGACGGACGGCCAAATTTTTATTCGATTTTTGGATTCTACGTACCTTGAAACGTAAACCAACAAATTTTGAGGGGGTGTTAAAATTTTGTTTCTTGGTCGATTCCAAAGGTTCATTATTGAAAATAATAAACCAAAAGAGGTCCGAGAACAGTTCCAATTTTGTCCATTTCCAACTCTTCACTTCAAGAGTTTCCCTATCTATTAGACTGAAGTCGGTCGTGCAAATACGGTGAAACAAATCCAAGAACGCCCTTGAACCCACAATTTTGGAGCTTATGCCATAAAACGTTTCGTTGAACGCAAGCCTTTTGATATCCAGGAAAATTTCATAGAAACCCTAATCCAGTCTGTGAGCAATCAGCCTGTGCGATCCAGAAGTGGAAAGCCGAATTGGTAAATAAATAAGACTGCGAACATCAAGAGAGATCTGAGTGGTGACTGACTTACTGAGCAGAAGATGAATTGAGGACCTGGAGATTCATATGGTCCATAGTTTGGACTTACTTTGATGGTTTATTTTAATGTTGGGAGATAACCCCCAACACCATATATTCTTAAGGAATAAAGCCTCTCTCACTCTTACAATGAGTCCTCTATCTCGAAAATAGCTCCTCTACAACTGAATTGGAGTCGAGACGAATTCATGCAGGGAAAGAAGGTTTAACTCCACTCTCCTTCCCTCAACGAACCCATCTCTCACGAATGTAAATGTTCAGCATTTTATTGTACATAATATTCTCGTGTAAAAGTGCCTTTACGTCGGAACCGAGAAGCTGCGGAACAAGAGGGGTGGGCAGTGGAATGATGGGAGGGGAAATGCGGCAGTCATTACTCGGGGGATGAGGAAATGAAGGGCACTAGCGGCGCACAACTGCGTGACTGCCGGAGCCGACACTAATATTTTACCCGCGACGACAAAAAGGGACAGAATGCCATAGATTAGCACTCTTCGGAGAGCTTCCTTCCTCTTTCGGAACATTGGTTTCGTTTGGGTTCCGATGGCCGATCCTGTGAAGCCGCCTCGATTGACAACTGGGCGCTTAAACGAAACGTTACCTCGGAGGTCATAAAAGCTGAATAAATATTCACATTGACAGAGTTTTGCTCAAAATGCTGCTTGAGAAAATGATGAACCCTCATTCGCTATTAAGTCCTCAGGAGTTGTGATTGTGATGGAGTAAGTAGTATAACGTGATTTACATTTGTTGTTAGGTATGCTTCATATTGTTAAGATAATAAGAATTTAGATGGAAATTGCCGAGA
This sequence comes from Apolygus lucorum, assembly GCA_009739505.2. Taxonomy (NCBI): domain Eukaryota; kingdom Metazoa; phylum Arthropoda; class Insecta; order Hemiptera; family Miridae; genus Apolygus; species Apolygus lucorum. The sequence continues at coordinate 54,531,090 of CM019179.2, forward strand.
TAGATTTTACGATGATAAATAATTAGACGACCGGGTTGACAGCAAAACACGAACTCAATCTTTTTATTGGAAACCAATATTTCATAATAAACATTAATCACCTGTTGCAACTAACCGACAGTTAGGGACTCCCTAACACCATCCCCCTCCCCTTCTTCAGCGTTGCGGAATACCACCAGATGATCAGCATGGACTACGGTTCTGCGTCCTCTCGGTAGACATATACGGTAAACAACATCAGACAATTTTTTTACCACTCTGCATGGGCCAACCCATGAGGACTGCAGTTTGGGGCAAACCCCGACTCTACGCCTAGGTCGGAAATACCAAACCAGATCGTCTTCTTGAAAGCGCGGTTCCTCCTTATGTACATCGTACCTCCTCTTCATGGCCTCCGCAGCTTGAAGCAATTTTGTGCGAGCCAAATCGTGAACTTCTTGCAGTTGCTTTTGTAGTAACTGTGCGTAGATGGTGCGGGGCCTTCTCCCTGGAACTGAACCTACCAGCAAATGTACTGGAAGCACAAGTTCACGTCCCATTAACAGTTGGGCAGGTGACTGTTGAGTGGATGCGTGTTCAGTAGCTCTGTAGGCCAAAAGAATCATGGGGAGTTTCTGGTCCCAGTCACGCTGGTTGGCACCCACAACTTTAGCCAACATCTCCCAAAGTGTTCTGTTGAACCTTTCCACGGTTCCTGAGCTCTGAGGGTGTAGAGGTGTAGCACGAGTCTTGTGAATGTCAAGGAGAGATAACACTTCTCGAAACACTTCCGATTCAAAATTTGATCCTTGATCTGAATGTATTACTCTCGGGACACCAAAACGGGAGATCACATTACTGACAACCCCTCGTGCGATGGTTTCAGCCTTTATATCCGGAACTGGGAAGACTTCAGGCCATTTCGTAAAATGATCAATAACCACTACCATGTACTTATTCCCACCTTCAGTCAATGGCAATGGTCCTACAACATCTATTCCCAGTCTCTCGAAGGGAACGCCCACGGAATAGTTTTGTAGTGGTGCCTTTTTCTTCTTCCCAAGAACACCTCGACGACCGCATATCTCACACAATTGACAATGTCTCTTCACATCACCATGAAGTCCTGGCCAATAATACCTGGAGCGGATCACACTCAAGGTACGCCTCCGACCAAAGTGTCCACAACGATGAGCATGTGACATGACTTCACTTTGATAGGCTCTTGGGACTAATATTTGTTCAAAAACCTGAGAGCCCTTCTCATTTTCCCACTCTCGAACCAGCAAACCATCACGCAATTTCAACTTGTTGAACATAGCCCAAAGAGCTTTTGTTTTCAGACCATATTTTGCCACATCTTGCCATATTGGTTTTGTTTGAGACATTACCCACTGGTACACTGGCTTCAGGTCGGAATCCTGTTTCTGGGCCTCAACCCAATCGTTATCTTTGATTTCCACTTGCGCTGTTTTTACGTCTACCATAGCATCTTGTTTGGCTTCCTGCCGGGGGCAGTACTTGCATTCATCAGTGACACATGGGCGTCTGGACAGCGCATCAGCGTTCATATGTTTCTTCCCGGGCCTGTGTTCTACTGTAAAATCGTATGACTGTAGTTGTTGAAGCCAGCGTGCCAACTGGCCATCTGGTTCTCGGAAGCTCCGGAGCCACTGGAGTGCAGCATGATCTGTCCGTACAAGAAACTTTTCACCACTGCCAAGTCCGTAGGAATGGAAATGTTGCAGGGCACGGACCAGGCTCAACAATTCTCTCCGGGTGGCACAGTAGTTCCGCTCAGGTCGGGACATACACCTGCTGAAATATGCAATCACCACTTCCCTCCCTTTCTGGACCTGTGAAAGCACTGCACCCAAGGCTTTGCTACTGGCATCAGTGTCCAAGATGAAGGGTAGCCCGGGAATTGGATGACCCAGAATGGGAGGCTCAGTGAGAGCTTGTTTGATGTCATCGAAGGCTACCGCACATTCAGATGTCCAATGAAACACCCCACCATTTTTAGACTGCAGTGCATACAGAGGGAATGACCGTTGAGCAAAGTTCTTGATAAAACATCTGTAGTATGTGCATAACCCTAGGAATGCTTCTATTTCTTTTGAACTGGTAGGAGTCGGCCATCCCTTAACCTTCTCAATTTTAGCTTGATTTGGTGCAATACCAGCTTTGGATACTGTGAATCCCAAGTATGTCACTTCCCTAGCAAACAATTCACATTTCTTTGGGTTTAAACGTACATTTGCAGCCCGGAAGATGGAAAACACTTTCCTCAACCAGTCTATCTGTTCCCGAAATCCTGAAGTGTCCACCAGGACATCGTCTAGGTACACTTTAACTCTTCCTTGACGAATAGCTCCATGTAGAAGGCCTGTCATAGCTCTTTGAAAGGTGGCTGGAGCATTGCACAATCCAAAGGGCATGACTTTGAACTGCCAGAGGCCCCTTGGAGTGCAGAATGCAGTCTTCTCTCGGTCACCATCCTCCATTGGAATCTGCCAGTAACCTGACTGGAGGTCCAGGGTAGAAAACCACACACTGCCTGCCAGACTACCCACAAGTTCATCAATTTTGGGTAACGGATGCGAATCCTTTTTGGTAACACCATTCAATTTCCTGTAGTCTATACAGAAACGCGTTGAACCATCTTTCTTGGGAACCAAGACAATGGGACTTGCCCAAGGGCTTTTGGAAGGCTCTATGACACAATTACGCTCCATCTCCATTATCATTCGGTCCACTTCATCTAACCTGTAGGGTGGAATACGACGAGGTGACTGTCGGATGGGCAGAGCATCACCAACATTCACACTGTGAGTACACCCTACAATTCGTCCCATGTCAGTTCCGTCTTTTGAAAATACATCTGCAAACTCCAACAAGAGTTGTTCAGCTTCTATACGCTGTACTGGAGTCAAGTCTCGCGTACTTCGCTCAACTAGTGCCTGGATGTGAGTAGGCAATCCATTGATGTGTTCCACTGTCTCTGCTAGATTCATGTCAACAGACAACAACTCTTGTAATTCACTCATGTAGGCTTCACCATCATAATCACCCTTTAAAACTCCTATATCTGACCCCCATATACGCTTCCCTTCCAGAATAACTGCATGATCCGCTGGGTCGATGAGACACTTGAATTTAGCCAAGAAGTCCAAACCCAATACACAATCTTCATGGATCCCAGCAACTAGTGCCCTGTGTGAGCGATTCTGTCCATCCCCTACGTCAAACTCAAGATCCACATGGCCTAGGACTGGCAATGATTCTCCCGAAATGGATCGAATTGCGCCTCTTGCTTCACCCATCATCAGCCCTATTTTCTCTGTAATACTGGTATTAACAATCGTTCTAGATGCTCCCGTGTCTACCACAAGCTCGCATACGACACCATTGATTGCCCCCCTCAGTACAAGCGACTGGCTTGGTGTTACCCGATACACCATAAGATCATCTCCAGACGTCTGAACAGATACATCATCCTTTGAAACCAGGGGCTTATGTGTCGAGGTTAGCCTATGCCCTACTAGTCCAACCTCTGATCGTTTCCCGGCTCAGGCAAAGCTAGGCGGGCTGGAGCTTTGATAGGTGGATGAGGACAATGTGCAACAACGTGCCCGATAGTATCACAACGCCAGCATCGTGGTCGAGGTCTCCCATTGGGATTCTGTGAACGAGCTTGTTGCCAATGACGTTCCTGTTGACGACTTTCTCGAGTAACATCCATTGCTCTAGCAACTGGGTACCTCTCGTGAGGCAGGGGAATCTCTTCATCACAATCAATATCTCCCCTTCTTACTGGAGCAACAGGATGTGACAGTTGGCATACAGCCTCTAACCTGAGAGCAGAATCTAGGGCTTCTTCCATTGTGCGGGCTCCTGCACTCATCATTTTATCTCGTAGACCTGGATCCCGGATGCCCCTCATAAAGTGAAAGAGCACAACATCTTCAATCGCTCCCCCTCTTGCTTCAGCTGGCCAGGCTCGGCGAGCAAGACTCTTAATTGCCTGATGGTAAGCTTGAAGGTCCTCTTTCGGCTGCTGGACTCGGGCATAGAGAAGTGTCAGGTTTCTTTGTGCTTGGTGACGAATGCCAAACCTCTTTTTTAAAGCTTCCGTTAAAGCGAGATATGATTGAGGGTTTTCCACTTCTGTTAAGATCTCCAGAGCCGTTCCCGACAACACAGAACTCAAAGCAGCTGCTTTAGAGAAGTTATTCCACCCATTGTGTTCTGCAATCAGCTCAAACTGGCGATGATAACTTTCCCATTCTGTGTTGCCATCGTAGCGTCCTGGCTTGAGCTTGTTAGGTTGACTCAAACCTCCTGCTGGCAATTGTTGATGCTCTTGATGTTGTGAAGGCCACTCATGTTGCATGATCTCACTAACCATGTGTCTCACACCTAACATGCATGATTCCTGCTGAGTTTGCCAGAGCTCTTGCATTTTCTCTATAACCCTCTCTACAATGACGTCTACCTCTGTCGAGTTGGATCCCTCTGGGGCTGCGCTCGGATCTGTTCTATTCTCATCTACCCTCTCACCAACTTGATTCACAACATCAGCATGATCCACTGTATCGCCCTCATCCTGAGGAACCGGAGCCCGATCGCGACGGGTCGAACGAGTGTCCATAATTACCGGAGGTAACCACCGAAACACAATCAGATAGGCACGAGAAACTACCGCTGTCACCAGTGTTAAGATAATAAGAATTTAGATGGAAATTGCCGAGATAGATTTTACGATGATAAATAATTAGACGACCGGGTTGACAGCAAAACACGAACTCAATCTTTTTATTGGAAACCAATATTTCATAATAAACATTAATCACCTGTTGCAACTAACCGACAGTTAGGGACTCCCTAACAATATTAACTTTAATCGCCTTAATATATTATGAGATTGTTGTTGTTTTGTTGCAATTTTGTGAAAGGAAGCAGAAAAGCACTCTTGAACATTTTCTTACTGGCAAGCGCTTCCGATATAAATTTTGAACAATTTGCAGCGTTTTTTTAAAGTCTCCATTCTATCACAATTTCTGGAAGCTATTATACTGTGAAACTTATGGTCTTCGGTTCTTCAATACACTTGTTGCTTCTAGACTTAAAGTCACAGTTTGCACTAAAAGCATTCATCACAAAAGAATACTTTTTAGTGAGGGAATCGGTATGAGAGTAAAATTAGATTCGAGAAAACTGGTGAAGTAATAATCATCACTTTGCTATTTCTCAAACAAGCCCTGTTGCAAAACAACCCCTGAAGTTCGGAGCAAACCCGGTATAGACGCACAACTCTGGTGATTTCATTCTGAACCCAATGGAAGTTTTTGGCTTTGTCATGAATATGATCAATTGGCCATTCTTGCGGCACTTGAAGAAGAACCACAATCCAAACCACAGAACAACAATTCCTCAGCTCTAACCAGAAAAAACAATCCAAAAGAATCCAATGTAGCCTGTTTTCAACTCGGTGAAACTGCATCCAACTCCTGTAAGAGATGTAACCTTTGAAAAACGATAATGATTGTTTTTATTTTCAAAATAAGGATGCTTTGTCCCTGCATACTGGTTGTTCTTATAACTCAATGAAGGGACTCAAGCCTTTTGTTGCAGGTTCACTCCAATCACTGCAATTTAGGTACCTTATTATCGAAGTAGTGTCCCTATGACGGCCCCCAGGGACTCCACTTACTTATTTACTTCAATTAGGCTATCAATTTAGCACTAATAACACAATATGTTAAATAGAGTAGAAATGCTTTACATCGGCATCAGGTGGTCCACAAGACAATCACACTGACATGCTCAGTGGAGCGGTCCCTTGGCATCTCAATACGCGGAAACTGCAATTAACCTACTGGTATCCCCGCAGCTGTTGGGTTCTGGTAAAACAAACGTCGGCTTTAACTGGGCGTCAATATTCATTACAGTTTGTTAGATGGAGAAGAAATACTGACACCTGTTTCAATTCAACCCCGGTTGGATTCATCCAGTCTCGTTGGCAGCAATTTTAGTTTCTTGGAATGAGTTTCCCTTGGTGCTCTTCCTTAATTGAACCGAATAATTTCTTAAATAGTCAATGATCAGCGTTTTCATTTCTCCACTTCTAAACCTGTGGGGATTGGATTCAATTCTACATAAACCTTCTTTGTTTTAGCTGCATCAGGTTCTGGAAAACAACCAGCCCTGTGTCAGTCGTTTTGTTATGAAGAAGAATCCAGCAAGCTAGCTTAGAAAACTAACCTGCAACGGGAGTTCAAGAGGAGATAGCGGGAAATTGAACTAATCATCTTCCAATCAGAGTGGATTGTTAGAAGTTGGACCGCACGATCAGAGCAACGAGCGTGAAGTTGTGGTCTAGGTAACTAAATGAGTAAAGTTTGGAGAGAATCCTCGCCTCTCAGGCACAAGTTCTACCTTTGAGTCGACTGTTTAACAATTACTACACATGAGGTCGAAACACGTTTCCTCCACTTAGCATCCCATCAACGCCTCTCCATTTGGATACGTGGCTCGGAGTTCAGGTTTCAAACTGATTTCATCTAGGGGAGCACCTAAGTTCGATCGAGCTCAAATTATTGGGAAGCAAAGCAGTGCCTAGGCATGCACTAAAACATTACGATGATTTGATATTCTATATTAATGGTAATCTTTTCGATAGTTCACTATTATTAATTTAGTGACAGAGACCTTTTAGTATAGTGGAGTATCACAACTAATCGGTAAACAACATTGCATGCGTAGGTTGGACGAGGTTCATTTTGACTACTCGACGGCTATACAGTGAAAAATTATGTTATTGAATTCAGTCAGGTCAGGCAGAAATTCACATTTTCTTTCCATTTCTTACAAGTTACGGGCTCACGTGATCCATCTTCAAGTAAATTCAATAAGTAATGTTTTATTAAAAAACGCTGGGTAGGCAAGAAATCCCTAAATAAAACATATTGTTTAGTAATGCATGCATTCCAGGGGACGTCCCATTAGATAAGCATCAGGTCAATTTATACCAGTTGGTAAGCGATAAAACACGTATTACGCAGGGAGGTAAATACTTCCTCCTGTACAAAACCGTTTCATCCAGTTCATTAGTTATTTCATTCATTTAGTTAGTATTTTGAGTTAGAAATAGTGGACTCCCTTATTAACCATAAAATTTCTAGAGGGATGCGAGCCATGAATTTTAACATCATTTTAAAATCCCTGATATACGTCACCCTACATGAAGTCCAGTAGGGTTAGTTTTGGTACGCAGTACGTAGAAGTTCACATCCGTATTCAAGGTGAAATACACAAAAAATCACGAAATATGCGGTTTCTGGTGTCCTGGCACCATGGTGGCACCACTAGCTAGTTCCATGGTGGTATTAAGAATAATTCATGAACATCCAGAGGTATATTGAGAATTTTATCTCAATTTCAGAGCTTGGGTACAATTAGTAAGCTATGAAGGAACCGAAACATTGAAAAATCGGATATTATGTGAATATTATCCCCTCGCCTTTTCCTCATGCTAATTTTGATACTCAAATACATGAAAATCGGTTGGAAATCGAGGCCTGGGCGGAGTACACAAGATTATGCCTTGAAACTCACGCTTTTCAAGCATTACCCCCCCCCCCCTTCAAAGGCAAAATTCAAAATTCCGGCGACGTAGTACACAACTAGATAGATTTCCGCGTCGAAAAAAAAACGCTGCATATTATTACACAATGGTTTATTATTTTTCTATAGATCACTCGTCTGCAAAGCCACCAATACCTTTATATCAAAATTTTTTGAGTTAGGGCATTTTCAAAATTTCAAAATTTATTTACAAGTTACCTACATCAACCAAAATCTTCGGAGCACAACTAGACCCCAAGAGCCTATATACCAAATTTTATCAAAATCGGTCAATGCTGTGGCAAAAGTGCCGCGTACGGTGGACGGACGGCCAAATTTTTATTCGATTTTTGGATTCTACGTACCTTGAAACGTAAACCATAAAATTTTGAGGGGGTGTTGAAAATTTTTTTTTCTTGGTCGATTCCAAAGGTTCATTATTGAAAATAAAAGAACCGCGAAAATAAATTGAAAACTAAGGGCTGGACAGATTACAAATGATTTTGTCACACACACACACACAGACATACACCTATGTTTTTTTTCGGATTTGGATTCAGAATGGTCTAAAACGGATTATTATGGGGTTTTTTTTTCAGCTGAGTTTTGTCTAACTTTACCCTAGATTAATCGTATAAGGACGCCCAAGTCTTACTCTGGGACGTCCTAAAAATTAGTGCCATCGAAAAGTCAAAATGCCAGAAAATGTCATTGAAATCAGATATTTTTTTCCAACCAGAAAAAGGAAATTGACAAATTTCAGTTTTTTCTGAGCGCCGTGACTCCTTTTTATTCAAAGCTAATGAAATTAATAGAAATTGGTCTTGTACGCTAAATGGAAAAATTTGGGCGATTTTTAGAACTGAGAAATCGTGGTTTGAAAGGAATTCATGTTTACGCATTTGCATTACTATATTTGCCTATTAGTAAACTTTCTTGGAACCAACTCGCATATTTTCTGGAACATAGATAAAATTGTACGACAATTTTAATACTATGAATGTTCTGTTACTATGTTGTTCTTTGTACTATGTTTTGGCCCGAAAAAAGGGGATTGCCTTGGACTGTCTGACAGTAGAACCAAAATTGTCCAGAAAGCTCTAAAAGAAAATTGGCAAGCGAATGGAAATGTTGACTTGGAGGATTCTATTTTTTCCTGCTTGATAACACTATTACGAGTATCAAGTACGTATATCGAGTACGTATCAAGTACGAGGTACATTGTGTACTGTGTACTGTGTACTGTGTACGAGGTACACACTGTGTACACACTGCGTAAACACTGTGTACGAGGTACACAGTCTGCCGCAAGCGACTTCATGCTTCAATGCGGAGGTCATTGCAATTGTGAAAGCGATAGAATATGTTGTGGTCTCAGGAAGGGTTGACTATGTTTACCTAATATGCACCGACTCTCTCAGCACACTGCACTTACTCAAATCATGTAATTCGAAGAGAGTTAAAAACGATATCATTGCTCAGTTGCTCACACTGCTGAGGCGATGCTCCGATAGGGGTATTGAAGTGGACTTCATCTGGGTGAAGGCTCGTGCCGGCTTACGGGCTAATGAACAAGCAGATCGGCTGGCGAAAGAAGGGGCGGACAATGGTACCCTTCTGAATCATACCACCATGGCTGAGGATTTTATTCCATACATAAACCAGATGCACAAAGAAAACTGGAAAGCTAAATTCAATGGCTTTGATAATGCTCCATTCTATAAAAGGATCCAACCCAACCTTGAGAAACGTCTAGTACGTACAATAACTCGACTACGAGTAAATTGTGGCTTATCCGACAAATATTTGTATCGGATCGGTCGAGGAGGAGCACCTCAATGTCGACGATGTGGAGCACCAGACGGTTCTTGGTCCACGATGGGCCAAGAACAACCTTCTTCAGAGAAATTTCGAATAAAACAACAGTTGTTTATAGTTACTATTAGTTACTATTATTGTTTGTAGTTACTATTAATATTGACTATGACTCAATTTTAGCATGTAAGAATACATTTGTATATAAAGAATTAATTGTAATATAATTATATAAAATCATCACGTTCATGTGGCTGTATGCTACAATGTAATGCCAAATAAATAATAATAAAAACACTATTATTGGTAGGAAGCAAAACGAGGGACCTACTTTGGCCGTTTTGCAATCTCTCGATGTTGCGTCAATCGTCACAGGTGGTGTCTTTACAGTAAAATGAGGTACACAACAGGAAAGGTTTGTTAGGCATTTGGTCCTAGTTTTTATGTTTTAGTAGGTATTATTAATGCTTGTATTCATGTATTATTAAGGTCGGTATTAATGTTTCGATGTAGTCGAATCAAGTCTCCCTTTGTTCTCACTCCATACCTACTCAGTACGCATACGAGTATTATTGAATTCTCAGTATGTATACATTACATAATTCTCGCATTGAATGGATATGCTATATTGTGAGATGTATGCAAATTTGCCGGAAGCATCGGGTCGTTTCTCCGTCACGGTCGTAATATCTGAAAGTAGAACCGTCTTTGTTATTGTTACTGCTTACGGTGGAGCACCGCTGCGCTCTTCGGGATGAGTAAGGGAAGCTGTGGGCGTGCTTTGCGAGGCTCGCAACCCTAGAGCCACAATGGTATAAGTACAAAGGATTTCCCCAGAGAAGGAAGGAAGACGCAGTGATTAGAGGAGTTGGAAGCCTCCTTCATTAATATTGCGGGGACGTTCACCTCCTACGTAGCTCATCGGGAGCAGGATTCCTGATGGTACAACGTAATGTACCACTGTCTAGGAGCAGCACTATCCTCTGAATGTTGAATAGCTTTCATTGCCCACAGACCTACCTCTGTGGTTCAAACGTTCAGAGACCCTGAAGGAATGCTTGTATAGTTCCTAGGTATCCTGTGTCATTACTACTCAAATAATCATTAAAATCACAATTTAGAGAATTCTCTAAAAAAAAATTGTGATACTTATTACAATGGGTTAAAAAGCAAAATTTTTGTGAATATTCATTATTTAAATCCATTTTAAACTACTCCAAACCGACTCCTTTAACCTAACATCTTTATATGCATCGACAAATATCGCTTTTTCTTAGTGACATCTCATGAAATAAATGTTTCATGCTCAGTTTGAAGAAACAGGGAGTTGAGGTTGCTCTTATTAGGAAATTCGATTACTGGTTACTAAGCGCGCAAAACTGAGTACAACTCGAAGAAACGAATGACATCTCATTTTATGACATCTCATAAAATAAATGTTTCACACTCAGTTTGAAGAAACAGGGAGTTGAGGTTGTTCTAATTATTAGGAAATTCGATTACTGGTTGCTAAGCGCGCAAAACTGAGTACAACAGTTGTACTCAGTTACTCGAGTTACTCGAAAAAACGAACAACGATCGCGTTTTGGTCAGCTAAAATTTCAACGGAGATTGAAATTTTTGCGACTCACACTCGTGTTTCTGATATATCGTAAGTCCGACCCTTATGTTCTTGTAGGGAGCGAACGGTTTGTCCTACAAAGCTCCGGGTGGTCTCCAAAAAATCGAAAACTTCAATACTATTTAAAATTGATGAAAAAACAATACTTTTATTGAACGGACGGAAAAATTGTTATTCGATTTTCGGATTCTACGTACCTTGAAACGTAACGTGTACGCGGCACTTTCCCCACTTAGCATTGACCGATTTTGATGAAATTTGGTATGTAGGCTCCATTTGGGGTCTACTTGTGCCCCGAAGATTTAGGTTGATGTAGGTCACTTCTAAGGGTTGAAATTTTCAAAGCACCCTAACTCAAAACATTTTGATATAAAGGTATTGTTTTTCCATAATTTTAAGATAGTGTAGAATTTTAAGAATTTTTTGAGACCACGCGGAGCCCTGTAGGGCAAACCATTCGCTCCCTATCAGAATTTAAGGGTTGGACTTACGATAAATCAGAAAAACGAGTGTGAATCGCAAAAGAGGCCTAATCTCTGTTCAAATTGTAGCTAACCAAAATGCGATCGTTTTTCGTTTCTTCGAGTTGTACTCAGTTTTGCGCGCTTAGCAACAAGTAATCAAATTACCTATTGAAGACACCTACAACTCTTCATTTCTACGATTCTAGTGTGAGGCGTCTATTTCTTCCAAATAAACTTGATTGTGAAGTAGGTATGTGGTAGATAAGTAGTACCTGTGGTTTGTAGGTAGTGATAATGGCAAAGCCGTATCCTTTGCCCTAAAAGTATATGCAGGAAGGTATAGTCCTCAGAAGGGCTCAAAGGGTTGATGAAAAAAGAGCAGAAATGCGACCGTGAATAGCTAACTCTCGTTGTGAGCCTTCCTGTTCTTTGTGCATGGTTTTGTCTGTCGGTCCAAATTAAAACTAACTAAAAACGAAAACCTAACAATTTGATTTTGATGATATTTTTAAGGATTGTCTAAGAGTAGCAAAATCCCTTTCCTAATTTATCATCGGATCTCGCTTTAACTTTAAGAGTGTTTGAGGACATACAGCCGGTGTGATCGTCTCACAAAAGAAATGAAAAAGAGAATAAAGTAAATTCACCCGCTCAGTTTTTGCTTATAATAAAAGAGTATTTGGGGACAGAAAGAAGGTTTAATTGTCTCACGAAGGAAATAATTAGGAAAGTAAATTCACCCCTCAATTACAAACCCCTTACAATTACAAATAAACCATTTACACCTTACATTGAACCCCTCAAACCCCTTACACCCTTACAATCCATCCAAATTCTGTTGAAAACGTTGCGGGTTGGATCCGAATATTAGGCCAACATTTTAATATCAGAGTAATTGAATTATCTCTATATCATAGTTACGAGGAGGCTATGTGCCTCGGTCATTTGGCGGACTTTTTAAAAGAGGGTTCCTTTAGTAGAGAAGTGAGGCTAGGTGCAGAATGGAAAGTATGGTAGACGCCAAAGGGATGAAAAACACGATGATGGATGAGCCGTTGGTCCCCAGTTGGCGAGTAACGGGTGAAAGAGAGTTTAACTCGCATAATCTTACTTTAACTGTTTCCATCTCTGAATTCAGGAGTCACAAGTCATTTTTAAGAGAGTTTGTTTGCAAGTGTAAAAACATTGGGGTCCTCCGTTTTTTCACTCATTAAAATCTTCCAAACTCTGGAATAAATTATACCGTACTTGATCAGTTATTCTCGTACTTGTGTTTTTTCTTCTGATATCTCACGTGCCTGCTATCAAAAGGTTTCACCGTACTTTAAAATATAGATATAATTATTACTTTCAATACATAATATTTCCATTCCAGCCAACTACAACGATAATTGACTCTTGTAAAATTAAATCCCACCCCATCTACTCAAGCCCATGCAGTGCAAATAACTGTGAGCCTCTACTTCAGCCTAATTCGATGGGGAAGGACTTTATCCCAGGGTTCATTGGGGTTTAGTATTTCCAACTGAAGATGATTAGTACCTACTAGCTTTTCAATAAATTAATACAAAAACGCTGCAAATTATTACACAATGGTTTATTATTGCTTCCTCACTACCGAAGGTAGGGAAGCTTTGTATTCGTGAAAGAAGTGAAAACAAAAATGTCCTCCAAAATCAAAATTTCCACTTGCTTTTTGCGTTTTAGAGCTTCCCGAACAATTTTGGTTCCGTGTCTGTCTGTCGGTCTGTCTGTGGTCAATCCTTGTCCCGGGCAAAACTATACTAACCTGTGGTCCGATTTTGATGAAATTTTCAGGGATTGTGCGGGTTAGGTCCTAGACGGTCCCCTATCAATTTCAGCACCTTCGGACCAATAGGAGCGAGTGCGCATGCGCAAACGTGAATTTCCTGGAACCTCGGTTTCTCGGTTTCTAATGAACCGATTTTGCTCAAATTTGGAGGTTAGTTAGGGACTAACTTCTAAGAGACACCCTATAAGTTTCAATCAAATTGGTCAAGCAATAGCCGCTGCGCATGCGCGAACTTTAAATTTATTGTTACAACCAAAACTCCGCAACTATTCAACCAATTTCGATGAAATTTTCAGGGATTGTGTGGGTTAGGTCCTAGACGGTGGACCGCTAATATTTTGGTATTCAATAACTCTTTGAATCATAATTTTTTCGCCAACTGATTCTATACGTCCATGTTACAATGAGTGAGGAAGCTATACTGCCCACCCAACTTGGCAGACGTTTTTTCTATAGATCACTCGTCTACAAAGCCACCAACCATCCAACATGAAGAAAAACATCGATCGTATTTTGGTCAGCTATAATTTGAACGGAGATTAGGCCTCTTTTGAGATTCACACTCGTGTTTCTGATTTATCGTACGCCCAAAACTTAAATTCTCGTAGTGAGCGAACGGTTTGTCCTACAGAGTTCCGCGTGGTCTCAAAAAATTCTAAAAATTCTATAGAATCCTAAATTGAAGGAAAAACAATACCTTTATATCAAAGTTTTTTGAGTTAGGGTGTTTCAAAATTTCAAAATTGATTTTGGAACCCTTAGAACTGACCTACATCAACCAAAATCTTCGGGGCACAACTAGACCTCAAATGGAGCCTACATAGCAAATTTCATCAAAATCGGCCAATGCTAAGTGGCAAAAGTGCCGCGTTCGGCGTACGGCGGACGGACGTCCAAATTTTTATTCGATTTTTGGATTCTACGTACCTTGAAACGTAAACCATCAAATTTTGAGGGGGTGTTAAAAATTTTTTTTTCTTGGTCGATTCCAAAGGTTCATTATTGAAAATAATAAACCAAAATAGAATTAAAATCGGGGACACTTAGCTTTAAATGTTGCCATCACAAAACCGGTTAAGAGTAAGAAAAATTGAGGAAGTACGAAGAATAAAATCAGTTAAATACTAGGTATCCATTTTTGTCGAAACATTATTAAAGGCGTTGTGAGTAGTTCTCTTCCGAAGCATTTCACGAGCAACTGCTAGAATTTCCAGGTTTTTTGTCCCACTAAGGGCTTCAAGTTACTGGAAAAACTCTACAATAACCCGAGAGACAATAGCTGCAAAATCTTGCTATGCTTTGGGTCAAGAAATCACTTCCTGAAAACTTTCTTCTCCGAAGAAATTTTCTGGATTATCTTCAAGCTTTAATCGAAATTCTCACAAACTTCCAAGTACCTAGATAGCTGAAAAAAGATGGAGGTAGGCACCGTGTCTTCTTCGGATCAAACTGCTATCGATCCAGTGAGTGTATCCAGTAACTGCTATTGATCGTGCTATTGACACTTGGTCAACCATCTCTTTTTGGTTTATTATGTTCCCGTGTACCAACTTTGATGAATTTTGGGATACCTGCCCCATTTTTGGGTCTAGTTGTGCCCCGAGGGTTTTGGTTCAGTCAATTTTAAGAGATGAACAGTGGGGTGGAGGGAGGGGATTATTTTTCAAAAGTCCCTAGTTCCAAAACGTTTGATATACAGGGTTTTTCATTAATTTGAAATAGCGACGATTTTTAAGAATTTTATACACCATCTAGAGCTCTATAGAACCGAACAATTGTAATAAAGATAATTGATTATTTTTAATTCATGAAAAAATAATCACTGGCGTTTTTTCATCAAATGAAAATAGTTTTCAAGTTTTAGAAGCGAATGAGGCCATCCAGAGCTCTGAACAATGAGTAATGGTTAAATGAGAGTTGATTGATAATTAGCATTATCACACGTCATCTGCATACGAGCCTCCTTAGGGTCCCTCAACCCCCTTCATCCAACCATTATTAGGTCCTTTACTCGCAAAAATACCTATATTTGGGCTGAAAATGCGATATTTTTTTCGAATAGAAATTAATTCACTTAGTGGTACTGATTCCTTAACTAAAAACCAAATTTCGTAATGAAGGGATTAAGATATTTTGCTGGTAGCCACTTTCTGTCAAAAGATAGAAAGGAGGTGTTTTTCTATGTTACTGTCCAAGCTGAGTTCTTTGCAGACGGGTCATCTTTGCATGCAAATAATAGTATCCAGCGTTTTGTTGCTTTCAACGCCATCTTTCGAATACTATTTTTTGACTCCAACCTACTGCAGCATTGGATTATCCGCCAAATGTTTTATGTCTTCGATGATTAGAGTTTGAATTTGGAGAATCCGTCGTAACCAGCAAGTCGAGTTCAGGGGGCGAGGACTTTCGATGTGAGGACGTCATCTCAGGCCGTCGAGAGAGTACTAAAGTTTGTCAGTCCGTCATTCTATTTATATAGTCTACTCAATTCCATTGGTCGTCTCAATTCTAGCCCTCAATTCTCTTACTTCAGGATGGTCAAAATCGCTCAATAGACGAGTGAGTTCAGAATCAATCTACCCAACAGCGAGGATTCTGAAAAGCAGGAGAGGACTTGAAAAGCTGCCGTCAAAATGTTACAGTAACCACGAATCGGACAATAGGCCACGGTGATGAATACTGCGAGTAAACCCGATGGGTATTTCCAAAGGTAGGTATCGCGGGTGCCCCATAATATTTCAAGTCGACCGGCCCTGAATAGTCGTTACCTTCCTAGTGTATACCGTATACTCCTCTGTATAACAGCTACTCCACTTGCACACCCCGCTGTTCACGGGTATCTGCGGCCAATGGGGAACCCGCTCGTTGTTTCGTCGTATGCGTTCTCTCCTATTGACTAGTTGAAATCGTCAATCTCCTCCAACAATGAATCCTCCCCCAGTCAGCTCCACACCACGAGCTCTGCCACATCCCATACCACCTCCACCGATCTGCTACACCTTCAGCCTGCGTTAATCAATCAGGACGTTCCTGTCTCGTTAACGAAACCGAATGTATGGGCAAGAGAATACGGAAATACGCACCAGAGGTTGCGTTATTACTGCAGACCTGCACTAAGGTTGCGTGCGACCACAGAAAGAACGACATGAATATAAAAGTAAGTAAAATTGTCGCTCTAAAAAATCCAAAATTTCATGGACAATTTCAATTTTGGATATCACATTGACATTGGTTGCAGCAAGGCATTGGGCGTCAATTAAGAGAAAAACTGCTGCAAATTATTGTCCAAAGGTTTATTATTTTAGATTTATTATTTAGATCACCCTTCTGTATAGATCACTGGTTTTCCATCACCTACCAACATCTGTATTCTCCCTTGACCCTCCCTCTCAAATTTCGGCTTCCTGCATCACCCTGATTCATTCAGAAATACGCACAGAAATTCGGGGTTTGGATATTTGAAAAGTGTATCTAATCACCAAATAGAAACAACGAAAAAACTTTATTTGGAAAATTTTCTTTATTTAAAAAAATGTAAACTCCTTGTTCAAACTAACGACAATGAACCCAAGTCAACAGCTCTCGTTCTTCAGGATTCACGATTGATTATGTTCCGCTGTATCAATCTGAATTTCTTTAACTTTTTTCTTATGGCCTGGCACTCATTTTAAAGGTCAAAAGGCTCTCTCAGCAATAAAAAACCTGTTGTACGATATTCCGAGTGATTTTTTTACAATTTTTAGAAAAGTGAGTTTTTCAGTTTTTTACCTTTTTCTACGAAAAAAAAAATTTTAAATATAGAAAATTATCAAAAAAAGTTTTTCCCGTGGTTTCTATTTGGTGAGTAAATACACTTTTCAAAAATGCAAACCCTAAATTTTTCCTGTGCATATTTCAAAATGAATCAGGGTGATGCAAAACTTTTTTTGATGTGTGTAATACAGAAACTAAATAAGAGAAGTTTAAGACTAATAATGCTTGAAAACTAATAGGTAGAATCGTTTTGTAAAAAAAGTGAGTAAACTAGTCTTTTGGTCACTTTCGCGTTTGCGTTCTTCTTGCCAGTTTAAGGCGCACTCCTGTGTTCGATCATGTAAGCTAATAGATTCATGTACGCTTCCAGAGGTAGCACTGCTTTCGTAAGGGGCAGCTCGTCTCGTCGCAACATGTCCACTGAATTTAAAATTTCCATCTTCCTTAAATTCTCTAATTTTTTTTTTTGGATGACTTTTCGAGCAGCACAATATTATTATGGTTTTCTTTCACCCTTTTTCAAAAAATATGAAAAAATTGTGAGGCGAATTCCCCATTGACGGAGATATTTGCTCAAGGTGCATGCTAGTACACGGTCTTCCCCTCTATTAAATCCTGGTTTCAAAAATATGTTGTATTTTGGCTAGGGTGTTGTTCTTTGAGGAAAACTCTTCGCCGACTATGAAAAAAAGGATAACTTTTTATGGCCACACCACTCATCGTCTATTCAACTTTTAAACCCTGCTGCAAGAAAACGAGATATAGCGACGGATTTATAGGTGCAAGGCTCGAGGCAGCGCGAAATAGGTCTCAAACAAGGTTGTAAACTGCGTTATAGTAGCACGTTGTCGCTCTCTCCTACACTGTGGTTTTAGGGTTGGTCAATCTTCTTTAGTGTCCTCAGTCTTTTACACGTCCTTGTGACACCCGTCTCCTTCCGGTCTCATATCCGTTGTTCTACCCTTTTTTCCTCCACATCCGCGTTATCCCCATTTTCCCCTTGGTCTCTCTTCCACAGTTTGCACACCGTTGGAAGGTAGTGGGTTCTAATCCTCTCCAAGTGTGTTCAAACTCCTTTTTCCCCTTTTTTACCGACGGGATTACATAGGTAGGTATATAATATTTATTCATTCGAGTTAGGGGAAAAACACTTTTTTGTTCCGAAAAAGATGACTGGCGGTCTGAAATGAGTTTTTTCCCTCTCTAAATCCCAAGTTTTGAAGCCCTGATGGGTTTAAAGAACCAAATGTTGGACTTCAATGAAAAACGCTGCGAATTATTACTCATTGGTTCATCATTTTTCCACTTCATTGAAAATCATTCTGTGTTGACTACTACTCTACATTGGTCATAAAAAGGCCTTGTCTATATTCTGCATTAAATTCAATTCGCCAGTCGAAGTTAGTGCAGGAAAATTCTTGGACCACGATCACCAATGAACGCTACTGGATTCCGAGGCGCATTGGAATCATCAGAAACGAAATAGGTAACAAGAACGCTCGAGCTGCAACATCAGAGCCAATATCCACCTTCATTCGTATGAGTGCTTACTTTACACTAACTTACACTGACTTAACAATTAGTCACAAGAAGAGTCACAACTGGAGTGCGGACTAGCTATAGCAATTATTGGAAACCAAAAGTGGAGGGAAGTGAAGAAAAATTTTTAATTGGCGCTGAGATGAAGTAATCCTTCCACGCTCATATCAAGCTTTCTCGTGGTCATCTTACGGACGATCTTCCACCACTTTACTGCTTACTTTACTATGACATTTCGTTTTGACATTGTCTAACGAAAACCTGAAATTCCAAGAGATCTTGGAGAGCTACTGATGAAACAACAACTTAGTCTTGGAAATAATTAACGTACTATCTTTATACTATACAATTTGATTACTGCTCCATTCAAAATAATATGTTGAATTCACGGAAAGAAAATATGGCATTTTATTCTTTTCTGTCAGTCTTATCAAACGATAGGTCATCCATTTTGCCTGATTTTGGTTTATTATTTTCAATAATAAACCTTTGGAATCGACCAAGAAAAAAACAATTTTTATCCCTCCTCTAAATTTGTTGGTTTGCGTTTCAAGGTACGTAGAATCCGAAAATCGAATAAGAATTCGGCCGTCCGTCCGCCGTACGCGGCACTTTCCTCACTTAGCATTGACCGATTTTGATGAAATTTGGTAAGTAGGCTCCATTTGGGGTCTAGTTGTGCCTCAAAGATTTTGGTTGATGTAAGACACTTCTAAGGATTGAAAAATAAGGTTTGAAATTTTGAAAACGCCCTAACTCAAAAAATGTTGATATAAAGGTATTGTTTTTCCATCAATTTAAGGTAGTATAGAATTTTTAGAATTTTTGAGACCACGCAGAGCTCTGTAGGACAAACCGTTTGCTCCCTACGATAACTGAAGGGTTGGACTCACAATAAATCAGAAACACGAGTGTGAATCGCAAAAGAGGCCTAATCTCTGCTCAAATTTTAGCTGAACGAAATGCGATCGATGTTTTTCTTCATGTTAGCTGGTGTTAACAATAGCAAAGCCGTGTTCTTTGCAGATGGGTGTTCTATATAGAAAAATAATAAACCTTTGTGTAATAATGTGCAGCGTTTTGGTACAATTTCTGTGGGTAGATCCATGAAATGAGTCTATGATCACAAATTTCCCCACCTATTTTTGTATGTAACGCTGATGAAATCATCTTGGAGCACTTTCCAGGTACCCTCCAAATCATAGCAACGGAAATTGTTCATTATGTATTCAGAAATTGGTAGTATAATCAAAAGAATCACGATAACATTGATTCGGTGTAGGGTTTCTCCTTTAACCCAAAACTTAAACATCAAGACGTCTCTCTACTACAAAATATAAAGAAAAAACTTCCACCATTAAAAGAAACGGAAGGAAAGTGTTCAGAGAAAGGATAAGGACAGTAAAAAGATATTCTTCCCCAAGAGCACGTGCGGGCACTCCAGCTGCGGCAGATGCCTGAAAAGATAAGTGGGAGAAAGGTTTAGGATTGGAATAAGAAGGTCTGATTGGATCTACATCCCCTCCCTCTCTACCTTCCCCCACCACACCAAGCCAGGTGGATCAAAGAGATTTTCCTTATCATTTGAGGTCAACGAAGAAACCAGCATCTAAAGATACCCACAGAAAGTTGGACGAAGTAGTGAGTACCGAAATGAGTTTTAGCCTCATTTTTGCAACCATATTAATGAAGGCAGAGAGCCTTGTATTCGTGCAACAGCAAATAAAAAAACGTCTGCCAAGTGGGTGTGGCACATATCTTCCTCGTATCTATAACCAGATTATATAGATGATCAGATGCATAGTTGTTAATCTCTAAACACCAATCTCTAAGTACCTTCCACTACCCTCATAAGGGACCGTCTACACGCTAATGTGGACAATCCTAGAAAATTTCATCAAATTCGGATAAAAAATTGTGAGTAGATGTATGTGATTGGATCAAAAAAATACTTAGCCTCGGCTGGGATTCGAACCCGCGACCCCTGGGGGACAGTTAAAGTTAGGGCTGTTACAAGTAATTAACGTTTGCGCATGCGCAGTCGCTTCTATCAGTCCCGGGATGATGATTTTCATGGGGGACTATCTACAACCTAACCCACATAATCCCTGAAAATTTCATCGAAATCGGGTGGAAAATGTGGAAGTTATGGTCGTTTTTTTTTTTTAAATCTCCCCTCAAAGACAAAATGTCTTTTTTGACGGAGGGGGCACGCCATAAAAATAAAATAAATAAATAAATAAAATAATGGGGAGGACGCCCAGGACTCACCCGACGCCGGCCCTAGGGATGAGGGAAGATGAGGAAGGTGGGGGTGGGAGAGAGGGATGAAGGGAAGTGCCTCTATAGAACGACCACCAGTTCAAATATGAGCCGAGCAGGACACGGGTGGTGATACCACGGAGTACGCCTACTGAGATGCCCAACTCGCGCAACTCCGTGGCACTTTTCCCGCACCACACACCGCGCCACGACAAGGTTGCAGCCATCACCCTGATGTTGTTGGGTGCCACTCCTTTTAGCTCCGACACTGCTTGCCGTAAATCATTTCTGTCATATTTCCTTATCTTGGCCCGCCAAGTCTGCTCCATGTCCAAGCTGCCATTGACAACTTGGACATCCAGGATAATGCAAGACTGGTCGGGCTTGACAGCAACAATGTCGGGCTTCTTACCCTGGTCACTTGGCATGTGATACAATCTCTCTCTCTCAACATCCCAGCCACTAGATGACAATGCACCTGCTATCTGCTTGGCGACCGCATCATGACGTAGGATGCGGCCCCCATGAGTTCGTGGACACTGCTGCACTACATGATACAGGTGTTCATTTCCACTCCGACAGGCACGGCAAAGGGGTAGCGTTGTCCCGCGACTACCTCTCGAACACCGCACCGCAGTTGGCAAAGATGCCACGCGGATGGCGTGAAAGTGTCGGTAGTCGCGGGCCCCAATGCCCTCCGAAGCCCAATCTACCCATTGGGATGAGACAAGGCTTTCGGAGCACTGCCGGAGTTCTTTACCATCCACCGATTCATGCAGCGCAGCAGCGAACTCAGCAGACGAACTGGGTTTTGGAGCAGATGGTGTTGCTCGGTCGCACCATGCTAACTGCTGCCTGACAAAATCAAGATCAGCAGCCGCACGGGCGACCTCCCAGCTCGACCCCTGAAGGGCAGGCGCCGGCGGCGCAGTGAAGGGATACATGCCGAGAGAGACACAATGCCAAGCCCACCGGATTTGACCGGTGCGTGAAAATAGGCACTTGGGACACCAGGAGGGAACTTCAGCCAAGAGCGCACAGCAGAGCGGAAATTCACGTTTGTGCATGCGCAGTGGCTACTATCAGTCCGAAGGTGATGATTTTCATAGGGAACCATCTAAATACTAGTTTGTAACATCCCTGAAAATTTCATTGAAATCGGATGGAAAATGTAGAAATTATGGCCGTTACAAGGAATTCACGTTTGCGCATGCGCAGTCGCTTCTATCAGTCCGGGGATGATGATTTTCATAGGGGGCCGTCTACACACTAACCCGCACAATCCCTGAAAATTTCATAGAAATCGGACAATAACTTCGTATAGTTATGCGCGTTACAAGGAATTCATGACAGACACACAGACAGACAGACACGGAACCAAAATTGTTCAGAAAGGTCAAAAACGCAAAACGCGAGTGGAAATTTTGATTTTGGAGAACTTTTTTTTCGTCCTTGAAAAGTGAAAACAAAGCTTCCGCTACCTTGGTAGACTCGGAAGCAAAAACTTTGTTTACAAAGTCAAAATTTTTAAAAAGGTAGTTTGAAACTGAATTACACAAACCGTGAAACATCATGTTTTATTATAGAGAATGTTTCAGTGGTATTTATTATCAATAATTTGTCATCAATTAATTCCACGATGTCCATGTTATTCCCAGTTATGAAGATCACACCATTAAAAGTTTGACTGATATAATTAACAGTTTAACGTTTCCATTAATAAATTATGAACCTGTCCACAAGCCTTATGTTAGATTTCAAGTTTCCCGAAAAAAATTCAGATTCAGGCTGTTATTCCAGGTTATGTTTTTTGCTATTTCGGTTTTGTTTGTAACAAAGAAGTTGAAGGAAACGCCAACAATTTGATCAACTTACACGAGTAATTTCATCCGGAAAAGAACGAAAGGAACCTGAAACATCGAAGCGGAAAAACTTGTTCGGAACATCACGTTTCCAGTATTCAAAGTTGAAATTAGCCTGAAATTTATTGGTCGAACAAAGTCCGCAGGGTAAACTTTAACGTTGTTCTGATAGGTGGGTTCTGCTCATCATGAATAACTTTCGTAATACTTCGTAATACTGACAGGAAAGGAGGAGCGTTGCGAACTTTTTTCCGCGCATCGTTACCCCCACCTCTCGCAGAGTTTCAACTCATCAGAGCTGGCCCGTACCAGCCACCAGTTTGTTCGCTTAATTTGTATCAACACAACTTTCTCTTGAAATGATCCGAACTTCAAAGGGAACGAAATGTTTTGAATTGATAATTAATTATAATAACACAGAATGATAGCCTGAGGGAAGATCAGCGAGTTATTTAACGAGCAGTTTGACGATTTGAATATTATGAACTCTAAAATGCTTGTATTATTAAACAGTATGATAATTGTGAAATGCGCTATCTGGCGTTTTGACCTACTTTCTTCACAGTTTCTGGTTTGTGCGAAGCCTTGAGTAAGTTAGTGTATGTTCAGCCGATCAGAGCTCGTTTTGGTGAGTTCTAATGAACTGCTTGAGCATCAACGACGGTTCGAAGAAAATTTCGACAGACGCTTGGAAAAGGGGAAGAAAAGATCCGAAATTGAGGCAAGGAGGTGGGGAAGGCAACAAGAAACTGTTTCTCTTCCTCTCGCCTCATTAGGAAAATGTCGAGCTTTACTTCATGAAGAGGGAGCGCCGCCCTTCTATTAAGGGTTTTACCCCCACCCTCTCTGCGCCTGCAGGCGCCGCGTCACCTTGCTGTAACTATATCTTGACTTGGCAAAAATTCATTTTCGAGATAAAAGAGAGAAAAGTCCCAAATTCCCTTCTCCCCTGACTGAATGTAAAAGAGACGTCATTCCATCACGAACAAATGCCTAATCAACATAAATCCTGATAAACCGAGTTTTTGTCATCAATTTTCATCAGACATTTTCATTGGATGCAACAAAAGGATTGAAATTCGGTTCTTGCGTTTTGGTTGCTAAAGTAGCCAGATGACCGAAACGAAACTCATGGACAAAACGCACCGGTTCTAACCGGCTCTCTATTGAAAGAATTTGATCAGATGAAATTTTAACGGAGATTCCGTCATTGAATAGTCTTTTGTGACTCACACCAGTATAAAACGTCTGCCAAGTGGGTGTGGCACATAGCTTCCTCGTATCCATAACCCGATTATATAGATGATCCGATGCATAGTAGTTGATCTCAAAACACCAATCTCTAAGTACCTTGCACTACCCTCATAGGGGACCATCTACACGCTAATCTGGACAATCCTAGAAAATATCATCAAATTCGGATGAAAAATTAAGTGAGTAGATGTATGTGATTGGTTCAAAAAAATACTTAGCCTCGGGTGGGATTCGAACCCGCGACCCCAGGGGGATAGTGGAAGTTATGGCTGTTATGTACAAGGAATTCACGTTTGCGCATGCGCAGTCGCTTCTATCAGTCCGGGGATGATGATTTTCATAGGGGACTATCTACAACCTAATCCACATAATCTCTGAAAATTTCATCGAAATCGGGTTGAAAATGTGGAAGTTATGAACGTTACAAGGAAATTCACGTTTGCGCATGCGCAGTGGCTACTATCAATCCGAAGGTGATGGTTTTCATAGGGGACCATCTAAATACTAGTTTGTAACATCCCTGAAAATTTCATTGAAATCGGATGGAAAATGTAGAAGTTATGGCCGTTACAAGGAATTCACGTTTGCGCATGCGCAGTCGCTTCTATCAGTCCGGGGATGATGATTTTCATAGGGGACCGTCTACACACCGACCCGCACAATCTCTGAAAATTTCATAGAAATCGGACAATAACTTCGTATTGTTATGCGTGTTACAAGGAATTCATGACAGACACACAGACAGACAGACACGGAACCAAAATTGTTCAGAAAGGTCTAAAACGCAAAACGCGAGTGGAAATTTTGATTTTGGAGAACTTTTTTTTTCGTCCTTGAAAAGTGAAAACAAAGCTTCCGTTACCTTGGTAGACTCGGAATCAATATGAAACTCCCTATTTATTCGAATTGAGTGTAAAGCGTTTATTTCTTCCAAAAAACGCTGCAAATTATTTCACAAAGGTTTATTAGGCATTAAAGGCATTTCTGAAAATTTCAACCTTTCATTTTGGAATCCAAATTCCAAATTAAGAATCCAAATTAAGGGTTGAAATTTTCAAAAATGCCCTAGTAGGTAGGTAGTGGTACCTATGGTTGGTAGGTAAAAAACAAAAAAATAAATAATTAATTAGTGACAATGGTAAAGCTGTGATCTTTGCAGACGAATGAACTATACAGGAAAGTAATGAACCTTTGTGAAATAATTTGCAACGTATTTATCGCAAGTTTTTGATCCCGGTCGTTTTGAAAAGGACGTTTTTTTTTCA
Organism: Apolygus lucorum; assembly: GCA_009739505.2. Taxonomy (NCBI): domain Eukaryota; kingdom Metazoa; phylum Arthropoda; class Insecta; order Hemiptera; family Miridae; genus Apolygus; species Apolygus lucorum. The sequence goes on from CM019179.2 coordinate 54,556,343, forward strand.
ATTTAAAGTTGGAAGGAGGAAATAACTGTAATAGAAGAGAAAATAACTCAAATTTCGAAGGGTTGGTCATTTCATCATCCAGAAAAGGTCGCACTGAAATGAAGGTCGGTACGAATAATTTGGATTTTACTGTTTAGTAATCCCTCCTTATCAGGGGACGAAAATAACAGCATTTACTTCTTTCATCTTGGATTGATGTTCTTCGCAGCTATCAGTTATTTCTTCATCTTTCGGAAGGAATTCAGGTTTCAACGTGAGTATTGAACGAAGTCGTAAGTGTCTGAAAGGTTTCATTTGAAAAACTCTCTGAATAGATTTTTTCTTCAACTTATTTACTGGATACAGTAAATTGAAACAGTAGTCAATTGAATCAGTTTGAACAACATTAAGTACCTACCTACTAATCGCCAAATACGTCAAAAGAAAAAATTAGTAACTTTCTCAAATCATTGGTTGGTTGGTTTTGGTTTATTATTTTCAATAATAAGCCTTTGGAATCGAGCAAGAAAAAAAAAATTTTAACCCCCCCTCAAAATTTGATGTTTTACGTTTCAAGGTACGTAGAATACGAAAATCGAATAAAAAAATTTCCGTCCGTCCGCCGTACGCCGTACGCCGTCCGCCGTACGCCGTCCGCCGTCCGCCGTACGCGGCACTTTTCTTAGCAACAGTGGACCGATTTGGTTCAAATTTGGTATATGGGCTCCATTTGGGGTCTAGTTGTGCCGCGAAGCTTTTGGTTGATGTAGGTCACTTCTAAGGGGTGAAAATTAAGGGTTGAAATTTTCAAGAGTGCCCTAGCTCGAAAACTCTCGAAATAAAGGTATCGTTTTTTCACCAATTTTAAATAGTATTGAATTTTTTAAAATTTTTGAGACCACCCGGAGCTCTGTAGGACAAACCGTTCGGTCCCTACGAGTACTTGAAGGTTTTCCTTCGATAAAACAGAATCATGAGTGTGAATCGCGAAAGAGGTCTAATCTCCATTCAAATTTTATCGGACTAAAATGCGATCGCTGTTCATTTCTTCGATTTGTATACAGTTTTGCCTTCTGCGTAACCAGTAATCAAATTTCCATATCAAGCTTTCTATTTTTCCAATCGAGTGTGAAGCGTTTAGTTCTTTCTAATAAACTTGATTGTGAAGGTGTGAAGCCAGTATGGTGTGGTAGGTAGTACCTAGCTGGTAGGTAAAAAAAAGTTGGTAGGTAAAAAAAATGTTGGTGGGTAAAAAACGCTGCAAATCATTGCTCAAAGGCTTCTTCACTCTTCAGATCACTGATCAGCTGAGTGAGCTCCAAAGCCATTTTTACTCCTATTGAATGGAAGTGCTCTTCCAGGCGTCTTCAGCATTCGAGAAGATCTTCTTCACTCTTCAGATCACTGATCAGCTGAGTGAGCTCCAAAGCCATTTTTACTCCTATTGAATGGAAGTGCTCTTCCAGGCGTCTCCAGCATTCGAGGAGATCTTCTTCACTCTTCAGATCACTGATCAGCTGAGTGAGCTCCAAAGCCATTTTTACTCCTATTGAATGGAAGTGCTCTTCCAGGCGTCTCCAGCATTCGAGAAGATCTTCTTCACTTTCAGATCACTGATCAGCTGAGTGAGCTCCAAAACCATTTTTACTCCTATTGAATGGAAGTGCTCTTCCAGGCGTCTCCAGCATTCGAGGAGATCTTCTTCACTCTTCAGATCACTGATCAGCTGAGTGAGCTCCGAAGCCGTTTTCAATCCTATTGAACGCAGGAAGCTGAAATTTGAGAGGGAAGGTCAAGGGAGAATACAGATGGTGGTAGGTGCTATTGATGGAGAACCAGTGATCTATACAGAAGGGTGATCTATACAGAAAATAATAAACCTTTGAGCAATGATTTGCAGCGTTTTTTCTTTGGAAAAGTTGCAAAACCAGTTAGAGATATTATGGAATCCAAAACCTCATTTATTTTGTAGAGGCCCCCAGTTACCTAGACAAGGAAACGGCTGAACAGAGTTGTGTTAGACAGGTACTGAACCACATTTTATTCAGGATTTTTTATTGGGAAATCCTGTATCTTATAATGGAAGTTTTAAATACCTAATGCATGCGAGTCTCGTGACAGGAATAGAATAAACTTGATGAAGTTTCGTTGCTTTACCTTTTCGCATGTGAGGAAGGCACTCAAGTCATTCAAAGTCCCTGTCACCGCAGCAACCCCTGCTGTCACAAGTTCGCTTTCGCACCGTTGGCCACCAGAAGGGCTTTAATGGAAAATTAATTTTAACCCAATTTCGTGCCCCTTTCAGATCCCTTCGGAAGATAGGCCATTTAGGGGGATAGTGCCTTCTCCACTCCCCTTGTCGCCTCACGTCACTAAAGTCTGCAGTCTCCTTCCCTTTTAGGATCCGCAGATGCCTTTTCGCTCAGCCGACTAAAGTGAATCTATTAGTAATAGAGTCGAGATAGAGGGGGGAAGGGGTGTCGTGATCGAGGCTAATAATTAAGGTTATAGAGGTAGGGGGGAAATCACCTCGCGCACCGTCATCAGACAAGCCTGTTGCCTTCACGCCCCAGGTGATACTAATTGAATCTGTCATTTTAGAAATACGACTCCAGGCGATTATAATAACCGTAAATCAATAATTAATTCGTTGTAACTCGTCGAATGGACCATAAGAGCGGTAGGTAGATACTTACCAGTATATCAAGGTATTGAGCCAAAATTTTCTAACAATATTTGTTGAAAACTGAACCATTATCCTTTTTATTAATTTTCCCACAGTTTTCTAATATTAAATATTAGTTAGTAGGTAAATATTAATAAATTAGTAAAGTAAGTTAGTAAATATTAATAGTAAATTTTACTACCATTGAAACCAAATTTAATTTGGATAATAATTTGGTTGGATAATAACCACACCATCTAGCCAGAACTTTCTGGATCTGCACCAATTTTATAAGTATCCTGACCTTCTCCTTCTAAGTGGACTGTGGTGTGGTGGTGATCTCTGAATTTGATTTCCTGTATTTCTTAATGTAGACTATCCAATTGCCGCTCCAAATTTTCAAGTGTTTCCGATCTGTGAGGGATTCTACAAGAGGTTAAAGAAATTATGGATTTTTAGGGATTCGTCACATGTTGTTTCGAAATTCGCTCGTAATCTGTCCTCCACAGGGCGAAGGGATACGGTAATGAGACTCTAAATAGAAAAACCCTCATCAAAACGTTTTGATGGGAAATTGTACTGGAAAGTCTATAAGTTACAGTTCGAAAGCTTTAGAATAAGAATTAAAAGGCACAGTAGCAAAGCTTGACTTGTCTTTCATTGATCGAAATTCTGCTGCTCTTCCTACATCCTTCCAAATTATCACTTGGATTCCAAAGCAAGCAGTCGGGCCTCCAACTAGACCACCAATGACGGGAAACAACTGGAGATCGGAGTGATGAGGCACATGCTGGCTTATGAAGACCGGCCTTTGGTTCATGATGGTCTAATCTGGGACTAGTTTTCCTTATATATTGGTTCCATGAGTAGGTACCTATCTAGTCAGATTTGCCTAAGGGAGAACGGAGCTCCAGGGATGGAGGGAGGGAAATAAGGGAAAAAGCTGACCCAGAACAGTAGCATAAGGAATAAGGGACTCCTAGCAAAAATACAAAGAGACTTCCCAATCCAGTATTACTTATTGATAAAAGTCGTACTTATCAGAAAGGCACTTGCGAGTAAAACATGAAGATGAATACTCAACGTTGAGGAACGTAGCAGCTGGAACACCCTAGGGCAGTGTGCTTGAACCGGTTCTGTACCTTTTGTATCCAAAGAATCTTCCAGAACCAACACAAGCAGTCACAGCAACATTTGCAGACGACACAGCAATCTTAGCAGTAGGAAACACAATTGAGGAAGCCTCTACAAAACTGCAGAATTCAGTGAACTGTGTCCTTAAATGGACCAAGCTGTGGAGAATCAAACTAAATGAAACAAAGTCAACGCGTATAAACTTCTCATATCGGAAAGTAAACCCTATTCCTGTAGAAATTAACTCTCAAGCTATACCATATGCAAACACAGCTAAGTACTTAGGTATGACCAAACTGGATTGGACCATTGGATACCAAACTGAGATGGAAAGAACATGCGAAGAAGAAGAAAGAAGAAATCAACCTGAAATTTATAAAAATGTACTGGCTGTTGGGAAGAAACTCTCAACTCCCTGTGCACAATGAAGTGCTACTCTACGAGCAAGTGATAAAGCCAGTATGGGTTTACGGCTGTCCCATATGGCGATGCACAATAAAGAGCAACGTGAAAATCATTCAAACGGTGCAGAACAAAATACTCAGGAGCCTAGTTAATACCCCCTAGTACATTCGAACAAAAGACCTCCACCGCGACCTCAAAGTTGAGATGGTGAATGAGGTCATGAAAAGAAGAGCTGTGGACCACGAAACTCGACTCCACAGTCATCCAAACGTCGAAGTATTGAATCTGCTGGACAACAGCAGGGATGTACTACGATTGAAGAGGACCAAGCCCTTGGACCTAGTCACCAACCACTAGAAGAGAAGTGTGTAATGTGATGTAGAAGTAGGTAGTGATCTATGAACCACAAAACTGCGTTTAGTAAATATTAAAGAGAAATTACTAGATGTATTGTATACAGTTTAAATAATAATTAGATTATTTAAAAAAAAAAACAGTTTTCCACGCTCTTGAACAAGGTCACACTACTTGTAACTCCCTTTCCATTTCGTGGAGAAACTTCCATTTCGAGTAGCCTCCATTCTTGGATCAATCCAACTCCTATACTCCTATACATTTCTCCGATCTCAGTAGATTTGGATTACCTATCGAGCTCACGCACCGAATTCAAGTCGTCTGGAGAATGAATGTTATTTTTCTTTCAAGCCGCAGCGCATGCTCAAACAACTTTAATACGTCTAAGCCCATCGAAGCCAGGATATACGCTTATGGTTGGTTAGGGTGCTGAAAAAACCTTCTAGGAAAGCGCAGGGGGTAGAAGCCCCTTTACTTTAAAAGAACGGTAAAAGCAGCTTACATGTAATCAGCAAATCCCCCAAAGCGGCTTACCCTGACTTATTAAACGAACCTTTTTTTTCCTCTCTGGTTTCCTCCGGGTCTAATAAGATCGCGGATACCCTCCTTTTACCCCACCGTGACTCTGTTACCCCTCTTCCTCCTTTTTACCCCTTTCCGTGAGCAATAAGCATTTTCACCAGACTGCTCTACAAAGCCTCAAGCCCTCACACCACGTACTTGAATAGAAAAGAGAAAATAATTCAGGTTTACATAAATATTTATAATCCTTGTCATGAAAAGCGGTTTGTTCACTATTTTCGATAATCAGCCTATGGAATCGAGAAAAATTGTGACCCTTCCTCAAAATATGATGGTTTATTCAATGTACGTGGAATCCAAAAATTCAATGAGAATTTTTCATCGACACTTCATCCCCATGGACCAATTTTGATGAAATTTGGTATATCGGCTCCATTTGGGGTCTAGTAACCCCGAAGGTTTTGGTTAAAAAAAGGTAAAAATATGGAGGGGGAGGGGGATCTCAAAGCGGCCTAGCTCTACAACATTCGAAGTACTGGCATTCATTTTTCATCTATTTAAAATGTATTAAACTGTCGATAATTTTTCCACATTACACAGAGTTTTGAGAGAGAATTTTTTTTCTTAATTAGGATAATTAATTACCTAATTATTGAATGTTACATGACGTTTCTTCATGAATTTAAGATAGTGTTTTTATAATATAATTTGATAGAATAATAATTAATAGTATAATGATAATTAATAATAACATCATAAGGGTAATCAGATAATTAATATAATGATAGTTAATGTAATTTGAAGAAACGAATGGTTCCACCCAGACAATCAACAGTTTTCAAACGAGGCGTTTATTGTTAAATCATCTGAACACGTGGATCCCTCCAGCTTTACCTTTATAGAAAAAATGATAAACTGTTGTATAATAGTTTGCAGCGTTTTTGAAGATGTTCAAAACATCCGTTGTTGGGTGGGCTGTAAAGCTTTCTTACAAAGCGAGCTAAACGATTGAGAATTCCTTCCCAATTATGACGATTTTCGCTTCAACGCTAATAAACGTAGATAAACATTGTATTCATGAAAAAAAAAAATTAAAAAATTGAGTTCTGCGTTTTGAAGCTGATCATGTCCGAGCCAAACCATTTTTTTGGACAAGATGAAACAAATTTATAGATAGATAGATAGATAGATTTATTTGCGGCCGTACATCGGTACATCACAATTGTCAGATGAAGCTACTTTAGGAACATTGGTGTGAAAAAATTGAATAAATGAAGGGACACAGACACTAAAAGTCCCGCCCGGGCTCACCCACCATGGTGGCATCCCAAATCCAAAAAGGAACCAGTCCCCCGGGCCTGATTTTCACCAAAAGACAAAAACCCACAATCGGAGTCCGGACAACAGCAGGAGGCCACCCTCGAGCGGAACGAGGACACCCCAGCCCACACACCCAACAGACACACGCAACCCCATTCATTCAATAATTTACATTCACACCACACGAATTTAAATAAGACACACATAGAATACAAAAATAAATAAGGTAATTACAAACAAATTACAAAAGCAAGAGTACTATTTAAAAATTATTCCTCTGCAACAAACAATATAATAACAAATAAATTACAAAATGCTAGAGTACTCTTTAAAAATTATTCCTCTGCAGTAATGTTTCGTCAATAGAAAATATAAAACCTAATCAATCTATAGAACAGGAAGGTTTAGTATAAAACTAGGTCATCATAGGCGACTTGTCAATTTAAAAAATTCATCAAAAGAGAAAAACGCATTTTGCTGCAAAAATAATTTAAGGCGCTTTTTCAAGGAAGACACAGATAACAAAGTCAAAAGAATTGGTAGATGATTATAAAATTTAGGACCCCAAAAAGTAGTTGCATTACGTGATTTATCCAATCTCAAAAAGTTTAATGCTAGATCACGATTGTTTCTCAAATTGTGACTAAATTTGCGCGATTTAGATAGAAAATTAAAGAAATTTGTAAGTTAGTTCCTAACAAACATAAAAATTTATGTTTTTAACACTTCGAGTAGGTAATTGCCCGTTTCATAATTTACTGATGAATTTCTTGGATATCCAATTAGAAGGAGAAATGCATTAAAGTTTGGCTATGATTTCGTTCAGTCTTGCTATGAAAGTTTATTAACCTTTCAGGTCGAATAATACAACAGATAATCATTCATAACGTGTGTGGGGGGGTCGTCTTCATAGAGAATCCCCACAGTAAAATTAAACCTATTTCTCAAAACGAGTGGCCGGGCATGTAATAAAATAAGATTGAATGCATCTCAAGATGAGTCAATTCGAGCTAGTTGATTACCTCATTCAGAGAAAAATAACTTGGGAGTTTTAATGCCGAGCGTTAAAATGCTGAAGTCAACGATAATCAGAAGAACGCCGTAAAAACTCGAGAGAAATGTGAAACGCCGTTAGCTTCCAGGCTGCCTCTGGAGCTATAAACACAAAGATAGATCTTCACGAAGGCGGTCTTCTCTGATTTTCATTACGAAATGCACTCCGCTTACTAAATGAGCAGTCTTAAGCTTCCCAGGAAATTGGCTGACGGTTGAAGAACATCTGCCAAGTGGCGAAACGCATGAAATGATTACTGCTGAACAGATCCCAACTGTTTACCATAATGCTATGTAGATGGTAACTCACCGCGCTGAGGTTAATTCAATCTTAATTCAATATTCTACATTTTTCTCACCAAAAAATTATAAATATGAGCAGATTTAAGGATGTGTTTACATCATTTATCACATGGGTTCGAGTTTATACCTATTGCTTCTTCATTATCTAAGGTTGATTTGTATTCGTATATCAGTTCAACTCTAGATTTAATCACCCGTGGTAAGACCCAGGCACTTGTCTCTGGTATAACTTTGCTCTGAACCTATGAGATGGAAATTATTTTTTTTAAAGGATGGCCAGTATAGCTTGAGCCGCACTTTAACCTAGCATAACGAGGTTATCGTCCTGATCTCTAGGTGGTAACACCAAGAGGAGCCTTGATTATTGACGTCTCGGTGGCCTCTGGCTCTGGCCAGAGATCGCTTGCAGACATAAATGCTGCAAAATTCAGAAATATGAAGTTGACGCACTATTAGAGGCTGCAACAGTGCTTGCCAACTTACAGCGAAATCAAATAAAGGTCATTGGGGCAACTCCTGGCGTGGACAACGCGTAGCAGTTCAGTCAAGGATCTGGTACGAGAAGGTATCCATTGTTTATCTAGAGTGAATGACGTACAGAGTCCTGACAGGAGGAACATTTATCTGGTCTGCATTCAAGGGTACGGCTACTCGAAGACGTGCCACGGCTTCACCAAGTTCGCCCCGTGGGACTTGGAGCTGAACTCAAACTCCACGGGGAGGAGAAGCGTCGGTTGATGGCGTAGCCAGAAGAGGCACAATCCTTCCTCCATCAATTCGGGGACAAGCTAATTCAATCTTATCCCTAATAATAACGCGATAATATACAAAATACGTGGTTTTTCATTATTTCGTTTCCTATCAAGGTTTACTAATGGAACCTAAGCATTGAAATTCAGGGAACACAACCATTATGCATCTGGATTTTCATGAACTATCCTTTGTACCACCGTGGTCAAATCAGTGGTGTCACCATAAACCAGAAACCGCGTATTGCTTTGGTTTTTGGGTGTTTCATCTTGAATACAGATGTGATCTTTTACGGACTCCTAGCAACAATAACAGATCAAAACCCAGTGTTACGACGTACAACCAGCCGTGTGGCTCAATTGTGTGAAGCGGGTGAGGGTGCACAGTGGGGCGAAAACGCAAAATACCTACCTACCGCTTATAAGTAAAATTTTTGAAAGTCGAGATTTGGTCCAAGTGATGACAGAAAATGGTTTGTTCGCCGTCAAAGCCATCACCAAACGGCTAAATTGAGATTTTTGTTTAGAAAAAAACATGTGAAAAATTGTAAAAATTTGTAAAATTTTTGATGAAATGTAAAATGATAATCAATTTATTTTTAATATATATGTGAAGGATAACATTTTCAATGGGCCCACCAAGTCTGGTCTCCTAGCGGTTCACTCTGTCTACGAAATTCTTATTATCGAGGGAAGGTGGTTTGCTAATTTGAGTCGGGCAGTACTTGACTAGTACAGTACCCCGCCATCTTGTTTTTACGAAAGAGAAGAGTTGTACAGTTGATTTTCTAACGGGGAGTTCCGCGGCCCAGTTTTATTGTTTTTATCAAGTTTTTCTTCATTATATTGCTTTATCACAATCTTGGATAGTTTGTAATTTAGAAGTTATTGCCACCCCTTTGTTCACATATATTTTTTCTTTGAGCTGGTTCAAAATTTTTTTTAGCTTAGATACTACCTATAGAAGAAGTACAAATGATCAGTTACCAGTGTCAGAATAAAATATTTTCGCGCTGTAATTATACATACAGTGTTACTAGAGGTTATATTCATTTCACCGTAAGGTTTTTGCGCATCCTTGCGCACCTGAATTTACAGAAGTCTCGATCTATCTAGAAACACCTCCAACATTAGTTTGCTTCATTCACTTGAATTCTCGGGCTCCAGAGACGTATTCATCTTGAAACAGTGAGTATACCTCTCCAAAGTTTGCTTGACGTGACTGCATCACGATTGCTGGAATAACTTAGCATCTACAAACAGCCGATGTTCCAACAACACAATGATTTAATTTTGGTGTGGATGTGTTGGTTCCTCTAGCAAAGTCAATACAAACAAAGCTTTGAAGACCCTCAAACGTGGGTAAACTCCAACCATACATTGAGGAAGGAGATGATGATGGTGAAGTGGCAGCAGGCTACATGAATATATTACTCGTACTTGAAGAATTAATGTATTTTTTTAAACTTTAATTTCATCGTTTACCTAATGATTCGTAAACAATGTTTCACATTTCATGATTTGTTATAGAAAAACTCGGCGCTCCGCGCCTCGCCAGGGGGCAAGCCCCCTGGACCCCCGATTACCTCTATACAGGGTGGTCCTTAATGAACGTACCACCCTTTAAATTTCGTTGTTTGTGGGGAAATCAAAAAACTTGTCGAAGTAACTCCCGTTATTTTTTTGTAAAGAATTCAGGAAAAATACTTTTGCGCAAAAAAATTGCGCGCAATCGTGCGCAATTGACACTAACTTTGTTTTTTCAAATACGAACCCCCATTTTTTATTGCAGATTTAGATTCTACGTCAAATTTCATGAACATTTTACTTCGACAACTTTTTTTTTCCGCTGCGCGAAACGGGCGCCAGGAGCGTTCAAAGTTGCTAAAGTCATCAAAATTGCGCAAAACATGGATTATGGTAAACCCCAAGTGTGGCACATGACTTTACATTGTTTTTCAGCGCTGATTCACGTGGTGCTGTCAGTTTTTAGATTTAGCTCAGTTTTTTCGATTTCATAAGCTTAATCTAAGTCTTTTGGTGAAATATTACAGTTTTTCCGAAGTATCAACTTTGGCAGTAGATTTATTTTCCCTCACCCTTTCGCACCCCGGGCTTGGGACCGGCTAAGGCGGGCTTAAAAATAAATACTCTGAGAAATCATGAATGTTATGGTACCAAAAGCGTTTGAATACGATTGAATCACAATAGGTAAACAACTCGGATTTCTCGATTCTCGGACTGCTTATCTGCTGCACTTTGTGACGAGACGTTACTAACCGCTCACGTTACAACTTCAACTCCAAGTTGATCTGTACCCGTTATCATCTTTATTTTGTCTTTAATCGTGAGAAGCAACTGATCCGGTTAATAGTCTCACTGTGAACGTTCTTGAGTGCGTATAACATGCCGCGTTTTACCCAAAACGAACTGACTGAGATGGTGCGGTTGTACTACACGCACGGCGGAAATGCTCGACTAACTGCAGCCGCTTGTCAGCAAGTGTCTAATCGGCGTGTTCACCACCAGGCGATATACGCGGCATGTTATACGCACTCAAGAACGTATACATACGCGTACATATACATACGTATACGTATACATATACGTATATATGTACGTATATACGTATATATGTATATATGTATATATGTACGTATATATATACGTATATATATACGTATACGTATGCGTATACGTATACATATACATACGCGGCATGTTATACGCACTCAAGAACGTTCACAGTGAGACTATTAACCGGATCAGTTGTTCTCACGATTAAAGACAAAATAAAGATGATAACGGGTACAGATCAACTTGGAGTTGAAGTTGTAACGTGAGCGGTTAGTAACGTCTCGTCACAAAGTGCAGCAGATAAGCAGTCCGAGAATCGAGAAATCCGAGTTGTTTACCTATTGTGATTCAATCGTATTCAAACGCTATTGGTACCATAACATTCATGATTTCTCAGAGTATCCTTCTGGGTGCAGGAACCAAGCCACTTTTTTCTTTAAAAAAACGACCATGTTTCTGGCTGTTATTTCGGGTTCATCAAGTCCAATAAAAAAACACCACGTTATTTATTTTTAAGCCCGCCTTAGCCGGTCCCAAGCCCGGGGTGCGAAAGGGTGAGGGAAAATAAATCTACTGCCAAAGTTGATACTTCGGAAAAACTGTAATATTTCACCAAAAGACTTAGATTAAGCTTATGAAATCGAAAAAACTGAGCTAAATCTAAAAACTGACAGCACCACGTGAATCAGCGCTGAAAAACAATGTAAAGTCATGTGCCACACTTGGGGTTTACCATAATCCATGTTTTGCGCAATTTTGATGACTTTAGCAACTTTGAACGCTCCTGGCGCCCGTTTCGCGCAGCGGAAAAAAAAAGTTGTCGAAGTAAAATGTTCATGAAATTTGACGTAAAATCTAAATCTGCAATAGAAAATGGGGGTTCGTATTTGAAAAAACAAAGTTAGTGTCAATTGCGCACAATTGCGCGCAATTTTTTTGCGCAAAAGTATTTTTCCTGAATTCTTTACAAAAAAATAACGGGAGTTACTTCGACAAGTTTTTTGATTTCCCCACAAACAACGAAATTTAAAGGGTGGTACGTTCATTAAGGACCACCCTGTATACATACTTCGGACGAAATTATTGAAACACAGAATGTGTTTTAGCTCACACGTTTCACATAATTTCGCTACTTTCCTCCCAATAAATAAGAATCTCAATCAGAATCAGAATCACCAGGTTACACGAACCTTAGTTCCGTATCATCGGTATCCATGTTGTCGTCCCAGATTTCGTTAGCTTTTTTTTCTAGTTAGTCCATGGCTAAAACACATTCTGTGTTAAAACTTACAATTTGGTATTATAGCTAACCAATAAATCATTTTCTTTGCCAATATTTCACGATATTGCCCTGGTTTTTGAATTTTCAACCCAAAGAAGATGTCAAACCGATCCAAAAAAACGCTGCAAATTATTACACAATGGTTTATTATTTTTCTATATAGATCACTCGTCTACAAAATCACCAACCATCCAATATGAAGAGAAGGAAAAAAAAAAATCAAAATCACCAACCATCGATGACATTTCGGTCAGCTCTAATTTGAACGGAGATTAGGCCTCTTTTGCGATTCACACCCGTGTTTTGATTTATATATATATATTTCAATATAAACCCTTAAATGTTCGTAGGGAGCGAACGGTTCGTCCTACAGAGCTCCGCGTGGTCTCAAAGAATTCTAAAAATTCTATAGAATCTTAAATTGAAGGAAAAACAATACCTTTATATCGAAACTTTTTGAGTTAGGGCGTTTTCAAAATTTCAAAATTGATTTTGGAACCCTTAGAAGTGACCTACATCAACCAAAAGCTTCGGGGCACAACTAGACCCCAAACGGAGCCTACATACCAAATTTCATCAAAATCGGTCAATGCTATGTGGCAAAAGTGCCGCTTACGGCGGATGGCGTACGGCGTACGGCGGACGGACGGCCAAATTTTTATTCGATTTTTGGATTCTACGTACCTTGAAACGTAAACCATCAAATTTTGAGGGGGTGTTAAAATTTCTTTTTTCTTGGTCGATTCCAAAGGTTCATTATTGAAAATAATAAACCAAAATGGTTCTGTTGGATTCTGGATTGAAAATTACTTATCGCTACCCAATAAGTTTTTTCGGATATCGATTTAGACAGTTGATTTTGAAATTTTGCGCGCATTTTTGCGTTTTCGCCCCACTGTGGGGTGGTGGGCTCGAATTCGCATGTTGGGTATTGCAAATCATAGATTTTAAGATGCCGTTAGAATATGAGGCTCCCATGACGACTAAGTGTGAGGAGGGGTCCTCTTATCTGATATTATGTTTCGGGCTCTCATTATGCTAAAAATTATTTCGATGCTACATGGACAACATGGTTATGTAAAAAAGGGGTTTTGAATTCTCTAGATCCAAAATTTCAAGCGGAATATCGTGGCCAGCTCGATTATTTTATTGTTTGCTATGAACATGAGTTTATTATTGCTTGAACAACTCGCGTTACTTATAAGGTTCCTGTTGGCAACCGGTGTAATCAAAGTTTTTCCTCTCCCCTGAAAACAAGCCAAATTGATTAACACACTTCCTGTAGCCATCGATATTGTACATCTTTAACATACTAACCATTTTGGGCAGTGGAAAGGATGATAAGAATGTATGTTTTACCGCTTACTGGTTGGAATTGAATTAATCCATATTAAAACCTTCCTGCGACATGTCTGTCCGTCCACACTTCCAATATCACCGATTTTCTCCACATTTTCTACTTTGTTGTTCTACCTCTCATCATCCATTGTCGATGTTCTCTTCCCTTTGTCGTCCATATGATCACTATTACTCCCTTGCGCCTTTCCTCCTCTAAGGCTTATTTCTCTTCCCCTATTTATAAATCCTTCTATTTCACTTATACATTGTGCACCTAAATCCATCAATCTTTTGCCCCTCATTATTCCTCCACAACTTACCACAATTACGGCGCAGATGTCCCATTCTGCCACACTGTCAGCACACCAAGACACTCAGATTTGTCTTACGCAGCTGCCCTCTACGGTTGGATCCTTCACGAGTTGGACACTCCCCTTGAGAGTCCCAATCTTCCACATTTCCAGCACTCAACATGCTGTAAATTTCCCTGTTGACCGTTCTGTCGTTCCCAATGACGATTCTCAGTTTTTGATATCCCCCCCTTCGTTCCTTCATGCAGCCATCCTCTAGTCTTGAACAGCTCGAGCTGCACCGACAGACTGAAGGCTTCTGCCAAAGAAGCAACTATTGAGCGCGACCCAAATCTAGGTCTTTGGCTTGCCCCGTGGTTTTCACCAAACAATTTGGAAATCAGCATCGTTCCCACCTCCAATTACTGGTCTATCGTCAAACTCACCAGGTTTTCAATTTTTCTCGTGGTCTCCTCCAACAATTCAACTGCTTTTCCTTGTCATCCCTACTGTAAGATTAACTTAATTATGGGGTTCTCAGGATGGTAGAACAGACAACAACGAGGTTACTTTGTAGAATGGCAGCTTTATTCCCTTCACACCTTTCATCAAGGTTACAGTGTGACGTCATCAACCCGCATGACGTCACCAATTTAACTTCTCTGATGTTACATCATTTCCTTTCCCATAATAAATAAAAATAAATTGTCATTCATTTTATTTTGTTAAACATAAACATAATCTTTCTAGAATGCTAGAATTAGGATCACAAAAATCTTAATGCAATAGTGTTTTGATCTTGGTTTCATTTTTTATTTTATTTTAAATTCGAAACAAAGGATGGAACCACCATCTGAATCAGCACTCCACTAATCAAATGATGTAAAATAAACAAAACTCCTATGGCTGGTTGCAAAGGCTCGTGTCCACGCAGGGACATCGATAAGATTGTGTAGCGTCGAAGTTGATAACATCGACACCTGTTGTTACCTCTCTCTAAACGTAAATTTCCTAACCTTCATCAAACTAAATTCGTTCCGTTCCGTGGAGTGCGTGATTAAATTTATTCAAATTGAACGGTAATAGTGCTAAAATGAAGTACAGTTAGTTTCGGGTTCTCCATATCGTTGAATTTCGGTATCTGGTCACGATCTCGTAACGAATACCTTCGTTTTATTGGGGAATTTGGTGGGATTTGCCTTTCGTTTGTGTTTGTGATGTTTCCTTGGCTTGTACGAATAAAGTCTCTTATATTTCTGCGAACTCTCTCATCATTTTTACCACTAATCCACCACGACCTTGGAGTACTAGCTTCACTAACTAATGTTCCTCGTCTCCATGAATTTTTGTGCCGATACATAACTGAATCCTTTGAATTCACGTCAGGTAATGATTTTGCGCCCCGATCGTAGTATTTATTTTGGTTGTTTTGCGCTTTTATGAAAGCTTCTGTCAAGAGTTTCTTTCGAATAGGCTTGATTTCGTAATCATGTTCATTAAAGTTCACATTATCTCGCATATGACGACCTAACATTAATTGGCTGGGAGAATAACCTAGTGATGGTATA
Source organism: Apolygus lucorum (assembly GCA_009739505.2). Taxonomy (NCBI): domain Eukaryota; kingdom Metazoa; phylum Arthropoda; class Insecta; order Hemiptera; family Miridae; genus Apolygus; species Apolygus lucorum. The sequence goes on from CM019179.2 coordinate 54,571,882, forward strand.
ATTGTATTTCGATAGTACATCAATAGTACGGAAGGGTTTTGGCCTGTTTTAATACATTTACGCAATACGTTTTCAATGATTTTTACTCCAGTCTCGGCAAGAGCGTGACCTTGACTATAGTGTGGGCTACTTGTGACTAATTCTATGTCATTTTCAGCTAAATACTTACGAAATTGTCTGCTAGCAAATGGATTGTTGTCTGAGACGATTTTGTTAGGAAATCCGAAACGGGCAAATGATTTTTGGCACCATTTTATCACTTCACTGGCACTTTTTTGATTAACCTGATCGTATTCCACCCATTTCGAGTGGTAATCAATAGCTACTAAATATGCTTTCCCACTAAATTCCAGGATATCCATACCTACTTTGGCCCAAGGCCTCATAGGTATTTCTGACGGGATCATTGGTTCCTTATGGTTCTTAGGTCTACTTTCTTGACAAATTTCACAGCCTGCCACATAGTTTTCTATTTCTTTAGACATTCCAGGCCAATAGTTACTAGTTAATTACTTTTGATTCTTCCTTCACATCCTTCGTTATGTCCTCGATTTCCGTCTGGCGATTGTCGTGCAGCTGGCAGATTTGGATAGCTCGTTCCAGTGTTAGCTCGTCACCTTCATCTAGGAGTCGGCCAAGCACATGATTATCCGTGACCTGGGATACGAGTCGGTCGCGGACCATGTCATTTCGATCGGCAAACTCACAGGTCGCAGCGGCGGTCTTCAGTGCGGTGGCATAATCAATTAGTGATTGCCCTTGTTCGATGTTCAGCTTGAAAAACTTGCAGCGCTCGTGCAGTATATTTCTCTTCGGCGCAAAATACTTGGTAAACTCGTCTACTACCTCGTTAAACGTCTTCAGAACTTGCTCTTGTTTCGGATAGGTACCGTCTTCGTTCATGATAGTTACTTTATCCTCCACAAATGTATTATATAGCTCTATACCTTTAGGTCCCAGCTGGTTAATTAACGTTGCTATCTTGACTTCGTGAGATTCACCCTTCTTCTTTGCTGCGATGAGGTAGAAATTGAAGGCTTGAAGCCAATGTTCCCATTCCTGCTTCATGTTAGTTGCTTCGAAATTAATCGGGGGTGGCGGTTTTGCATCTCCCATTGTGATTCCCTCTTAGATTCGGCGATGGGCTGTCCTCACGTTACACCAAGGTTATGTTCTCGAAATTCATCCGATAACATCCGCGGAACGAACAATTATTCGCGGGCACAATTCAGCAGTTCAGTTCTTTACCGAATAATGGATCGGTTTAAACACAACCACTTCTGACACCATGTAAGATTAACTTAATTATGGGGTTCTCAGGATGGTAGAACAGACAACAACGAGGTTACTTTGTAGAATGGCAGCTTTATTCCCTTCACACCTTTCATCAAGGTTACAGTGTGACGTCATCAACCCGCATGACGTCACCAATTCAACTTCTCTGATGTTATTTTTTTATTTTTTTTTTTTAAAGAACTCCCCTCAAAGACAAAATGTCTTTTTTGACGGAGGGGGCACGCCATAAAAATAAAATAAATAAATAAATAAAATAATGGGGAGGACGCCCAGGACTCACCCGACGCCGGCCCTAGGGATGAGGGAAGATGAGGAAGGTGGGGGTGGGAGAGAGGGATGAAGGGAAGTGCCTCTATAAAACGACCACCAGTTCAAATATGAGCCGAGCAAGACACGGGTGGTGATACCACGGAGTACGCCTACTGAGATGCCCAACTCACGCAACTCCGTGGCACTTTTCCCGCACCACACCCCGCGCCATGATAAGGTTGCAGCCATCACCCTGATGTTGTTGGGTGCCACTCCTTTTAGCTCCGACACCGCTTGCCGTAAATCATTTCTATCATACTTTCTTATCTTAGACCGCCAAGTTTGCTCCATGTCCAAGCTGCCATTGACAACTTGGACATCCAGGATAATGCAAGACTGGTCGGGCTTGACGGCAACGATGTCGGGCTTCTTACCCTGGTCACTTGGCATGTGATACAATCTCTCTCTCTCAACATCCCAGCCGCTAGATGACAAAGCACCTGCTATCTGCTTGGCGACCGCATCATGACGTAAAATGCGGCCCCCATGAGTCCGAGGACATTGCTGCACTACATGATACAGATGTTCATTTCCACTCCGACAGGCGCGGCAAAGGGGTAGAGTTGTCCCACGACTACCCCTCGAACACCGTACCGCAGTTGGCAGAGTTGCCATGCGGACGGCGTGGAAGTGCCGGTAGTCGCGGGCCCCAATGCCCTCCGAAGCCCAATCTACCCATTGGGAAGAGACAGGGCTTTCGGAGCACTGTCGGAGTTCTTTACCATCTACTGACTCATGCAGCGCAGCAGCGAACTCAGCAGACGAACTGGGTTTTGGAGCAGATGGTGTTGCTCGGTCGCACCATGCTAACTGCTGCCTGACAAAATCAAGATCAGCTGCAGCACGGGCGACCTCCCAGCTCGACCCTTGAAGGGCTAGCAGGCGCTGGCGGCGCAGTGAAGGGATACATGCCGAGAGAGACACAATGCCAAGCCCACCGGATTTTACCGGTGCGTGAACATAGGCACTTGGGACACCAGGTGGGAACCTCAGCCAAGAGCGCACAGCAGAGCGAACTTGTCGATCTAACTCTTGTAGCCTCCCCGCCGTAAGCCTGCCAAAGACTAACCCATAGGTCAGCTTTGGCAGTAAGTACGTGCGGAGGAGGCGCAGCTTCTGCTGTGGCTTCAATGGAGCCTTGGTAACGCGAGCTAGCGCTCTACCAAGGTCCACACGGCTGGCACTAATGGTGGCCACCCCCATGAAGTCGACTCCAAGGTACCGCCAAACCTCCAACACGGATCGAGATGGGATGGGGGATTGTCCTATGACAAAACCCCCATCCACAACTTTCACCTTATGTTGGCGACCCGACGGGACCAAGGAGACCGACCCACACTTATCGGGGTTAACCACAAGTCCACACCTGGCTAGCTGCTTAGCAAATGCATTGAGGGCGATCTGCAAACCCTCACGGGTTTCTGCGAGTAGGATAACATCATCGGCAAAAGCCAATGCTCCTACTCGCACCCCAGGGGCGAGATCAAACCCTACTTCTGTGGGCAGCTTACCCAAGGCCGTGTCCACGACCAGGTTGAAGAGGAGTGGTGATAGGGGATCCCCCTGGCGTACCCCACGCCCGATCCGTACATCCCCTGACACCTCACCTCCTGCCTCCAGGACCGTCACGCCTTCGTGGTACAGACAGGCCACATACTCAATTAACCGAGATGGGGCCCCGACACCACGAAGGCAATCGGTCAGGGCAAAGTGACTGACTGTATCAAAGGCCTTAGCAACGTCCAGAGCAGCCAGATGGAGTTGGCGGCGCTTCATACGGGCCAGCGAGATGACAGTTTGGAGAACTGTAAGGTTCTCCGCCGTGCCATCTGCTGGCCGAAACGCTCTCTGGACGTCACCAATGATACCAGCCACCTGGAGGCGAGATGCCAGTACTTTCTGGAAGTGGCGGAAGACTACCGAGGACACAGAGATCGGTCGATAGCCTCCAGGCCCACTTCCCCCTTTCTTTGGGATGAACACCGTTCGGGTACGGGTTAACGCTTTCGGGGGTCTTCCCGCAAGGAGGAGTAGGTTGAGGAGGAGCAGCTTAATCGTCCTTGGTGCTTTATTCCAGCGACGGGCGGAAATACCATCAGGTCCAGCGGAAGTGGAGTTCTTGACACGGCACTTATGTGCCTCGTCAGAGAGCACCGGCGAACACATGATGCCGCGTAAGGAATCCCTGGTAGAGACTGGGGGAACCACACGCTCTCCAGGGTCGTGACTGGGAGCACTCAGAAGTGGCTGCCAGAAATCCACAAACTCCTGGAGAGGGGGTTGAACTTGATTTTCCCCAGGCTCCTCCAGTACCTCCGCAGCCACACGCGCCGGATGCTTCCTCCACAAACTCTGAACCCGGTGGTACTCCCGCCGTCTTGCTTGTTTAGCTGCTCTGCGACCTCCACGCAACACCACTCTAGGAGGAGGTCCCCCCTGGTGATGCGTCACGGTCGCGTCCCCAACCCGCGGGAAGATTCTCCCTAAATAGGCTGCCACCTCATTTTCCAGGTTATCCAGCCCTTCAGCAGCCCGCCTCGCCAGATCCTGCAGGTAGGTGCTTTCATAGCCTTCAATACGACCTACCTGCCCCCCGAGCCTTAAGACTTCGGTCTTCAGATCGGCAAGAAGACCGGAGGTCCCGGGGGAAGGATGCTGAATGGCAGGCTGCTGCTCCACGTCAGCAACAGGAGATGCGGGAGAAGCCCCACTGCTATTTGCCAGGATAACTTCCTGGACAAGCTGCTTATAGTGGGGCTTCAGGCGGATGTTCTTGATGGCAATGACTGTGCGCATGGGAAAACGTTCGCTTAAATAAACATTGATATTACGTACCCCATCGCGCACAGCCACCGCCTCATCTGCCGCCATCCTGCGCAATTCCTCGGAAGCATACCTGTGCTGTATTCGTTCAATCAACACTGCCTACACAATCAACTCACCTACACTGCCAACTCTGCTCATCCCTCCGCTGCCAGCACTAAAGTGATCCATCGAGCTAAAGCAGTACGTAAATCTAAGGTCGCAAGAACGAAATACCAATTCTAGATCAGAACCAGAACTAGGGATGTCAACGATAAATCGATACATGAAATATATCGATATATTACGTTTGATGTATCGATATTGTTAAGGTTTTACATTCTAGGAACAAACTGCACTTGTCGATGTCAAAACCAAAACTTTTTTATTCAATGTATCTAAATCATAACTAAGTAACAAAACACGTGTATGAATTCCTAACAATATATTTATATCGATATAGGGAACAAAAAATTTTAGTACCTAAGAATTAAATATTGAAATGAATGGATGAAAAGGGACACCTGTACCTGTAAAAAATCAAGTAAATTTTATTCCAAATTTTGTAGGTACCTAGGTACGTGATGGGTTGATTTCAGACTGTTAACTTCAGCTCAGACATGATTGTGTACATAGTTTACACCTACAGTGGCTTTCAAGGCTCAATAGGGTGTGCACCTGGGTAGGAAAAACTGTTTATTGTTATTTTTAATCTAAGGTAGACCTCATTCTGAGAAATTTGGTACCAACCGCGACCTTCTAGCGTGTGTAAATATTTTCCTATGAATTTTTTAAGTTTCGACCGTTTATGACGTCACAGTGGGCTGGGGGGTCCCGCCCAGGCGAGAGGGGCGCGTGACGTCATAAACGGTTGAAACTTTGAAAAATCATAGAAACAGATCTACTCACGCTAGAAGGTCGCGGTTGGCGCCAAAATTCTCAGGATGTAGTCTACTTTCGATTAAAAATCTAAAAAAAATCAAGGCGCACCCCCCATTACTTGACTTGAGCCAGAAGTAATGGAGACACGTCTAGATTAAAACTACCTACTATACGAAGTGAAGCAGGTATTCACAACAATTATTTTCAATTTTGAAGGATCATGATGTCTACAGTACCTACACCCCCGTCAATTTATAAATTAATTTAACATTGCAATGACATTTTCGCACTTTTTTCAGTTTTTAAACAATGAATTTCGATCATTGATTTTTAAAAGTAGGTTAATACTTATTTCACCCGGTTTTTCCAAATAGATCTTCCGATACGTCGAGTATATCGATAATATTTCTTCCAAAACGATGTTGGTAACGTTTCAATTCACCTACCTACTTACTTCTTCAAGTTCTTCCAAGTATATCTTCCGATATGTCGATAAATGAATTCCTAAATGATTTTTGTATTGTTTTAAAACGTTTTAATTAACCTATCTAGTTCAACAAGTTTCTCCAAGTAGATCTTCTGATATATCGAAATATCGATATATTTTCTCCGATATGTCGGAGATATCGATATCTCATTGACGATGTATCATTTGATATGTATATCGATATATTTCATTCGATATGCCATCTCTAATAATATTAGAGATGGCATATCGAATGAAATATATCGAATGAAATATGGTTATATATTATATAACCAGAACTCTCATTTTATTAGACAACAAACAACTTTTCTGTAAATCACATGTTCAATAAAAAATATGGAGTAGCGAAATCCACAAAAATATCCAATGAGATCAGTAATGCATCCATTACTAAACAATATGTTTTTAGAGCCCAAGCTTGAAAATTTCAACTCGACAAACTATGGAACATGGATTTTGGGTTTCAATGTGTAAGTCACAATTTCAAATGTTCCAGTAATTTGAATTTTCCTGAACCGTCTACCCTGTTATTCCAGCAACTATTTTTGGGGAGTTGCCACTCCTAATTTACCTATTAGCTAACTCGTTCCTCAAGGGAAATAGGAGGCAGTGAGGCGTGTAAATACTCCGTAATTAGCTGGGCCTGGGGATTTTCCCTCCTCGAGCCAGGGCCTTTCGGTGTTAACGGTAACTGGATCAAAGAGCTGATTTATATTTAGAATGAGGTGAAGGGATGAAATGCGAATTGCAACAGTCAAATGAGAGCTGGAATCTGGTAGGTACCTATTTAAGCTCTTTCCGATTCATTTCATTTTCGAATACACTAAAGATCTGATATTACTCTTTTTCCATGATGCTTCATCTACCTGACGCTGACCATTGAGTTGATCAATGTGTGATTCGAACTCGGTGATAAGTTTTTATCAAAGATAAATCTACCTCGGATATCTACTGCTTTTGAAAGAAAATCTCGGCTCCGTGCGAATCTCGACCAATTCGGACATACAGGGTCCCCCCGTGTGCAGAAACACGAGGAAACCCTTTGAAAATAACGTTTTGGTTATTACTTTATCACTTTTCGCACTGTTTCGCTCTGTGAGGTACAACGGAAGTGAAATATCGAATTCGAATGAAAATCCATGTTAGAGAAATAGAGGTAGGTACCTGATAGCTGCTTCATGCACGAATAATTCCTTTGTTCGATTGTCCAATTCCATTGTTCTCCCCTCGCAATATTTCAACGTGGATTGGAGGATGGACCGTGTTACATCTCACATCTTAATGTAACGTCACAAGATCGTTAAAGGCTGAACGTCACGAGGTTCAGTAGGATTATGAGATAAGAGATGGCAGCACCTACCTACCGAGCCAAATTTCGTATAAGTACTCCTCATTGGAAAAAGGAACGAGCTATTTTAATTCCACAAACGGCTTTCTCTTTGATATTTATGTAGCATTGTTGGTTACTAGTTCACATTTTATCATTTAATAATGATCAACAGAACGTTTCCATTTGTTTTTTGGACGTTACGAGCGTCTCATCATACCATATCATATATCTCACATTACGTCTTAACATTCACTAATAAGGTCATTATCCTCATTGGGCGAACGATTGGAAAAAAATCCTTAAAATCGTCACTATTTTAAATTAATTAAAAAACAATACCTGTATCGCAAGTTTTCGAGTTGGGGCATTTTGAAAATGTTGAAAGCGGGTTTTCCGGCTTTCGAAAATCCCTAGCTTTACTGAATCTTCAGCAATACTGGCTTGATTGAACTAGTTGGGAACCTTAGGAACTAATGGAATTAAAATACTGATTCATGCAATTTATATACTCAATATATTAGAATAAATTTAATTTTGTTTGCGAAATTGAATGAACTTATCTACTCATCCTTGGCTCTCCAAAAGCTAGTTTAGAAATTGCGCGATCCCGGACCGGAAATATTACGGACGCGGATTCGGCTGACGATTGAAGGTAGATCAAATGAAGGAAAACTGAACTGTAGATCCTTTCGTCTGAATTCCAATAAGCTGCAGGGTACCTGGAGGTGGCTATTTTCCAGGGTGACTGTAGAAGACTCCAGGAGGTTCGTCAATCTCCCGGGGATTCGGCTTTCTGAGGACTTCAAGGGGTCGATTCTACAACTGATTTGCAAAAAAATTGCTCTTAGCAATTTTTTTAGAGGCTTCTTTTCCGAATTATTTCAATTTTATAGTTTTTTTCTCGTGATTTTGACCTTATGTTCTTAAATTGGTAATAACTCCTTTAATTTGCTGTGATAATTACAATTTGAGAATACCGTTAGAAAGAGCGTTAAATTCCCTATCTCTCTAATACAAAATAAAATTTTTTCAGTTGAATTTTACGGGGAATAAAGCAACCTAAAAAGTGAACTTAGTAACATTTCGAAAACTTTCCGTTTTTCAACGCCCATAATGTCCAAATAATTACAGATAATGAACAACTGCCGGAAAGCCTAAAAACTGCATCTCAGCTTTCCAGCGGTATGATCAAAAAATATTTTACAATCGAATTTGAGGGAGAAATTCATTCCTTTTCGTGAAACACCCTGTAAAAACCACACTCCGATTTATTATTGAACCAAACCCAATTCTTATCTAAATATTTTATATACTTGATAACTTTAAATTATATTTATATCATTGGTAGAAATACGAGTAGGTTATTCCATCGGAATATTTCCAACTCTATTTCAAATTCTGGCCAGCCAAGGCCTGCTGTCCATCTCCTCTTCGATCATCTAAACGAGCTGGAAATTGAGTGTATTTATACTCCTACAATAGGCTATGCATTTTTGGTGGGTTGAAAATCACTTCGACAGCTCCTATTTTACGTCGTTGAATTCCTTTGAACTGAGGAAACTAAGAGGGATAATGAATAGCACCACGTTTACCTTTGAAACGTTTATGTACATACGGTTTCTCGCTAAGCTAAAATATACATGGTACAATCATATAAAAGTCATCTATTAAAATATAAATGCATTATCTTACAAGAATATCTTCTAAGTAAATAAATAGGTAAATGTGGTTATCCATAGTATACGAGAGGTAATAGGATCAGTACACCACGATCAACCTTCCAACGCCTCAGCTCTTTCAGCATAATCGATCAATTACTTCGATTCATTAATAATCAATTGATATAACCGTTGAATCAGCCGAACAATTTCCACCAAGTATACAATTTAAAAAAGCACATTATATTCTCTGCACATACTTTATTTTACCGGTCTTTGTTGGTTATAACTACCTGTCGAAGGGCAATAAAAAATTATAATTATTCGCCACTAAGATCAACGATGGAGAATACGTATAGCAATCGCAAATTTCGTTGTTGTAAAGTACCTGGAAAAAGCGAAATTTTTGTGATGTACGGTAGCAGGTCATTAAAATATTAGGTACTACATTTCTACCTATCACACCAAAGGAAAAAGTGATGCTCAATTGTGATTATTCAAAAGGGAAGATCACTTGTACTACTATTGTCAAAATGCACTAAACATAATGAATTTCAAAACTCAACATATCCTAAGTAAAAAAATACTATTTTCTATAACTAGAGAATAACAATTCCGAAATAAAAATATAATTCCGGTGGACTTTACGATTAAAAGTAGGTACAAATTCATAACTACGCAAGCCATATTAATACGTATCTTAAGTTAACATAAAATGAACTTAGTCTTGATTCATGACTTTTTACACCTAGAAGGCTCAGGATAACAACGTTTGAACGATCATCAATCTGTCACAGGCATTTGAAATTTATTGTACTAATAATTACTAGTGGTCCCATGAAGTTTAGGCCGGAATCCAGCTTTAACACGGGTTGGGTAATGTTTCACCTACACGGGGAAAAACATTTTGATTATGATTTAGATAACACGGGCAACAACTGGGAGAGGCAGTTGAACTTTTCAGAAAATAATGAAGTTCAGAAGTTTGTTTAAAAATAATTATAAACACAATTTATTTTCAACAACTTTGAAAGAAAAATAAAACAGGAGCCGCGTGAGAGGGGATTATGAAACAGAGAGCCAGAAATGGAGAATATTTTCGAAGAAAAGATCAACGACATTGCCAAAAAGAAGAAAATTGGAATGGCTTCTGGACATTGCTCATGATCGGTCCAAGCCCATCTGAAGGGCAGCACCCCCATCGAAGCCTAGCAGGTTGTCGGCACACCTCCATCGTTTGCATAAGCATAAGCTGCTTGCTCTTAGTACAGCAAAGGCCAGATGAGGGCGGAGCCATTTGCGCACTTTACTCTGCTGCCTTCCTCAAAGTTCCAGAATCTTGATGAAGGCTGTTGCTTGTAGAGCCCACATCCCATCGACGGAGCACACTTATGGTGTAAATCGACACCACAAAGGCGCTACGTCCATCCTTCTTCCATGTTTTTTTAAATATCAGAAAAACTCAAATTCAACAAAAGTATTATCGATGATTGTTCGATTTTGATAATTCCAGCGGCAATATTTTAGTTTTTCAATTCCCTAGGCCAATGCACTAATGAATTTAAAAAATACTTGAAAATGTCAAATTTAGGTACAACTGTAAAAATTTAAGCGCCTGCAATTTAGCGAAATACGAACGAATGACGACCGACTAAGACCCCCTTGAACAAAGCCCTGATGATGCCGCAATGCGAAAATGCACTATACTAATAAACCATTTAAGGAGAAAAGCCTAATCCAAATTTCTTCCCCTCAACCCTCCTACCTCATAATAAGAAAGGCCAAACTATCACAATGAAGATTTTCATGATTTCGGATATGGGAAGAATTGGAACTAAGTAGGTAGTATTACAAACGTATCTTTCAAACGTGAGTTGGGGAATACGCCTTACATCGACCGTTTTGGTTTATTATTTTCGATAATGAACCTTTGGAATCGACCAAGGAAAAAAATGTTTAAAACCCCCTCAAAATTTGTTGGTTTACGTTTCAAGGTACGTAGAATCCAAAAATCGAATAAAAATTTGGCCGTCTGTTTGATATTCGTCCGTATTTTGATGAAATTTGGTTTGTAGGCTCCAATTGGGGTCTAGTTGTGCCCCGAAAATTTTGATTGATGTAGGTCACTTCTAAGGGTTGAAAAATGAATTTTGAAATTTTTAAAACGCCCTAACTCAAAAAATTTTGATATGAAGGTATTATTTTTCCAGCAATTTAAGATAGTATAGAATTTTTTTAATTGTTTGAGACCACGCGGAGCTCTGTAGGACAAACTGTTCGCTCCCTACGAGAATTTAAGTGTTGAACGTACGATAAATCAGAAACACGAGTGTGAATCGCAAAAGAGGCCTAATCTCCGTTCAAATTTTAGCTGACCGAAATGCGATCGATGTTTTCCTTCATGTTGGATGGTTGGTGGCTTTGCAGATGAGTGATCTATATAGGAAAATAAAAAATAATAAACCATTGTGTAATAATTTGCAGCGTTTTCCTAGTTTTATTAATCGATTTTGCTTCCCAGCCTACCAAGGTAGCGGAAGCTTTGTTTTCACTTTTTAAGGTTGAAAAAAAAAGTTCTCCAAAATCAAAATTTCCACTCGCGTTTTACGCTTCAGACCTTCCTGAACAATTTTGGTTCCGCGTCTGTCTGTCTGTCATGAAATCCTTGCCGCAGCCATGTCTACATTTCTCATCCGATTTCGATGCAATTTTCAGGGATTGTGCTTGTTAGCGTGTAAATGGTCCCCTATGAAAATCATAACCCACGGACCGATAGTAGTCGCTGCGCTTGCGCAAAAGTGTTTTTCCTTGTAGCAGCTTTTTCCATCCGATTTGGAAGAAATATTCAGAGATTGTGAGGGTTGACGGGTAGAGTCCCCTATAAGGGTAGTGCAAAGTACTTAACGATCGATGTTTTGAAATTAACTGCATGGGATCATCTATACAATCGGGTTATGGATTCGAGGAAACTATGTGCCACGCCCACTTGGCAGACTTTTTTTCGTTCTTCAAACACCAAACTGAAAAAAGTTGAAACGGGATCACAATGTGTTTGGAGAACACAACACTCAACACACTATTTCCAAAATTGAAAAAAAACCCTTTCATCAAACACGAAACTGAGAGATTTCCTCTTTATTTAAGGGATGCTTCGAAGTCGGTCAAAAATAAGCCATTAGGTACATTCAACGAACCAAAGAAACGAGAAAACCTCTATTTTAGTATCTTTAGTTTAAATGCAGGAAAAAAGACATGATGAACGCACTATAATTTGACGTCGAAAAAAAGTTATTTTTTCCAGTAAGGTAAAACAAAAAGGTCCATTTGCGAAATTGAACCAGCTGTGGCCACACGCGTTTCTATTTCACTCTGCTTACTCTCATTGTACATTTCCATGCCTTTAAACCTCCCCTCGTTTTTCTACTTTTTTTTGTCTCGTTATAACGTTTTTTCTCGTTTTGGATTTTTTCTTATACCAACGGTTAACGACGGAATGGAAAAGTAGAGAGCAACTACGAGTGCTATGAGCTTTTCCGGATAAAAGCAACCCCCTCCATCCCTACCAGGTTTTTAAGGGTGGTTTTTTCCGCTGCTTAACTCCGTTCATTATAATAATACCCCCCCCCCCCCTCTCTACTCTCGGTTCCCTGAATCCGTTCTTTTTGCCATCTCTATCAAGCTGAGTGAAAACTTTTTTTTAATCCGACATTTTCTACTCACTCTTTGCCATTTTCTGTTGTATTTTTTATTCACCCCCACCCTCTTCTTCTCTTTTAACCTCTCAACACTTCTGTCTCCCGTTTTCACCACAATATAATACTTGATGGTTGACGATCCCACCCGTGGAGCGGAAAGAAAGTTCCAGATAACAGAACTGAAAAATAAATACACATTTTTTTCCACAGCAAAAGAGTACCTGGGTGCTCGAGACAAGAAAAAGATGACGGGTTGCCCTAGTAACAAGAGAAGCTCTTCTGAGTGGTGCTCTTTTCCTCTCTACAAGCTAAAAGGTTTTTGAAAGTGTTCTCCGAGCTCGTGATAAAAAGACTCTAATTTGGTCGGGAAACGACTGAAACTTCTCATAAAGTTGAAAATATGTAGAATCGGAATGAGAGGAGGAAAAGTAAAAATGGGGAAACTTCCACGCCCTTCCAATTTTTCATCTAGATCTGATTAAAGTTTCCAGAGGAATTTTCTCTTTCCGCTTAGCGAGCAATCTTTATTGTATTGCCTATTTCTACACCAGTGTAATCAAGTTGATATAAATAATAAATGCAATGGCGAGGAATGTTTATACAAGAACTTGTCACGAGCTCTGAGACAGCGTGGAATGGCGAGCGGTCAGAACGGGGAGCCCTTCCATTCAGCCCGGTCAAAATGTGTTTTCCACAGAAAATGTTTGGGGGGGTTTCCAGTGTTGTGTTCTGCGTGTAATCGAGTGAGGGCGATGGTCCTCTCGATGCGCTGAATTGTTCCTAGCCTGAATCCCACTCAACGGATAGATTGGTCCCTAAAGCCTAGGGCTTTAGCACTCCATCTGCGGCGCCTTGCGGCCGACCATCCGGATAAGTGCTTATAGAATCTATCCGTCAACCTCGGCGTCTGATGACAGACACACCGGCGGGAGGCGGAACATTTACCTAGTGAGGCCTACTGTTCTGAAGAGGTCCCTAAGGGGAGCTAGAGGTTTGGCGCCTTCATGGGGCAAACTGTTCTCTGGGAAGAACTGGGCTGTAGGTAACACAAGAAATGATGAGTCGGATAGACGAGGTACGAATGCATGTAGGAAGAATCCTGAGCTTATATACTCAAGTGAATATGGTGAGGGGAGAGTGGAAAAGAGGTGACGTCAGATGACGTGTTCTTTCCCTTCCTCGCCTCGTCTGTGTTAGCGATGACTCATGCCACTCTGGGTTTTCCTACACGTCACTTTATTGGAGAACTACTGAACGTAGATGTATGACATTACATCCCGTTTCTTCGATTACTTTTGTTTTTTGGGGTGCTGAATCTGAATCTGAGGTTTGCCAATAAAATTTCGTGACAAAAAATTGAAAAAATTGCGAAAAAAGTGATTTTTTGCCTTTAACCCTAATTGGACCATGGTGTCACCAGTGTCACCGAAATCTTATGAACCCCTCAGCTCTCCCAAGGTGTCACCAGATTAACTAGATTTATATTTCAATTTGAAAAAGAATGGATAGAGTTAAATTTTTATAACCATTAATTGTAAGTTATTAAAAATTGAAAAATTATGTTATGGCAAAAATTTTGAAATTTTTTTTTTTCATCGATTTCTTTGGCCATTTTTGTCATAACTCTATTTTAAGACTCCCAATAGCCCAAAAAATTTTGCTGTCCATTAAATTTAAAATTTTAATTTAATTTTGGTTACTCCGGTGACACTTTGGGACAGATGTGGAGTGATCATTCAGAATTTCTTTTCGATGGTACTGGATATGCAATAAGCGATCCCTTCCTCTATACGAAGCAAGATCGCCCTAAACCAATATCCTTCTGTTTCCAGCTAGACAGGCCCTCAGAGGGAAACTTCCCACTTGTAAGAATGAAAAATCAATCCCACAGTCCTCATCAAGACAAACCATAACCACCTCAAACTAGTCTTGTGACTCCGATTTACATTCGTATTTCAATGCGTTTACATTAAGGGGACACGGAACCCAAAAAATGATGAAAATTTCGATTTTTTTTTTAAATTGAAAATTATTCTTGAACATGCTGAGAATAGATTTAAACAAGAATTACCGAAAAATTCCGTCTCAAATGACGAGGAAATTAATTTTTGCGTACCTAGTGCAGCCCCGAAACTAACGAAACTAACCTACCAACCTGTTACACTATTTCAATGCAATACTGAAAAATCGATACTATAAATCGGAAGGCAAATATTGAATTGTCTGGTTGAACGACCAATAAGCAAAGACAATTCAAAATCAAGGAACCAATCAAAATTCGAGAAACGTGAGGTGAGAATCGATAGTTTCATTTGCAAGCGCACTCGTTTGTTCCCGCTAAACTTCAAATTGCTCTCCTGAATAGTTCACTTTTTCATGAAAAATGTTCCTTTTTCTCAGGAACTACTAATACTATCCTCTATTTCTTTTTTTTTTTAATGAAAGAAGACACCTAAACGAAGGCTGTACCGGATCCTTTAACCAATTTTATTTTATAAAACAGAATCACAAATAAAAAGTAATCAAGATAATCTAAAAAGGATCCGTCCCAGGCAAGATGAGAATATATCCTACAAACCAAAAAAAAATTAGAAGATTCGGTTGAACAGGGACTGAGAAAAATGTACCAGAAAACACCTCTATTACAGGCGGGAGGGGGGTGGGTTCCGTGTCCCCTTAAGGCTCCATTCTTGGCCAGATTCAAAGTATCCTGATTTCTTAAAATTAATTAAGGATTTTTGAATAAATTTGAGTTGATTTTATTAAAATATATCGACAGTCAGAGTGTAAAACCTCGTAAGTTGAGTTAGGTTTGAATAAAAAATCTCAAGTAATAAATACCGAAAGCTGGTGGAACGTGAACCCTATTTGCGAGACTTATGTGCACAAATAGGATTCACGTTCCACCAGCTTGCTGATCTCTCCATCCATAAGAGATGCAGAAAAATTTCTATTTTCGGACTTACAAGGGTTCACACTTTTACTATCGATATACTCGAGAGATAAATTATGGCTTTCTATGAGGGAGAATCGTAAGGTTGATCCAGGGCATGTTCAATACTAACCTGAATCTGACCTAGATGTTTTGGTCAGGAAAATGTAGTAATGTACATCATATAAAGCCCAGGAAACCTTCGCCCAACTTTGTCCCATATGGCAGGCAAAGAATGCCCTTCTGCGTACCAAGCTCACGATATTTCGGCCCTCCACCGTTCATACGGGTTTTTTCGGCTAAGCCTCATGAAATCTAAGGGCTCTCCTGTTTCTAAACGGTGTCGTTGGGATGGGTTCTAAGAGACGGGTAACGTTGCAAAAGATTCGATATGTTGTATCGATAGTGTATCGTATTTGAGCATCGATATCCCACGTATCGTTTTGCCTGAGTATCGAAATTTCAAAACACACAAAATATCAACATTGTCCAATATTCTCCTAACTTCCGAGTTCCTAACTACCGAGAGTCCAAACTGAGTGTATTTACACAACACACCGTTAATTATTAAAAACTGCGAATATACTGAACATTTTCTCCATATCGACTAATTTTATCCGAGTAATGACCCAACAGATCACTCTAGCCATTACGTTGAATTGTCCGCGAGAAGTGTATCGATATTCGGTATTTAGAACTACCGGACCCAATGTATCGATATCCAAGAAATCGGGTAGTCAGTATCAATACTAATATATCGAGTATCGGTACGATCGTAGCGACATTTTGAAATATCGTGTATAGTGACGATTCGATGTACCTTTCGATGCGATATTTTGAAATATCGGGTATAGTGATGATTCAATGTACCTTTCGATGCGATATTTAACATCAAAATAATATCCGAAGGCAGTATCGATATAGATGAAATAGTGGAAGAAAAATATCGATATCACTAATATCGATAGAATATCGAAAGAAAAATATTGATGTGACATTGTCTGATATCGAATATATTTTCGCATCTTTTTTATCAATATCAGTGATATCGATAGAACATCGAAAGAAAAATACTGATTCCACTGATATTGAACATGTTTTAGAATATTTTTTAAATCAATATCAGTTATCACGATAAATTAACGAAACAAAAATATTGATTTCACTGATATCGAATGTTTTGCATCTTTTTTTTATCAATATCAGTGATATCGATAGAATTTCGAAAGAAAGATACTGATTTCACTGATGTCGAATATGTTTTAGCGTCTGTTTTTATCAATATCAGTGATCACGATAAATTATCGAAAGAAAAATGTTGATTCCACTAATATCGAATGTTTTGCATCTTTTTTTATCAATATCAGTGATATCGATAGAATTTCGAAAGAAAGATACTGATTTCACTGATGTCGAATATGTTTTAACATCTGTTTTTATCAATATCAGTGATCACGATAAATTATCGAAAGAAAAATATTGATTTTTGCATAGTTTTTTTTATCGATATCTACTAACATAATGCCAGTTCAAATTTTACTCGTAAAAAGTTGTTTCAATACATAATTGAATACATTAATACAAAACAGAAATGGCGAACGCGAAATCGAAACGAAAAGAAGTGATAGCGATGTCTCGTCCCTCTTCCCATAGCGATTATCGAGCATGAGGACTGTATGTCCGACATAGTGGGTTGTCATGTTATTTCAACATTGTTATTTATGTGTTGCATTCATCTTCCGTTTCTATTCATTTTGGTTTTTTCTTACTTTTTAAATTTTAGGAGAAATTGATAAATTACAGTAGGAAGGAATATAACAATCACAATAATTTATTTGTTTCGATTTCAATATTTTCCTTTTGATATTCGATAATATCGCAAGAAAAATATCGATACAAA
The DNA here is from genome assembly GCA_009739505.2 of Apolygus lucorum. NCBI lineage: Eukaryota > Metazoa > Arthropoda > Insecta > Hemiptera > Miridae > Apolygus > Apolygus lucorum. The sequence goes on from CM019179.2 coordinate 54,589,173, forward strand.
TATCGGAAATTCGAAACAAAATATCGATATAAATAAATATCGAAAGCACCGAATCGACACTAATCGGGTATCGTTCTCACTCCTAAAGGCCGTACTTTGTGAGTCTATGCGTAGTGTTATTAATTCGTAGGGCATGTAAGCAAGTGAGTATTCACATAAGCATTATCTCTAAAGACAAGCAACAAAAGCAAAGAACATGGAAAAATGAAAGACGGCAGTTTTGAAAGGATCCGGGCGGCCCCGCTCATGTAAGTATGAACATGAACCCTTCCAGGCCTTTTTAGAAGATTACTCCGTTTGTTTTTTGTTCTTCTTTTCCAGCCAACTTTACATGTTCCCCGGGGAAGTTTGTCCGGGAGGGATCCAGGTGGAAAAAATAACGACGTCCCCAATGAAAAAGAGTACGGCAGGCTGTAGAGAGATGGTCTGTAAACTGGAGAGTGGGGGGCAGGGTCTCAAGGGCCGATCGGATTTATAGGTAAGCGGAAAAGAGGAATTACAGGGACGAGCTGTGCGGCCGAACGGAACAGGGATGTTCTGCGGGGTTTGGCCAGGGGAACAAGGGGTGTTCTGTGTGGCCTGGCAGAGGTCATCACCCTCTGAATCCTGCGTTCATTAACGGGAGTCTGTCCAACAGCGATTTTTGCTTAAACCGAGGGGTTGGAATAGAGTGATACTCGTTTTTTAGCAAATTTTCAAAAAAATGAAGCTATTGCAACGGCCTCAAAATTTTTAGAATGGAATTTTTCGAAAAAAATCTTCTGGTATGCTTTGAAATAATTCTGACCGCTTGAAAGTGTATTTCCTGTGGAAATACCTTCGTTTTTCGTACATAAAATACGCATTATTTGTAGATATGGTAGTGAGTATGAACCTTACTTGAAGTACCTTACTATTCAATAAAAACATCAATCAGTTAGAAACAAAAAAGTCCATTCATGCAGCATGAATTAATGAGCGAATTTACGAAGAAATCGTTCAGTTGAAGGTATGGTTAAGAAAAGGAACAATGGTGTTGCAATTTCTTTTAGAAAGTTTTTTTTTACAAGATTTTTGGTTCTTTCGATTTTCATTATACCATACCAACATACTGTATGCACCGGGTATGATTTGAAGATCTTAGGAGTCCATATTCACGTTCTACTCGTCTCCACAAACTCATAGAGTACCCACAGGGCTATTTTTTTCTTCGATTTTCAGTATACCTACCATACCAACATACTGTATGCACTGGGTATGCTTTGAACATCTTAGGAGTCGATATTCATGTTCTACTCGTCTCTACGAACTCATAGAGTACCCACACGGCTACCGCATTTCTGGATATATCAAATATAAGCACGTTTTCATTAAATATATAAATATATACATACTTTTCATAAGTTTTTGACAATTTTCATTTTTGAAAACGCATTGATATCAGACATTTTGTGCTGAATCTGAATACACCATATATTACCATGATTGTGAAGGGAATAACCACAAAAAACGGGAAAACCCCGTTTTTTGGACTTTAAAAAAAATTTGGACCACTTTGGATTGTCCAAAATTTCTGGCTAACGAACTTGACCTTTTGTTTGTTGTTACGAACATTTTGGCGAAAACTAAAAAAAAATTAAATAATTAGGTACTCAAGTTATCGTGCGGAATGACACATATATATGTATATATGTATATACATATGATTTTTGGAAAAACTTCAGGGAACGTTTCAGAATGTTCCAATACGGATTTCAGTGAAAAATGTTTTCGAAAAAGTCCATTCTAAAAATTTTGAGGCCATTGCAATAGCTTCATTTTCCTTAAAAATTCGCTAAAACGAAGGTTTTAGAAAACAATTTTAAATGTGCTTTTTGACTTGAATTTTTGGAAGTAGCTAAAAGATTTTGGTTTTACACTGGGTAGCTGGGAAATTTAACGCTCTTTCTAACGATATCCTTAAATTTGAATTTACTTGGTTAATAACGGGAGTTAGGACCGTCTTAATGACGTAAGGTCGAAAACGCGAAATAAAACTTCGAAGTGAAAAAAAGGCATTTTGAGTGGGTTAAGAAAAAATTGCTCGGAGACATTTTTTGTTGCAAATTAGTTGTAGAATTGATCCATGAAGTTTGGTCCATCCAAATGGTAGACAAGGCCGAATGCTACCTACGCAATCCTCCAGGCGTTACAGTACGCTAGCACACACGGCCCAACCATGCCCAACCATTAAAAAAAAAAAAAAAAAAAAAACCCCTAATGAGATATGAATTTTGGTTTGAACTTTCGGCAATTCCATTGATAAATTTGACTAAGTTCACAATATTCGCACTAGTTTCAACTAAACATACTAGAATTCTACAGAGTTATGTATTTAGTCTTGTTATTTAGCTGCAACTGTATTACATAATCAGCGGGCCATTTGATTCATCGTGTTTTTTGCATCCATTACCCAATTATACGTAAGTGTAATACCCACTCAAAGTGGGCGAAAATTCAAGTACAGCTTGCTGTACGACAAATTCATCTTGGATTAAATTGTTTTGCATGGATTCTACTATTCATGAATGATTGAGTTCATGTATATACGAGTTGATATAAATCTTCTCTTGATTTCAGAAGTACAATTCGTTTTATCCTGAACCTTCAATCGCTGACAAAACATGGCACAAATCAAATTTTATACACTAAGTTGGCAATCATTCCTATAATATGATTGCTAATATCGTTTTTGTTCTCTTTTTCAACATCACATATTATCCAAAAGCACATAATTTCTGAAATAAATTAAAGTCGCTTTTTGTAAATGTAAGTATTTGGTTCATCGTTTGTTTTCCTCGTAGAAAGTCAGAGAGATCTAGGAAGAATCGGTGAGTATTGAAGCGAAGAGGCATTGGGCAGCAAGATTATAAATCGATTTCACGGGTCAGACTTGTAGCGATCTACATGTAGCGATCGTTTTGGAGGAGTCGTCATCTTCAGGGCGACGTCAGAGCTCAGAAGTATGTGACCACGCTTCCGTCGTCATCCGCCTACAACAAGGAAGAACAACGGGTATATTATTCATTGTGAAACCTGCAGCTGTGAAAGAAATGAACAAGGATGATCAGGTACAAACATAACGATTGGTTGACATGAGAAAATGAGTCCTGGGTATTGAAGAGAATCTCATCACAATTCCGCTGGAAATTGAATTCAGCGACTAATTTAGAAGACTGTCGAAAAATATTGGTGCTCAGGGCCAATCATTACAAAAACAGACGATTAAATTACTTTAATTTTTCAACGATTAAACATTTTTGCTTCCAAGTCTACCAAGGTGGCGGAAGCTTTGTTTTCACTTTTCAAGGTTGAAAAACAAAGTTCTCCTCGCGTTATGCGTTTTAGACCTTTCTGAACAATTTTGGATCCGTGTTTGTCTGTCTGTGTGTCTGTCATGAAATCCTTGCAACCGGCATAACTATACATGACAGACAAGGATTTCATGACAGATACACAGACAGACAAACACGGATCCAAAATTGTTCAGGAAGGTCTAAAACATAATACGCGAGTGGAAATGTCGATTTCGGAGAACTTATTTTTTCAACCTTGAAAGGTGAAAACAAAGCTCACGGACTCGGAAGCAAAATCAAGCAAGATCACGCGGAGCTCTGTAGGACAATCCGCTTCATTTTGGAATCCAAATGGAAATTAAGGGTTGAAATTTTCAAAAATGCCCTAGCTCTAAAACTCTCGTAGTAGGTACCTATGGTTGGTAGGTAAAAAACAAAAAATAATTAAATATTGACGATGGCAAAGCTGTGATCTTTGCAGAAGAGTGATCTATACAGTAAAATAATAAACTTTTGTGCAATAATTTCCATTAGGAGTTGACTCAGCGAATTTAATTGGCGAATGCGGACGCCTCTTCTCATCCTCGGCATCGATACCTTAAAAATAAGTAGAATTTTCACAACAGTATCTTGACATTTTCATGTCTTTGCCCTGGCACATAGCACAAAAAACTGTCACGAAATTGCGTAACGAAATTGTGTTACAGTGCCTTTATAATGATTTCCGCTTACAACGACCCCGTTGTTAGGTTTGTTCCTTTTCTACACTTTTTAACCCACAAAAATCGTTCACCACTCGTTGGAAAGCTCTCGATTTAACGAACATTTTCATGTTCTCCATAACATATTGACTTTACGAATAGCGGAGCTATGGGCATAACTGTTCTCATATTTTGTTTACAACAGCAACGCATTGTGAGGTTTGAAAAATACAACAAATAGCTATAGATAGTTATTATGTTAATGATTCGTTTCACATTCTGACAACAACGGAGGGTGGGTTATAAAATCCTATAGTGAGGTAAAAAGCAATAGGTAAAGACATGAAAATGTCCCAATGCGTTGCAGACTCGTATGCAAGCGTTTTTTTCTGTTATTACCGTTTTGACCAACACGCAGTAGCTTGATTAATTTTGGAAGGGGAACGTATGAAAATTTGGATTAGACCGGCTTAATGGTTAGTCAGAAAATAGAACATGAAAATTTCTGAGATGAAGTATTTACGGGGGCCACAAAACGGGGAAAGTTGGATGGGTTTGCCATGAAAGCCATCATGAATATAATACTCAGATTCTCGTGTTCAGTGCTAATAGCATGCCAGCTAAGTAGATGACAGATGATTAGGCGGAATGTCATTTTCGTGCGGAGGAGATATCAGAGAAGTTGGGTAGTTTGGATGTTCTGAGCTCGTAATCTCGGGAAGGTGAGCGCAAAAGGGAGGTCGTGCGGCCGTTAATGCTAAATGTCAACACGTGAGGCGCTGATGGAAAGGGGGATTGAAACAGAACTTGCGGAAAAGGGCGGAGGGGGTCGACCGCAGTGAGAAATGACGGAAACTGAGAAACGGAGGTGAGAAACGTAACTCGAAAACTACAGCTTCGCCGTGGAGTTCTGCGGAGGGAAGATTCGAATTTTCAGGCCCGCCATTCCACTTCGACTGAGGGATCCCGCGAATTCCTTCGTCTATCCTGTACGAGGGTTCACCTGACGTGAATTCTTAACAAAGGGCAATGCGATGAGGTAACACCGTCTTACGAATAGAAGAGGCCCTACGTTATGAATTGATACACGTAGTTTTTGGAGAACGCGTTGTGCCTCGTGCGTTCCATTGAAATGCGAATCACAAGTTGGGGGAATCGAGCATGGAAATTAGGTTCCGTATCATGGACGGGTTTCGTGCCATTTTTCGCTTCGCAGTGTGAAGGTTGAAAAAGAGTCTACCAAAGGAGTGTGGCACATAGCTTTCTCGTATCCATAACCCTCTCCATCTCCAAGTTCTCTTAGGAGACCATCTACACCCAAATCCGCATAATTACTGACAAATGCATCGAAATCGGATGGAAAATGTAGAAGTTGAGGCTATTACAAGGAATTCCTGCTTGCGTGGATGGAGAGTTACTTGACCGATCGATCTATGATGGTTCGTCTGAGGGACACCGTATCAAGACCCTTCTTTGCCTCATCAGGAGTTCCGCAGGGTTCCCATTTGGGTCCCTTGCTCTTCCTACTGGCCGTTAACAATATTCAAACCATATTCAAGGGGGTTAGGTTTCTTCTGTTCGCTGACGATCTGAAACTGTTTCACAACATAGTCTCACCCTCGGACTGTTTGGTGCTGCAGGAGAGTCTGGACTCCCTCATGCGTTGGTGCCCATCGAGTGGTTTGTCTCTCAACCCGTCGAAGTGTTCAGTAATGACATTCCACTGCTCCCAGATTCCGTTTGTCCACCTATACACGATAGGCAATGAACCATTAAGGCGGGTGAATGCCGTGCGCGACTTGGGAGTGCTCCTCGATTGTCGTCTCTCGTTCTCGGACCATATTTCGGCCATCTCTGGCAATGCGGGTCTTGGGATTCATCAAGCGGAACACCAGAGAATTCGATTATATACCAGCTATAATGACACTCTACAAAGCGCTGGTGACTCCAATTTTGGAGTATGCCTCAGTTGTCTGGAATCCATTTTACCAGTGCCATATCAGCCAAGTTAAGAGGGTTCACCGTGGATTTATAAGGTATGTGGCATACAAGCTTCGTATAGCGCGGGAGGACCTTGATTATAATTCCCTGGCTGCTGAGATTAACTTGTTGAGTCCCTCAGCTCTCAGACACCAAGCGGATGTGGGATTTCTGCTGGGATTGGTTCGGGGATCGGTGGACGCACCAGCTCTCCAGGCGGAGATTAGATTTCTCGTCCCTCGATTGAGCACACGTTCTCACGATCTCTTCTGGACATCATTCTCCCCCACTAATTACCTATACAACTACCCACTATGCAGGATGCCCCGAGTGATGAATCATGCCCTCCAGAAGTGCCCCGACCTGGATATTTTTCATCAGTCAGCGAACAGTGGCGTCTGGTGAGAATATTCGTGAGGCAAACAGCTTGGCCAATCACAGAGGAATAAACAATAATGAAAAACACTGCAAATTATTACACAAAGGTTTATTATTTTTCTGAAGATCAAGCATCAGTTTTACCCTCGTCACTACCTACCAATCATGTTTTCGCTTTTAAAATGTTGTTTATTTAGATGAAATAAACCCTTCACACTCCATTTGAAGAAATAAAGAATTCCTTGGTTTGGAAATTTGATTACCGGTTGGTTAAGGAAGCAAAACATGTACAACCCAAAGAAACGAACATCGATCGCATTTTGGTCAGCTAAAATTTTTAAGGTGATAAGGCCTCTTTTGCGATTCACACCCGTGTTTCTCAGTTATCGTAAGTTCAACCTTCAAGTTCTCATGGAGAGCTTATAGTTTATCCTCTGGGTGGGTTCATTCGATTCTAAAAATTCAATGGTACCTATCTCAAATTGGTGAAAAAACAATACCTTCATAACGAGAGTTTTCGAGAGAGGGGGCCTTAAGACGTTACAGCCCTAATGTTTCACCGCTTAGAAGTGACTGACAAAACCTTCGGGGCACAAGTAGACCCCAAATGGAGCTCTTATACCAAATTTCATCAAAATCGATCCATGATAATTAAAGAAAGTTCCGCGATTTTTTTATATTCGATTTTCAAAATATACGTAGTAGCTACCTACCTCAAACGTAAACCATCGGGGGGTTCAATATTATGCAATTATTTCCATGTAGGTACCTATCAACAAGAAAAACGATTAGGTACAGTAAAATCGGGAACGGGACACCAGTCAGCACCAGGCAGCCGCTATTTGCGGTGGCGAAAAAACTAAGTTTTCCTTCCTTGAGATAATATGGTTGGATGGATATGTTATGTCTTGCCATGCATGGGTTAATTACTATCCATGACTCATCTTCCAAGTTTCTCTGCTTTCAAGGTCACGAAACAGTTCTCCGATTGTTTGCAACAGCTGATAGCGTGGTAGTGGGGGTATGACAATACTTGACACCGCGATGACCCCCCGCCACCCCGCCGATCGTCGCCTCTCACTCTAAACAGTCCCGAAAAATTCATTCTTTTGAACTGCTTGCCTAGCATCGCTTTGCCCCGCGCTAGTTCGCTTATCATCCGCAATCATCTACATTACCGACCTCTCCAATTCTGTGGTGTGTTGCGGGCTAGTATCCAAGGCAAAATACGTACTTTCTTATTCCATTCTCCTATTTCATCTAATTTACTTAGTACTAATGAAAAAGTACCTAAATTATATTAAAATTTTCCAAAATTGGCTATTATATTACTTGCAAAAAATGGGAATATAGGAGAATCTCAACAAAAATTAATTTATTCATTTTGCTTATTTTTAGTAAGGCAAACAGTGTCTGCTATGTTTGCCTGGAGGAGGCGCCACTGTCAGCGAAGGTCTTCAAAAAAAATTATGAGCAACATGGACTAATAACACCTAACCTTGTGTCCTCTGTTATCTATCATCTGTACTTCTCTTTAATATGTAAATTTTTCTATTGTAACGTTGTATTGGGCTTGCCCGTATTGAATAAATAAATTCACATTTGCGCATGCGTAGCGGCTATCGATCCGGGGAGCGATGGTTTTCATAAGACGCGATCTGCACAGTCCCTGAAAATTCCATCGAAATGAGAAAATAACTTGGCATGGTTTTACCTTTTAGACGGATTTCATGACAGACACAGAATCAGGGTCTGGTGTAGCCGTGGCCGCTGCGGCGCGCGTTATTTAGAGACGGGATTTGAACCGACTTCGGTGGGGGAAGTGGGTTCGATTCTCGCTGACGTTCGTGAGTTCGCTGGCGCTCATCGCCGCTCCAACCCAGGAAGCCATGAGCGAAATCATCAGAACAAATTCTGATCTTCCCTTTGGGAGGCAGCTGATGACGTCCGCGATGCCAGGGGTATTATTTAGCTTGGTAACTGGTTCACTGTTTGTTTCCCCTGCCGCCATAATTATTGCTGTATCATCCGCGAACGTAGCGAGGGTATTACCTCAAGTTTCTGGTTAGTCAGAAGTGTAACGTAGGTACAGTCGTGGGCCCAGTACGATGCCCTGCGGCACCCCATTCTGGTGTATGACTAACTGTTAAAGTATGATAGTAAGACCCTATGAGTGTTAACGCCAGGCTCCTGCGTTTTGTTTTGCTCTCTTTGTGTTCTTTCGCCTTTATCTCTGTATCTCGCTCTCGTCGACTCTTCTCTTCATCTACTCCTCACCGTGGCGTCACCACCTCGTCTCAACCCCCGAATCAGTTCGCCTACGCTCTTTGTCGTAAAAGCTCCCAAATCATTGGTCATCATCCAGAAAAAGGATATATTTTCTCTACACCGTACAGCCAGTCATCAGCATCTGCAGCGGTTTCTCTTCTCTCTCACACACACTTCAACATACCATATCGACGTGAATAGCGCCTCTCAGCAAGTCGTCATATCGATACCTTAAAGCACAAAGGCGCCATGTCCATCCACCTTCCACATTTTTAATTTTTCATTAATTTCAGAAAAACTCAAATTCAACAAAACTATTATTGAGTTTTCTCGACGATAATATCTTGAAAATCAATTGAGGAAATTAAAGAGTTTAGTGTAATAAGCCATTAGGAATTGTGCATTGGCGATAATTTCTTTTGCGTTTTTCTCAAAACTCCAATTTTGAATATAGCACCTTTGTGCTTTAAGGTATCGATGTGCTCTCCATATTCATCAGAAATCATTATTGTCATTCCAGATCCAAGGATTCCCTTAGAGGCACTATCTTGACATCTCTTCATCTCTTTATTCCTCACTTTATCCTTTTTATACAGCATATTCCTCAGCACATTGACGTTTCTCTTTGCGTGCTTACCGGCATCCTGTCGATACGGTCAGAGTTTTCCTTTTTTTCTATCTCAACTCTTCCGAACCTATTGAGGCTCTGTCGGATCCGCGGAAGACAAGGAATCGCCAGCGGGATATCCGACTTTTTCCAGACCAAGTTCGGAACTGCCGGCTCAGCATTTCGCCGCTTGTCTCCCTTCTTGACGCCCGACCGAGGTTATAAAGACTTCGACCACCGAATTCAGGAGCATCATCCCAGAACTGATCCCCGACGGAATAGCTCCCGTCTTGTATTCTCAGCGCCCATCTGGAGAAGCCTACTCTGCCGCACCTTCGAACTCTGCCTGAAGCTCAGAGACCCTTGCTGTTCACCCGGACCACCCGCCGATCACCGCAGGATCACCGCAGGTACTTCATTGTGGAGAGACTTTAGAGTTGTATAAATAAAGGGGGGGTTTTATGTAATAAAAGGGGTTTTTATCATCCTTTTATGTTTATATATCGACTCTTCCCAATCACCTCTATATAATATCCAGATAGGCTCTGACATAAATGGTGGAGGCGCCTAAAAAATAGGTTTCGCCCCCAATAAAATCAATAAAGTTAAGATTTTAAATATAAAATACAGAAATGAAAACTTTGAATTGAATTATTTTAAAACAATAAAAATAATAAATTATTGTGGAAAGAAGTTAAAAATACGATTCTCTTGTCTCTCTCTCATTGGAATTTTTTTTTATATATATATATTTTTTGTGTGTGCACGTCTACTAATTATAAGATTTTCCGTTGTTGAAGTGTTCAGCCTTAGGCTAGGAAACCCTTTTTTTTTCTTCCTTTTTTTTGCAATATATTATCAGAATTTTAAAAGTTTAAATTTTGGACTGCCATTTCTTTGAGAGATACGGTGTGCAAATTTGCTCCCTTGGCAACGATATCCTATATCCGGTTGCATAAGATGAAGGTCAGTAATCTTATAACCCAGAAGGAATTTGCACAACAGACCTGAAAGAAGGTGAGCAGAAAAGTTAAATTCATCCTGAAAATTAGAGGCTGAAAGCACTTAGGCAGGACCCCGAATTTTCAAAGGCATGTCTTGTTCCGCAATACATTTTGTGTAGCTCGTTTACGTAAGGAAACGAGGTACGCAAGCAGCAAAAGTGCTGTCGCCAAAAAATCGTCAACAAATTTGAAGGACCCCTGAATTCAGCAGGTATTCATTCAGCAAAATTCACCTAAGCAGGAGATTTTGTTTAATGACACAACTGTGGAAAAAGGGAATTTTTAAATAAAAATACATCGTCCAACTTAAATTCATCCTGATATTTTATAATAGGTAATAATCCACTATAGGTAACAATACGGGTGACGGATGACGGATAGCGACTCGACGTTAGTCTTGTTAGTAAAACGACTGATTGATAGGTACCATATTGGAACAGATGAGCCTTTAAGAAGTTTAAATAGACTATCAGCTGCAGAATATGCTGAAATCGTGACTTATTTAGGCCAACCTGTACTTACTAGGGATGAAAATAGGTTATTAATTAATGAAATATGGGCAAAATCAGAATTAAATGTACCGGATTTATTACGAATTATTTTGAATAATGCAAAATATGATGAGAATTATTTAGAAGCTAGAGAGATATTAACAAACCAAGGTTTTGTAATAAGCGAAGAGAATAGAAAAACCGACGATTTAATTGATGAAAACCTAGGTTTACAAGCGGGTAATAATTCAAAAAACGAAACAGAAAAAGGGAATTTAAAACCAGAAATTACGAAAATCACAAAGTCGACTCAAACAATCATCATGGAGAGAACGCCTATTAGAATAACGCCACGGTATTTTTCGGCACAGGCTCATGAAGATATAAATCAGTTTATAAACAGTTGGGAGAAGTTAGCAAGATACCATAATTGGGAACAAAGGGAAATCATGCGAAGTATCCCGAGTTTCTTTCTGTCGGACGCACAGCTCTGGTACGACCAAAATGAAAAAATAGGAAAAATAAGGCCAACTTGGGAAGAGTTTAAATTGCAACTAAGACAGGAATTTCAGGATCCGAGTTTAATCGAATCTGCAAGGATGGAACTGTTAACACTTCAGAAATTAGATTCGGAAACTATGAAACAGTATGTTGATCGGCTAAGGAATTTAGTTTGGAAGGCTGCTCCAGACATGCCTACCAGCGAAAAACAACGAATTTTAGCGGCAGGTATTCCGAACGAATTTAGAATATGTCTTGCCGGAATAGACGATTTTGAACAGGCAGTCATAAAACTATATCAAGTGGAAGCCTTAATTAGGTTACCTAAAAACGAAAAACAGATCGAAATACAAAAACCCCCAAAATCAGAGGAAACCCTATATGAACGTGTTGCGGTTCTAGAAGCGGAGCGCCAGAACAGGGCAGTTGATCACGGATCATTTCAGGACAGAAATCGTGGAAGAGGAAATAGTATGAATAATCGTGTAAGTAGCCAGAACTATCGTGGGTATAGATATCAGAATTACCGCCAGAATTCTCAGAATTACCAGAGAAATCAAGGCTGGCAAGGTAACCCATATAATCAGGGATTCAATGATTGGCGAAATTCAAGCAATCAACAACAGTTCAACCAATATTCTAGGCCAAATAGAGGGGCATATCGTGGCAGAATACAAACTGGCCAAGGAGCACATAATAGCCAAATCGAAAATTTAGCAAGTGTTTTAGGTAATTTACTGCTACAACAAGCCCCATCTAATAGTGGTTACCAAGGTAGAGGACACAATACTTACAACACAAGATATAACAATCCGGTAATGAAGCAGATTGAACCAGCACACTTACAAATGAATAGGGGAACATTTTATCAGAATCAAAAAAACTGATAAAGGGGACAGTTGGATTAAGTCATGATAACTGCCCCCAAAATCAGAGAACTATGGGTAAAATTAATATGCCAAAAAACGTAAGATGTAAACAACCCTTGATAAAACTACTTGTAGGTAGGTATATATTACATGCATTGTGCGACACGGGTGCAAGTGTGTCCATAATCCATGAAAAATATGTTGACAATAAGATAGATATGAAGTCAACAAACGTACAGTTATATGCTATAGATGAAAATAAATTACAAATTCGTGGGAAAATAGATTTAAATTTAACAATTACTGACGATAATGGGATTGAAAAGCAAATTATTCAATCATTTTATGTCTGGCGACCAAGTATACATGAACAGACTTCTCAAAAAGCATTAGTTATATTGGGGAGAGATTTTTTTTATAACCAAAATGCCATAATGGATTTTAAGCAACAGATTATTGTAGTACAAGGTTCAAACATATCATTTAAGGATGAAAACGAAGATTTCATAAAAAATTCATGTGGTTTAGTTGTTACACGAGGCAAAAATCAAAAAGTTGAAAATGTAAAATCAGAGACTTGTGGATTAAAGACTCGAGAATCGAAAGGGAAAAGAACCGAAAGTAGGCCACGGGAGAACAATAAACAGTCGTTGAATTACACATTTAAAAGGCATAGCAATGAAACGCTGCCTAGACAGATTCCAGAAGAAACGGCGAATCAAATTACGGAGGCCAACGAAGGACGACTCAGTTCAGTTACCTTCCCTGCAGGGGAAAGAATAAGTGGGTCGAGTCAACTTCAATTGTTTCAAAATGCGTTAGACGTTCATGAAATTACATATAAAAAAATTTGCAAAAAGCTAAATGTCAATAATACAACATGTACAGAAGAATTGTTGGCACAGATTTCGCAATTATTGGGAATCAATTTGGTTTATTATAATGTATCACAGCAAAAAGCCCAATATTACCAATTCAAAAACCGACCTCAGAGGATACATATATATTTTATAGAACATTCACTAACAAGATTTTCATGGATAAAGCCAAACCCACATTTAAAGAACAGTTTCAAAGTCCAGGCAACAATATATAAGACACCTAACAGAATAAAAGGGGTAATTATACAGAAGGAGAAATCAGAAGTAAAAAATATAATCAAAGATCATGATAAAGGTACTAGAGCGATAATTAAACTTCAACCAGAATGGAGACAGATTATTAGCAACGTACAAACTAATGAAAATAAGAATATTGTAAAGGGTTTTAAAACTTATTTTGAAGGTCGGAAAGAACAAATCAAGGATTACAAAGGGATTAGATTAGATATAAATTCAGAATTAACGGCAAAAGACCATAATGAAATAGTAGCAATTTTAAAGCATCATGAGAAAGCCTTTGTGTTAGATGAATATGATATCGGGAAAGCGAAATGCCAATCAATAGGAATCCCATTGATCACGAACAAGCCAATAAAATGTAAAACTTTTAAACGTAACCCCCATGAAATGAACGCAATGAAGCAAGAGATTCAAAAACTTGAAAACAAAGGCATTATCAGGAAATGCTCAACTCCATATAGAAGCCCGTCTTATTTAGTCAAAAAAAAAGATGGTAACTTCCGCATGATTACAGATTACAGGGAATTAAACAAGGTTATTGATTATCAAGCATCAGGAGCTTATACTGGGAGAACCGCTCAAGAAGCTATTCAATTCGCTTCACAAAAATATATTTTGAGTTCTTTTGATTACGCGAGTGCATGGCATCAAATACCAGTAAAGGAAGAGGACCAACATAAATTAGGTTTCGCGGACCACAATAATGATACGTGGGTGTTTAATTATCTGCCTATGGGATTGAAAATATCGACGGGAAAATTCATAGAAATAGCGGAAAATACATTAAAATCGTTAATCGATCAACAACAGGTAACGCAATATGCAGATGACGTTTGTCTGGGGTCAATGGATATGACAGAACATAAAATCAACATGGACAAAATGTTAACATTGATAGAAGACAAAGGGTTGAAATTAAGTGCGGATAAGGTTCACATAGGATATCAACAGATTAAATTGTTAGGAAAAGTTGTAGGTTCAGGCAAAATTCAGACTGATCCAGAAAAAATAAAAACTCTTTTTGCTATCCCTCCTCCAACTACTAAAAAACAGGTTCAATCTTTAGTAGGAATGTTTGGATTTTTCAGGGAACATATTCATAATTTTGCATCAGAAATTCAACCAATAACGGACTTGTTAAGAAGAAGTAACAAACAGCAGGCAAAAATAATATGGGATAAACCACAACAGGAATCTTTAGACAGGATGAAACAGTTATGTTCTCGAGCGCCGATTTTAAGGACATATGATGAGAAGAAACCAGTGGTTATAATTGTAGATTCTGCAGCTCATGGGGTAGGAGCAGTAACTGTGCAGAATCATAGAGGGAAATGGTATCCACTAGAATTTTTTTCAAAGAGATACAGCCCAACACAAGCAAGGTATTCAGCAACTTACTTAGAATTAACAGGAATTTGCATAGCCGTACAGAATGCACGACAATATATACATATGTCTCCATTTGAAACGATAGTAATTTCAGACCACGCTGCTTTAAAATTCGTGAATAATATTAAAGAAGTTCATTCAAAAATTTTTAAATTGAGTTTAAAACTTAGTGAATTTCCAATAAAAATAATGTATGCAAAAGGAAAAACGATGTCAATGTGTGACCATTTAAGCAGATTTGGTGAAAGTCAGATCATGGACGAAGAAACCTTAGAACCAATTACTTTGCAGTCGGAAAATATTTGTGTGGTAACTCGTCAACAGGCAAAACAATTGGAAGAAGAAATGAGATTAGCCCAAAATCCTCAAGTAGATATGAGTAAGGAAGGAATGAAAGATCAATATAGTAGCGGTACACTGGAAACTTTTCAGCACTCTGAAGAATATCTTTTAGCGATAAAAAAGGACGATTTTGCAACAGAAATTACACAAATTATGCTAGGAAATAAAACATCGTCTAAGTTATTGAAAAATCAATCGCGGAAATATGAATTGGATGATATGGGATATTTATGGAAAAAAGCAGGGGATAGGAAATTACTATATATTCCAGTTTCTTTAAGAAGACAATTAATTACCACATATCATGATAATATGAGTCATCCAGGTAGAAAAAACACGTTGAAATTAATGAAAAATAAATTCTACTGGCATTCTTTAGTGAGCGATGTGACTAATCACGTTCTAAGTTGTGATATATGCCGCACGACAAAAGTTAATACACAGAAACGAGGAGGAGAACTTAAGGAAATGAAACCCATAACGGAATTTCCAAATGATGTTTTACAATGTGACTTTTTAGGGCCGATAGAATGCTCGCAAAATTCAAATCAACGACAGTCGATTTTGTTAATGGTAGATTTGCATACACGTCATCTTCAATTACAAATTTGTAAAAATCAAACCGGAGAAGAGGTAATCAATGCTTTAAAAAAATATCAGTACACTTGGGGTTTTATAAAAAATTTACAAACAGATAACGGCAAGTCCTTTAAAAATCAAGCAGTTAGTGAGTATTTGCAAGAAATGGGAATCCATCAAAATTTCTCAAGCCCGTATCACCCAGCATCTCAGGGAGCCACAGAAAGACGAGTAGCAACTGTCACCCAAGCGATTCGTCAAGTACAACAAAAAGATATTAACTGGGAACCTTATCTAAAAAGAATAGAGTTCAATTTGAATAATCAATATTGTAAACGAATAAAAATGACACCATTCTTTGCTATGTTAGGACGTGAGTCACGAATTCCAGATGTAACCGGATTTCATGCACCACAGGAAAATGAAAATGTTAGATTATGTCAAATGCAAAAAAATTGGAAAGAAATTCAGAATTCACAAAAAATAGCCCAAGATCAAAACAAAAAGCAATTCGACAAAAAAAGGACTGGTATACAGTATAAAGTAGGAGATTACGTATATTTTAATAGGAATAAATTGACAGATGGACAAGATATAACGAACAAGTTTAAGAAAATTTATTTAGGACCAGCAAAAATAGTGCAGGCACATGGTAATGGTGCATACACAGTGATACGAAAAATAAAGGATCGTGAAATACAGCAGAGAATCAATATAGATCAAATTGTACCAGGTCTAGCTTGTGAAAGAAGACCAATAATTTAAAAACACAATATTACAAAGAAATAAGAATTAGGGAAAAAATTTAAAAGTACAAACATAAGATTATACAATTAATTAGCAGAAAACAAAGTTAGAAAATGATTGCTTAATCTGAGGGATTTGAAAAATTGAGTCATGAATCGATTTTTCAAAACGCTGGACGTAAAACCATGGATTTTGCAGTCATAACTAACTTGCCCCTTCGAGACGCGTAAGCTGTAAAAACTGCACAACAGACAAGTGTAGCGGGCTTTGAACAATGTAGGCGTTATAAATAACGGAGAAAATTTTTTTTTTCTCTCTGTTTCTGGAAATTGCGAAAATATGAGAAATCTAACAGTACTATAATGATTTATAATGGAACGGTGATGATAGAAATTAAAACATATGAACCAATTTCAATAACATGCAACGAAACATGTATACTGAGCATAGATGGAAGAAACCATTTCCCGCAAACTAATCAGATTAGGGCTTCGGATTTAGTTTTGGTTCAATTTAGAGAAACTAAGGTACCAACATCAATAACACTAGACCTAAATAATGAAACAGAACAGATAAATGCTTTGGAACAATATTTGACAGAAGAAGATCCAATCAGAAAAATGGGTAAATTAATCGATTTAGCACCAAAACTGGAAAACGAGACAAGCACGCACCCATGGTGGGAAAAAGAAATTCGTTGGAAGCATTTGTCAATAGGAACAACATTGTTAATCGTTTTATTTTTGAGCAGTGTGGGACTATTATACTGTTACTTCAGTCGAAAAGGACAGGCAAACCCTACCTTTCAAACCAGTGTCCAACTGGTCCCACCACCTATTAACTCAAGACACGAAATATTGTCAAAGTAATTAAACAATTTTTTTTAAATGTTATAGAAGATTAAGGAAGAGTTGATATATCAAGGGTGATATAAAATATAATACAAAATAGGAAATCATGTTAACTATAATCTCAATGAATGGGAATGAGTCATAGTGATAGAACAAGTTATAGTGTTTAAGGGTTTCCCGATTAAAATGTACATAGATAACAATTTATTGTTTGAATAATACCAAATTAAGAATTTGAAATTGGGGTATTGTATATGATTTTATGATTATATGGTTTATTGTTTGATTAATATCAAATTGAGAATTTGAAATTGGGGTATTGTATATGATTTTATGATTATGTGGTTTATTGTTTGATTAATATCAAATTAAGAATTTGAAATTGGGGTATTGTATATGAATATATATATTAGATGTAATTTGGTTTAGACGTAAATTTGTTTAAATGAAACAAATGATTACATATTATGATGAAACTAATATTTTTTTTTTCTGATGAACTTTACATGTGGTGCCACAATGCAGGACTGATGCAAATACGAAGTAGGAATGAAGTGATACGCTGAATGAAGCGATAAGTGGACGCAGTTATGATTGTAAGAAATGTCAAGGAACCGATGGTAAATTGAGATGTACCTATGTAATAATATTAATAATATTTTGTTTGTTAAGATAACACTCCACACAACGGACATAGCAGAGAGGATTATGCAGGCAGGTGTACCAAGGAAGAAAGGAGCAAGCAGAGAGGTTCACGCAGAGAGAATCACACAGAGAGAATCACGCAGAGAGGACCAAACAGAGGATAATGCAGAATACTACAGAAGGATATCAATTTAATAGCAGTTGTAAATGTTACAGGTGTAAACAGTCTTTTATTTCCGGGAGGGGGAGATGTCGGATCCGCGGAAGACAAGGAATCGCCAGCGGGATATCCGACTTTTTCCAGACCAAGTTCGGAACTGCCGGCTCAGCATTTCGCCGCTTGTCTCCCTTCTTGACGCCCGACCGAGGTTATAAAGACTTCGACCACCGAATTCAGGAGCATCTTTCGCCCAGAACTGATCCCCGACGGAATAGCTCCCGTCTTGTATTCTCAGCGCCCATCTGGAGAAGCCTACTCTGCCGCACCTTCGAACTCTGCCTGAAGCTCAGAGACCCTTGCTGTTCACCCGGACCACCCGCCGATCACCGCAGGTACTTCATTGTGGAGAGACTTTAGAGTTGTATAAATAAAGGGGGGGTTTTATGTAATAAAAGGGGTTTTTATCATCCTTTTATGTTTATATATCGACTCTTCCCAATCACCTCTATATAATATCCAGATAGGCTCTGACAGCTCCTAAGAACAATTTAGTAGAAATAATTTTAATTTCTAAGAATTTTGTCTTTAAGAAATGATTATTTAATTTTAACACGTTAGGAAGGAGCTCCTTATTATCTGTTGGTTGTCCCGAAGATCCTGTAGCCAAGTGATCGAGTTTATTTTGTGTTGTGTTAGTTTCTACAAAATGTGTGTGCTATGAAAGTTTTGTGAGCAAGATTGTTGAGGAAATAAAGGTTCTCTTTCAACATTATCGATAACTAAAAGCACAAAGACGCTATGTCCAAAAACAGAGTTTTTTGAAAATCACAAAAGAATTCTTCACCAGTGGACAATTCCTAAAATAATGGCTTCGTTGTAATATTCTCGGAGTAACAGGAGCTTGAAATAAAATTGTCTTTATGCAAAAGGAACTTGTTGAAAACTTGTATTGAACACAGATTGAATAAAATAACAGAGAATGAATGTTTGTTTTGAATTGCGATTGAGACGATGCGGACGGTCGGAAACTGACTGACTCTTCTTGGGAACGGGAGGGGATTTCGCGGATCTCGCGGGATGTCTCGCGGCCGCGGGTTGGCGTCGCGGTGGCAACCGCGGTTCCATGATACCATGCGCATCTCCAATCAAAATGCTCAGTTGAAGCGCCAAAAGCTTCGCGGTTTGTTCAAATTGAAATGAGCCACAACAGGCTTATTACACTGAACTCGTTAATTTCTTTAAGAAATTTTCAAGCTATAACCGTCAAGAAGGTCAATAATAGTTTTGTTGAATTTTAGTTCTTCTAAAATTAAAAAAACAATAAATAATGTGGAAGATGGATGGACATAGCGCCTTTGTGCTTTAAGGTATCATTATTATGTAATCACTTTTCATCAAATTCAGCTCAATAATAAATTAGTTTGTATCCTGGACAATTGGTTTTCAATAATTTCATTTGAATCCCCGTCTTTGGTACCAAACAATGAGTAAGTCGCATAGGAATGATTTGGGCCGAAAGGAGACCAGGATGACCCGATCAAACGCTTTTTCCGTGTCTGCAAAGAGCCCAATGCTTGTGCCTTGGCTTTTACTGAAGCCGGCCGTGAAATGAGCTTCAAGGTGTATCGCCAAAGCTAGTAAATTTTCGTACATACCGAACCTCGAGACGAAATGTTCCACAGATACTTGATGGATCGAGAGGGTTCGTCGGTACATTTATTTGACCCGCTCACACTTGGGTTGTTTTATCCATGGCAGTGAATAACGACAATAATCGGCGGGGTGGGGCCATAATCTCGAAATGTTGATATGAGGCGGTAAATACGAGGGGCGTTGACAGGGCTCCTGTTTGATTTGAACGGTGAACGGAATGAGTAAATGTTTACCGGTAAATATGAGCAAATCTCGTCCCTCAGGAGGTTTCAAAATGGGAAAACCCGCTGAATAATTGGAATCTAGTGAGGGCGATTCGGGCTTCCAAAAGTCAATTTAAACACTGAAGTTAAACAATACTTTTTTATTAATTTATTCCTTACTTATTACAATTTCTTACTAGGTATATTATAGTAAGAGAGAATATCTAGCTGCCAGTTGTGCATCCACTCGCTCATCTATTTTTTCCAAGGTTGGCCCTCCACTGAAAACCTTTTTCAAGCGACAAGGCGATTACAGGCGACTTCCGGGGAAGGGCTTAGTTTATTTACAAATTAATGTCAAACAAAGAAGACTTTGAAACAGAGACGGAACTTGGTAGCATAAATTACATATTCAAAAATACTGCTTATGGGTCATTTTCCCAGAAAGGGCCAATCGTTGTCCAGAGAAGATTCCGAATGCACATTTATGATTTGGGCGTCAAAAAAAATTCTCCATAAACTATCAACTTCGTTCTACGTCGGGCAATCAATAAAATAAGCACTTATTCACGTTAAAATATAGAAATTAAAGTTTAAACAGGTTAATGTCTACTTATCTGCCATGTCAAGACCCCTAGGTAGTCAACTTTGCTTGAACACTGTGAATCACCGATCAAAGCAGAGGCCTGAATTTTTAGGGTTTCTTTATTGCATATAATACATGCAATTCTGAAAAAATATGGAAACCCATTTTTCTCATATCTAGATATTATCTAGATATGAGAAAAATGGGTTTCCATACTTTTTCAGAAGCAAACAAAGCGAGCATTAGGATAAAATGTGCTTGTCCGGAGGTTTTTGTCTTTAATCTGCCTTTTTGTGTTTTCGTATTTTGGCGGCTTATTATCGTTTCCCTCGGTTTCACTACCACTGTAAGAGGTTATTAAAGAAAGCGGCTGGAATCGTTTTTCTTTTATGTGGAAGTGTGCACAGGTGGTTTCAGTTGCAGAAACGTGGTGTCACAGTCACCGTCTGTCTTTAATCTGCCCTCCGTAAAACGGCAAGAAATCGATATTATTTTTTCTTTTTGGTCTCTAGTTCTAGTTTCTACCGAGCTGGTTCCAGCGATATGGTTACTTTTCAGCAGAACAGCACCAGAACGCGGGAAAAGCTGAAAAACCTAAGTGCCACCCAGGAACTTGTGTCTTTCATTTGCCGGTGATGGTGGCAGATAAAAGACCTTTGGGACTAATAAAGACTTTTTTCAAGTTGTTAACGATTTAATTAGAATTTTTCGTTGCAATTTAAAAACTTTACATTTTATAGCCTCAAAACTGTTTTCAGTAACCTTGAAAATCCTCTGGTACCAAGTTGCCGCCATGGTGCCTGGACACCAGAAACCACGTATTTCATGGGGCAAGACTGGCACCATTGGTGGTGGTGGTAGGGGGGGGGGAGGGTGAACTCGAATTCTCATGTTGGGTATCGTAGATCATGGGTTTTAAAATGCTCTTCAGATTCGAGGCTCGCATGCCCCTAGAAATGTTATGGTGAATAATAGTGGGGAAGAGACCACTATTTCTTGAATAAAGTACCGTAAAACCGTCAAACTTTACCCCAAGATTTACTCCAAAACAGTTCCAAATACAATTTCTCCCACTCGAAATGGGTTTAATTTGATTTTTTTAAAGAAGTGAATTGATCTTCAGGGCTTCCTGAACATTTTGAGTGGTCGAGCTCATTGATCAGATAATAATTATCTGATCAATGAGCTATAGGGGGGTTAAATTAAATTAAATGTTGGAGTAAAGTTACCCACGAGTGCGTCTATCTTTACTCCACTCTGAAAAACTCACGGTTATCGCTACAGAAACGGGCAGTGGTGCAATGTTACAAGTCGGGATTGAATTCATTACCCCAGAAATACTTGATAATATCAAGTATTTATAATATTATTATAAAATATATTCTGAGAACGCTGCAAATCATTGCTCAAAGGTTTATTATTTTCTGTATAGATCACCCTTCTGTATAGATCACTGGTTCTCCATCAATAGCACCTACCACCATCTGTATTCTCCCTTGACCTTCCCTCTCAAATTTCAGCTTCCTGCGTTCAATAGGATTGAAAATGGCTTCGGAGCTCACTCAGCTGATCAGTGATCTGAGGAGTGAAGAAGATCTCCTCGAATGCTGGAGACGCCTGGAAGAGCACTTCCAGTCAATAGGATTGAAAATGGCTTCGGAGCTCACTCAGCTGATCAGTGATCTGAAGAGTGAAGAAGCCTTTGAGCAATAATTTGCAGCGTTTTTTACCCACCAACATTTTTTTACCTACCAGCTAGGTACTACCTACCACACCATACTGGCTTCACACCTTCACAATCAAGTTTATTAGAAAGAACTAAACGCTTCACACTCGATTGGAAAAATAGAAGCTTCATATGGAAATTTGATTACTGGTTACGCAGAAGGCAAAACTGTATACAAATCGAAGAAATGAACAGCGATCGCATTTTAGTCCGATAAAATTTGAATGGGGATTAGACCTCTTTTGCGATTCACACTCATGATTCTGTTTTATCGAAGGAAAACCTTCAAGTACTCGTAGGGACCGAACAGTTTGTCCTACAGAGCTCCGGGTGGTCTCAAAAATTTTTGAAAAATTCAGTATTATTTAAAATTGGTGAAAAAACGATACCTTTATTTCGAGAATTTTCGAGCTACGGCTCTCTTGAAAATTTCAACCCTTAATTTTCACCCCTTAGAAGTGACCTACATCAACCAAAAGCTTCGCGGCACAACTAGACCCCAAATGGAGCCCATATACCAAATTTGAACCAAATCGGTCCAGTGTTGCTAAGAAAAGTGCCGCGTACGGCGTACGGCGGACGGACGGAAATTTTTTTATTCGATTTTCGTATTCTACGTACCTTGAAACGTAAAACATCAAATTTTGAGGGGGGGTTAAAATTTTTTTTTCTTGCTCGATTCCAAAGGCTTATTATTGAAAATAATAAACCAAAATTGAACTTTTTAGCTTGGAAAATACAAGTTATACCTAAGAAAAATATAAATTCCAATGATCATTTATTTCAACGAATTTGCTTGAAATGCAATATTTCTGGTTATATCACAATTTCAATCTTCCAGTATGGACAGACTTATGTGGGTAATCGAGCAAAACTTTCTACAAGTAAAGAAATATTAAAGGACAATAAACGATAAACGAATGACTTAACAAAATCACAGAAAAAGTCTGTGAAACACTTTTTTGAGAATTTGATTAGTGTAATTTGTTCAAAATAAGATATTGAAAGTGATATGATGAGGGCTTGCCTGGTAAATCCACTCCAAACACCTGATATGGAAGAAATTTTTGAGCACGAGAAACAGGACAAAAACAGCTGACCAGGAAACTATGGCTGATAACAGCTGATAACATGGATAAAGGCGCCATCGCAAGCAGCATCGATTCTCTGGGATGTGTAGAGAATAACGAAAACACAATAGCTAACTTTTATCTATCTTTTATCTGTTCTACCACGCTTACGTCACAATTGAAGATTCTCACTTTTTGGGGTAAAGTTACCCCTGGTGGGGTAAAGTTTGACGGTTTTACGGTACAAAATAAATTACATCGAGTGAAACAGGTTTTTCGCTTACCAACCGTTTAAATTGACCAAATGCTTATTAATTTATTAATTATGTTTTATTGGATTGTGGCGGACAGTGATCTTCCATGCGTCTTCATGTCGTGGACGTGCGTGGGTACTTGAAGTTACTTCCATCTACCGTAAAACTACGCAGTGACCGTAACAGTGTTTCGCGTGTGAAACCTACCTTTTCATGGATGCGTTAATTTAACCTTTTAAAGAGGAATATTCGAACGTGCTCTTTTTTCTCTCGAAATTTTGTCTCCCGTTTTCCATACTGTGCCCCCTTTTAGTCAATTGCCAGTATTACGATTTCAAATAATTATTTTCATATTGTATATAATACAGTTTTCTAAAGTTGTCGCCGAATCACGTCGTTTGTGTCAAGTCCCCCAAACAGCTCCAAATTGGTGACCCCGACTGCTTTGATCGACTCGGCGACGGCGGCCCTGCAGCTTACGCACTTGCAGCTTGCAGACAACGCGACCACGTGTTCGAGCACTTCGCTTGAAGTCGAAAAATTCTATCAGCGAGTCATTCAAGTCGCATCAACGGTAAGTCAAACCAATAATTGGTTTCAACAATTATTGTTGACTAGTTTCACGCCGTTATTATTCCGTTTGCTGGCCATGTCGACCGATCCACCAGGACCTACTGTGAAGGTGGAAGAGGCGCCTGCTGTTTCGGCGGTAAAGATAGGGCCCCTGTGGAGGAAACAAGTTAAAATTTGGTTTGCCCAGGTGGAGGCACAATTTTATAATTCGCGGATCTCGTCGGAGCTGTCGAGATACAACCACATGTTAGCCAACATGGAATCAGATGTTGCCGAACGAATCTCCGATTTTTTCTTGAAACCACTCACAGCTACTCCTTACTCGGACATCAAAGAACGTATTATAGCGGAGTTTGAGGAATCTGAGGGTAGGAAAGTCAACAAATTACTTTCAGAAATGGAATTGGGTGATAAGAGACCATCTGCGTTGCTTCGGGAGATGCGCAGCCTAGCGGGAGCTCAGATTAAGGATGATTTTTTGCGTTCCATGTTCATACAGCGTCTTCCCACACATGCTCGTTCTATTTTGGCGTCAAGTAATGACAATTTAGAATCGTTAGCTGTCATGGCAGATAAAATTATGGA
Source organism: Apolygus lucorum (assembly GCA_009739505.2). Lineage (NCBI taxonomy): Eukaryota > Metazoa > Arthropoda > Insecta > Hemiptera > Miridae > Apolygus > Apolygus lucorum. The sequence goes on from CM019179.2 coordinate 54,613,770, forward strand.
ATATTCCCCTACACCACAGGGTCATGTGTATGCGGCTCATTCTCGGGAGTCTAATCCTTCTACCGTGGATGAACGGCTAAGTAGGCTAGAGTCTATGATTGCTGACTTATCCTCCTCTTTTAAGCGCATGAGGGACTCTCGCTCTCGTTCCAGGTACCGAAGTGGGACTCCATCAAATAATCAGCAGTCTAGCAACAATTCTGGATTATGCACTTTTCATCAGAAATATAAGAAGAGGGCTCGCAAGTGCGTTCCCCCTTGCACTTGGAAAGATATGGGTTCGGGAAACTAGGTACACCAGCTGTCCTAGCGGCAGACAGTGTGGGTGGTACTTCCAGCCGCTTGTTCATTTTCGATAAAAATACGAATTGTAAATACCTTGTAGATACCGGGGCTGATGTCAGCGTCCTTCCAGCCTCCGCTCAAACTTGTCGCCAGCAACCTACACGCTGCCAATGGTACACCTATAGCTTCCTATGGTGAAAAATTGATCCAGTTGGACTTGGGATTTCGTCGCAATTTCTGTTGGGCTTTTCTGGTGGCAAATGTACAGCAACCGATAATTGGTGCCGATTTTTTGGAGCACTTTTCATTGCTGGTCGATTTGAAAAACAAGCGCCTTGTGGATACTCACACTCTTCTACGTGTTCCTGGGCTCACAAAACACAGTGATCAGCCTACCATCCATGTGATAAATCCTAGTCATGAATATAATTTAATTCTTAAAAAATTCCCGAACCTTCTAAGAGATAATCCATCTTTTCACACGCCTCTCATCTCTGATTTCCAGCATATGATTCCGACTGCTGGACCTCCTGTCGTCTCAAAAGCAAGAAGACTGCCTCCTGACAAGTTGAAACAAGCGAAACTAGAATTTCAACGGATGATCGATATGGGGATCTGCAGAGCTTCGAAGAGCGCCTGGGCAAGCCCTCTCCATCTCGTGCCCAAGAAAGATGGGTCGTGGCGCCCTTGCGGAGATTTCCGCGCTCTAAACGCAGCTACGGTTCCGGATCGGTACCCGATTCCACACATCCAAGACTTCAATTGCCAGTTGGCAGGTAAGAAGCTGTTCACCAAAATTGATCTGGTTAGAGCATTTCATCATATTCCAGTCGATCCGAATGACGTTCATAAAACGGCAGTAATCACTCCGTTTGGATTATTTGAGTTTATTCGCATGCCATTCGGCTTAAGGAATGCTGGTCAGTCGTTTCAACGATTTATTCACTCTGTCATTGGGGATTTTGAATTCGCCTATGCATTTCTCGACGATTTACTCGTTGCATCCTCTTCTAAACAGGAGCACCTTCAACATCTTCACATGGTTTTTGAGCGTCTTAATAAATTTGGTGTTAATATCAACCTGGAGAAATGTGTTTTTGGAGTTGAGGAGGTAGAATTTTTGGGCTATTCTGTTTCTGCTGGAGGTATTAAGCCATTGCCTGCCAGAGTTTCAGCTATAAAAGAGTTTCCGCAGCCTGACACCATAGCACAACTACGTCGATATTTAGGACTTCTCAACTTTTATCGCCGCTCAATTCCTAAAGCTGCTCTGACTCAACAAATTCTGTACAATTTATGCAAGGATACCAGGAAAAATGATAAGCGTCCTATCCAATGGACACCAGAGGCCATTCAAGCTTTTCATAAAACCAAAGAGGAACTAGCTAATGCTGTGCTTTTAGCGCATCCTTGTCCTGATTCACAACTAATTCTCATGTTTGATGCTTCAGATTTTGGAATGGGTGCGTCGCTGCATCAAATCAAGAATGGAGAAGCTGAACCGTTGGCGTTCTTCTCGAGGTCACTCTCTGAGACTCAGAAGCGGTACTCCACGTATGACAGAGAGTTGCTCGCCTGCTACTCTTCGGTGAGGTATTTTCGTCATATGTTAGAGGGGCGCACTTTCACTATGATAACTGATCATCGTCCATTGGTATTTGCTTTCCGCCAACGCGCAGACAAAGCTTCACCTCGTCAGATGCGCCAATTAGATTTCGTCGCACAATTCTCCACTGATATTCGGTATATTGCTGGTAAGGAGAATGTGGCGGCCGATTTTTTTTCTCGTATTGCATCTGTAGCCGTTCCATGTTCAATTGAATATCAAGAGCTGGCCCAAGCACAAAAAGGCGATACAGAACTAGAGGCTTTGTCAACATCGTCATCTCTGCAATTCCGTTCCATTACACTTCCATCTGGTGATAGCTTAATAGTGGACGAGTCTACGGGCAAGCTCAGGCCTTATGTTCCTGAAAGTTTTCGTCGCAGGGCGTTTGAAGCAGTGCATAACCTTGCGCACCCAGGTCTGAAGGCGACAGTTGAGATGGTCAAGCAGCGTTTCATATGGCCTTCCCTGGTGAAGGATGTTAAGTTATGGGCTCGTTCGTGTATTCCTTGCCAACGAAGCAAAATACATCGCCATACCACTAGCTCAATAGGACAGTACACTCCAGTCGAGAAGCGTTTCTCTCACATAAACATCGATTTTGTGGGACCATTACCTCCATCGCAAGGATTCACCTATTTACTTACGATGATCGATAGATATAGTAGGTGGCCTGAGGTTGTTCCCGTCACGGATTGTACCGCAGAGACAGCGGCATATGCGACCCTTCATGCCTGGATTGCGAGATTTGGCGTACCTGAATTCATCACTTCCGATAGAGGTCGGCATTTTGATTGTGCTCTGTTCAAGACTTTAACTACTGCGCTGGGTATCCATCATATCAAGACCTCAGCGTACCACCCGTGTGCTAACGGTCGGATAGAACGGTTTCACCGGGTTTTGAAAGGTGCACTCAAAGCTCAGATGACGGACGACTGGGTGGGAAAGTTGCCAACAGTTCTATTGGGATTAAGGTCGTATATTATGCCCACATGTGGGGCAACGCCGGCCGAAATGTTGTATGGTGAACCTATCAGACTCCCTGCAGAATTGCTGCACTCAACTTCTGGAAACAATGCTCTGAATACTGACTCATCAGGTTTTGTGTCTCGTCTTAGGGAAAACCTTCGTAATCTTCAGCCAGTTCCAGTCGAGCATCATGGGACCCACAACATTTTTGTTCATCCTGATATGAAAACCTCAACTCATGTCTTCCTTCGAAGGGATAGCACTCGTAAGCCATTGCAACCCGTATACGATGGACCATTTAAAGTCACCAAGAGGCGAGACAAAACATATGAGATTGAGACGTCACGTGGCAGGCTCAGTGTGTCGATAGATAAGATTAAACCTGCCTATCTGCTCAACGAAGACATCGAACCCAGTAACAGTCCTGAAGTCCCAGCACAGCCAGTACTCACCACACGCGCTGGAAGAGCTGTGCGGCGTCCAGCCAGGTTTTTACGGTGACGTTGCCACTGGGGGGAGATTATGTGGCGGACAGCGATCTTCCATGCGTCTTCATGTCGTGGACGTGCGTGGGTACTTGAAGTTACTTCCATCTACCGTAAAACTACGCAGTGACCGTAACAGTGTTTCGCGTGTGAAACCTACCTTTTCATGGATGCGTTAATTTAACCTTTTAAAGAGGAATATTCGAACGTGCTCTTTCTTCTCTCGAAATTTTGTCTCCCGTTTTCCATACTGTGCCCCCTTTTAGTCAATTGCCAGTATTACGATTTCAAATAATTATTTTCATATTGTATATAATACAGTTTTCTAAAGTTGTCGCCGAATCACGTCGTTTGTGTCAAGTCCCCCAAACAGCTCCAAAGGATTATTTTGGAACTAAAGTTTTATTGAAAATTAAATCGAGTTGCTCACTAAAAACGCAGTTTTGTCTTTTTATTTTACTTTTTCCCATTTTCAGAACATTAGAATTAAGTTTTTTGAACAAAATTATGCATTATTGTTGTTTGCACCGAATTTTGAAGGGTGAAAGTTTGGATGAAACATGATCACGTCTTTAATCTGTCCATGAATTACTGCGATTCGGGCACGACAGTCTTTCATCTGCCGATAGGTTTTCGTCTTTAATTTTTAATTAATTAATTAAGCGCCCCACTGTGTGTTCTTCCGTCGAAATTCAATCAGTATGGTGTGAGGTTAATCCCTGATTTTTGGCAGAACTAGAGTCGAACTTTAAGTTTTCTGAAATCTTGGGATACCGATTGTCCCTTTCTAGGAAAATTACCCTTATAGATTATAAATCATAGTTAACCAGAGTTAATAAATCTTTCATGCAGAACGCACCTTTTCTAAAGCTTGTAACGAACAACTTGTTTTACTTAATTTATCCATTGCTGAACAAATAAATCCATATAAAAACAATAGCAAATAAAATAAAAGAACATTTATCCAACGTAAAGGACTCTAAATTAATGAAAAACATTTCGATAACGCTGTATACAAGGTAAGATAAATATGATACAATTACTATATGTATAAATACGTATATACAAATAGGTTATAAGTTAATAAGTTAATAAATAAGTTATAAGTTAATAAATAGGAATTAATAAATAACTTCTACATTTCCCATCTGATTTCGATGAAATTTTCAGGAATTAGGCGAGTTGGGGTGGAGATGGTCCCCCATGTAGATCATGGCCCCTATATGTATTTTGTGCATACGCAAACTCATTGGTACCCTATATGTCACAATATAATATATTGTTGACATATTATGTCAACCGTAATACGAACAACTTCTCACCTGTCATTCGTCCCAAAGACACAGCTGTTTTTGGCGGACGTAGTAGGCGTAGAGGTGGCACTTGCGGCAGGTTCGGATCCCGCACCTGTAGGACGAGCCGTCTTTGGCTCGGCAGTACTTGAGACCGCAGGGATACCAGCCGATGCACGTCTCGAGGCGGCAGGTGCACGGCGCCCACATCCCCTTCGCTTCGCGGCACGTCGACGGCGCTCGCGGCGCCTCCCTTACCGCCGCCAGTAGCCTCCGCCGTTCGGCACCTCCTGCGAACAATCAATCAATTGATTAGTTAACGTGCTTAGTCACGTCTCCTCACCTCCAACCGAGTGGTTTCAATAATTGAAGAGCTCGGCCGAAAAGGGGAACATGTTCCTTTTTTGAATTTTACAGGAGAGCCAAAAAACGAATCCCAATCATGCGGTCTTGAATTCACAAGCTAAATCGAACATGTACCCCTGTTCCATCAGATTTCCCACAAGCTAATGATATATTAATACGTACCGTATAATAATATTATAAGAAAGCTATCTATTTGTGGCGCAGTTAAACATTATAGCATTTACAAATGTATTTCAATCCTTTACAAAATAATTAAACCCTTTACAAAATTATTTCAACCTTTTACAAATAAAGGGGAAAAGGGTTTAAATAATTTTGTAAAGGGTTTGAATAAATTTCTAAAAGGTTGAAATAATTTTGTAAAGGGTTGAAATAAATTTGTAAATACTAGGTATACATGAACACAAAACACTTTGAACACAAAACGTTTGATAGCTTTGAAACCTTGATAGCCAGAAGAAAACAGGCGGTCGTCGGGTTTTGAGTAATTACTCATCGGGTGATCGTCCTAGCAACGGGAACATGTATCCCTATTCGTCTATTGGAGGCGTCACATTTTCACTTGCTCTCATCGCAAAAAAACAACCATGAAGTTAAAAATATCGATATTTTATTCTATAATCTTGTAGAGGAAACCTCAAGCTTCAATTTGACGCAAAAAAAAATTTTCGTAAAAAGTGACATGTACCCCTTTTCGGCCGAGCTCTTCAATTAATCACTAATTAGTGACACCGGCACAACGGGGACGAATACAGCATTTCCAAAACACAGTCAAATAGTTTGGAAATTTATTTTCTAGATTTGGGAGATGGTTTTAGGCCTTCCTGAACGATGTCTGTCTGTGTGTCTGTCTCTCATGAAATTCTCGTAACTGGCATAACTGTACCAAGTTATTATGTCCGATTTCGATGAAATTTTCAGGGAATGAATGATAGCATGTTATTATTGGTAATATGTTTTAATGGTAATACAATAATCAATCAATTGTAACATGATAGAGGCTTTGATAATTTTATCTTCAGAGTTCAGTGTAATTAGAAATATTATAAACAACAATATATAATTATGACTAGCTGAAAAGCTTACTAAAAGCAGGCAAAAACTATTCCTCCGACTCTCCCCGCCACCTACTCCCTCCGACTCCTCCCGCCCCCAACTCATCCTGGCTCCTATTCCTCCAACTCTCCCCGCCTCCCACTCTTTCCAACTCCTCCCGCCTCCAATCCTTCCGCCCCAACTCATCCTGGCTCCTATTCCTCCAACTCTCCCCGCCACCCACTCTTTCCAACTCCTCCCGCCTCCAATCCTTCCGCCCCCAACTCATGCCGGCTCCTATTCCTCAGACTCTCCCCGCCACCCACTCCCTCCGATTCCTCTCACCCCCAACTCATCCCGGCTCCACTCTCTCCGACTCCTCCCGCCTCCGACTCCTTCCACCCCCAACTAGCTGAAAAGCTCACTAAAAACAGGCAAAAACGATTCATCCGACTCTACCCGCCACCCACTCCTTCCGACTCCTCCTGCCTCCAATCCTTCCGCCCCCAATTCATGCCGGCTCCTATTCATCCGACTCTCCCCGCCACCCACTCCCTCCGATTCCTTCCGCCCACAACTCATCCCGCTTCCGACTCCTCCCGGCTCCGACTCCTCCCGCTTTCGACTCCTCCCGTTTCCGACTCCTCCCGCCTCCAACTCCTTCCGCCCCAACTCCTCCCGCCTCCAACTCCTCCCGCCCCCAACTCATCCCGGCTCCAATTCCTTCCAGCCCCAACTCCTCCTGCCCCCAACTCCTCCCGCCTCCGACTCCTCTGACTCTCCCCGCTCCCACGACCCCTCTAACTCCTTCATACAGCTCATACAACATACACACATACGTACGGTTTGGGTTGTATGTAATTAGATAACAGTAATAAATACATATAATATACATAATAACTTTTTTTAATTATTCTATAACGATATTCCCATAAACATTATTAACTTTATAGTCATCGTACATAGGTTAGTAAATGTTAGAGTTATTTCTATACTTTAAATTATCATTATAAATTATAATAAGTACAGAATTTGTACTTTTATCAGAAATCATTGACTGAATGAATTTTTCTTCAAGTTGGTTGGTGGTAACAATGGCAAAGCCGTGTTCTTTGCAGATCTGTATAGAAAAAATAAACCTTTGTGTAATAATTTGCAGCGTATTTTCTCGCTTTCATTGTATTATTATTATTATTTTCTTAATTTTATTTTGTTTTAATAATTTATAAATAAAACGAACTTCATGGCTATGGCCAAACGCTAATGCCAATTGAGAGAGAAAAAAAAGACTTACATCTTTGTCACTGTTGCTAAGTCAGATATTTTGCAAGCATGATTTACGTTTCTTTACTATAAAATTGCAAAATAGAACGCAGAATTTTGTGTTCAGCCATCTTCTCAAAACACTTGTGTGGGTTGTAGGTTCACCCTTTACTGCAGGAACCTGCGTAGGCAGGAGAGAGCGACAATAAAGGTAAATGGATTGAGTTGTGGAAAGGGGAGGTTTTTTTGCGGGGAATTGCGTAGGCGAGCGGAATAGGAAGTCAGGATTAATTGGAGGGTCGTTAGCGAGCGGCAGCTATAATAATAATTGTTCAGCCTTCTCCACAGAATTCCTTCTTTAATTAAAGTCCGGAGAGGGTTGAAGGTCGAAGGCCGAGGTGGAGCAGTCGGCTGGCAGTTTGGTTTTTGCAAATTACCGTACTATCCTGTGGTTAGTGGAAATTCGAAACCTTAAAATAATTATCTTTACTGAATATGGACGTTCCAATTAGTACGAGACTGAATACACACAGTATTTTCAAACGAGTAGGTAATCTATGATCGTTGGTGTGTTCAAAGAATTGTATAGACCGGTTCGATAGAACATGAGGTTATGGTAATGGGGTATTTCAGTCAATTAAAATAATTTTTTTTTTCAAAAGAGCATGGGTCAGGAATAACGGTGATCGGGTTAATCGAGAAAATGTTTAGAAGAAATTAAGGAAGCTAATGAGAGTTGAAGATTTGAATGTTGTGACGTATTAGAGTATTTTTTAAAAAAAGAGCAAAAGAGGAAAAAGAGCAGCTAACTTTCCATGTCATTTTTTTCAGATCTCCTCCGTTAAATAGTGAAAAGTCAATCCTGCAGTGACGCTAACGTGACGCTTATACAGGGTGTCTACACTTAAGATGGGCATAACTTCAGGGTTCGATTCTACAAGGTTTCTTTTAACCCACTCAAAATTCCTTTTTTTCACTTTAAAGTTTCTTTTTCGCGTTTTCGACCTTTTGGCACTGATATGGTCATAACTTCCCTTATTTATCCTGAAAATTCAAATTTACTGCACCGTTAGAAAGGGCGTTAAATTCCTAAGCTATCTGGTGCAAAATCAAAATCTTTCAGCAATAGAATAATTTCAAAAAATCAAGTCAAAAAGCAAACTTTAAAAATGTTTCGAAACTTGACTTTTTTCGACCAAAGTTTTCACTCTAAATCCCTGCCCATTTCGATGGGCGCTCTTCGGAAAACATGCTCAAATTGTCAGCTTTCCATCGGTATATCAATTTTTCTTTATAACATTAAAATTGGAAGAGTAAATGAAGTTTGAATGTCAAAAAACGTGTGTTTTACAAGAAAATCCAGTGTTTATGATCCATGATTTCCATGGTTTATGATCCACCTCGATCTCAAGATGGCTTGATGGTTTTGGTATAATTTTCTATGTAATTTTTTACGCTGAATCCATTAGTAATACTTCCGAATGATTCCGACTGCTAGAAAGTGGATTTTTTAAAGAAAAACTTCGTTTTTTGTACATAAAATACGCATTATTCGTAGATGTGGTAGTGAGCATAAAGTAACACCTTTCTACTCAATAAAAACGCCGAATTTCTAGTTGATTGAAGTTTTTATTGAGTAGAAAGGTGTTACTTTACGTTCACTACCATATCTACGAATAATGCGTATTTTATGTACGAAAAACGAAGGTTTTCTTCGAAAAATCCACTTTCTAGCAGTCGGAATCATTCGGAAGTATCACCATTGGATTCAGCGTAAAAAAATACGTAGGAAATGATACCAAACTCGTCATGATCGAGGGGGACCATAAACCACTTAGAACACTGGATTTTCTTGTAAAACACACGTTTTTTACATTCAAACTTCATTTACTCTTTCTTTTTGAACGTTGAAAAGAAAAATTGATAGACCATTGAAAAGCTGACAATTTGAGCATGTTTTCTCCGAAGAGCGCCCATCGAAATGGGCAGGGATTTAGAGTGAAAACTTTGGCCAAAGCAACAATATACTCGTACTGGTTATTGTAATATGGTTTACGGATTATCGGGATATGGTTTTTAATCGGGTTGAGAACGGGGCGGTAGTTCTGACCTCTGTCGGGGCGCCTCGGAACTGGGTTCTGCAATTGAGCGGTTGATTTGAAATCCGGGGGAGTTCAAAAAGAGAACATCGGCGGAAAAGAGAAAAAAGTATTCCGCAGAGGGAGCGGAGTGACAGTTCGAAAACAGCATTGATCTAATTATTTGGGCGGAATTCCTTCCCCATCTCCAACCCGTTCGAATAATCAACCTGTTCTCCAGCCGGGCGAAAATCACTTTAATTAGGAGGAACAGGTGGGTTCAGCTAAATTCTCAGTTTAGCAAATCGGCAAATAGCGAGCCATGTAATGAGAAAACTGATTAGGCGTCTTTTTATAGACGAAAAAGGTCAATACCAATTATAACCAGGGCAGAGTTACAGATCTGTCAGTTACGAATACATACGTACAATAGAGAGACGAAGTTATGGTTTCGTCATGGTAAGTTGACAAGGCTCTCGCACAGAGCCTATTCAAATGGTTACGTTGTGGTTCATCTCACTGGTTGCGATTTGAACAATAGGAGGTGGGTTGATGATTCATCACTTGTCCAATTAGCTGACTTGATATCATCAACATCCCATCGAGTTGTGGTTGGCATTTTAGAATCACAGTCAACCTCATGAAAACTCATATTCTACAGACAAATTAAGAACTTTTTTCTGTAAAATATGACTTTTTATTATCCATTGTGATGAGAGATAGGTAATTAATAATAATAATAGTGCACCCATCCTAGAATAGGGGCACAACTCAAAAAACGTGATTTTTGGGGAATTGCGTTTGAAGTTTGAAGCCCATTGGCTGGCGGTTCCACTCAATAGAAACGTACCGCCAACATTTACTATTGCATAACTGTGTACTGTAACGTCTGAGCTAATGTTTCATGGCGAGTAAAAGATAATTTGTTGTTTAGCGGCCAAGAGGGGCGTAAATTTCGGTCAAATTTCGAGTTGTTACCTTTTTAACCGAACATTCTCTAAGATATTTTGAAATGTTACCTTACCCAATGATACCAAATTATAACTTTCTGTGCCCCTAGTAAATATCATTACTTACTCACTTGTGTTTCCCAACGGGAAATTATTACCCGTTCGTAAACAATAATAATGAACCTTAACACAAAATGGTTTGGGATCTTTTATGGCCTCTGCTGGACTGTACTTGGTGTAGGAATAGTTGGCTGTCTAGAAGTTTGAACCTAATGGAGAATCACGACTTTTCTTTTAAAATCCTCCTAATTTTTGGGGCGAGTTTTTTAGTTGGCTCTTTGTTCCACGAACCAAACGTCTACCCCTCCTCCGTCGAACAAAGGAAGTAGTGCTCTCAAGCGGTCCCTGAATAATACCGCAAAATGCCTGTCATCTACGAATGTAGTAGACACCTTCAGCAATGCTTTCCCGGTCATAACACAAAAACCCCATTTTTTGAGTTGTGCCTTTATTCTAGGACGGGTGCGTTATAATCAGTTCGCTGGGAAATATGGTATGAGTGGAGGGTCATTTCGGGGTTAAAATAAATTATATTGTGAACAACCCGGTCATATGTATATTGACATATTCACTGTTGAAAGAGGAGTATGATATTAGGTAAGTGAAACCAATGCAATAACACTCCTTCTCATTATAACAGGTGTGGCAGGCTGGACTCACTGCTTCTGAGTTTACAGCCATGCCACGGGAAAAGCAGCACCTGATGGACCTCGGACAAAATACGAAAATTTGTTATTTGCTCGACTGTTTCAAAATCCTTCTGGGCGAACGGGCTGACACAGCAGAAGTCAAAACTGTGTCGCCACCGTCCACGACGAAGGAGGACAATTTGGTTACAGGACGGCGGATCGGAAGGTTCTCCTCGGACATAAATTCTGGTCCAGGTGGTTACCGTTGGGTTTGAGGACTTTGGTGATCTCCACGTCTTGAACGATTCGGCATCGGGCGTGCAAAAGGTTAATCGGTATCGCGACGGGTCGACATTCGGATCCTGGCAGGACGATCAAGGAGGGACTACCACTGCGAGTACTTAATAGGAACAACTTCCTGGACTGTCTTCCAGCATAGGGCTGCCAGTGTCTATTAGGAGAAGTATTAGTTTCGTGGGGGTCTTAATAACAGTCATACATTAATTTTAATGAAAACCTTCTAGGATTGAGCAAGCAGCTCGTAAGTTTCGACTTAAGTGTTTCCCTCATCCTCCGTTAGTTCGGGGCGCGCTAATCACGTCCCCTTAGATTCCCCATTTTAGTAATTAAGTATAATTATTTATTCTAGTAACTCAGCTTTGTTCTTTCCCCACTCTCCCCAGCAATTCCTAGGCTGTTACAACAGGTTTATAAAAGCTAAGATTCTTCGAACTCGAATGGTAAGTAAAGTAAAGCAAGCAACCATTTCAGGAGGAAATGGAGAAAAAAACTCGGCGCTTTGCGCCTCGGCGGGGGGCTCCGCCCCCCTGCACCCCCCGGTTTATTTCTTTTTCCATACTCTGTATGAAATCATAGGAACACAGAATGTGTTTTTTTGCGATGCTAGTCATCCGTTAAATAAAAAACAACAATAATAAATGTGGAGTCTTTGGCAATAATAAAATAAATAATTGTTAGACATTTAATTTGGTCTAAAACCCTATAAATGTTATATAAATAAATATGTAACTACAAGAAAAATACTATATAAATTGAGAGCTTTCCAACGAATGGTGAACAATTTCTGTGCAATGAACACTGCGGGAGTTCTATTTCCTTACCAACGGCTTGGTTGCACGTGAAAATCATTATAAAAGGCGCGTAACGGTTTTTTCTGTCGCTTTTTCGTGACGATTTTTTTTTCGGTAGGTCATCGCAAAAACACATTCTGTGTTAAAACTTGTTTTGTTGGATGGAAATAGAATGGATGTTGTGAAATCTGGAGGGATTTTTTTCTTTTTTTACTGATCAACTAACTGAAGCCACTAAGACGTTTTATAGTGTTTTTGGAAGAACTGGACATCCCAGATGAACTTTATGTGTTCTCTTGAAGCAAATTAATTTGTTTTGTCTTTATATATAAATTTCTTAACATTTTTGTTAACTGAGTGACTCACAACATGTAATACTCATGTGTTGCATGTTGGTTCTTCTGAAATTAAAAAAAAAAAAAACATTTCAGGTTGGATTTTGTTTTATAATTTTCAATAATAAGCCTTTGGAATCGAGCAAAAAAACGTCTGCCAAGTGGGTGTGGCACATAGCTTCCTCGTATCCATAACCCGATTATATAGATGATCCGATGCATAGTAGTTAATCTCAAAACACCAATCTTTAAGTACCTTTCACTACCCTCATAGGGGACCATCTATACGCTAATCTGGACAATCCTAGAAAATTTCATCAAATTCGGGCAAAAAATGAAAGTGCGGTAGTGATTGGAATCAAAAAATTTCTTAGCAAGACTGGGATTCGAACCTGGGACTCCGGGGTGTGAGTCCAGTACTTTGCTCACTGATCTACAAAGGGGTTGATTCAATGGCTTTGAGATCCTCAGCTCAGACGCAACTGTTATGGGTGTTACAAGGATTTTACGATTGCGCATGCGCAGAGGCTACTGTAAAATTTAAGGCCTTGATTTTCATTGGGGACCATCTACAACCTAATCCGCGTAATCCCTGAAAATGTCATCGAAGTCGGGTAGAAATTGTGGAAGTTATGGCTGTTACAAGCAATTCACGTTCGCGCATGCGCATCGGCTACTATCAGTCCGGGGATGATGATTTTCATAGGGGACCATCTAAACACTAATATGTAACATCCCTGAAAATTTCATTGAAATCGGATGGAAAATGTGGAAGTTACGGCCGTTACAAGGAAATTAACGTTTGCGCATGCGCAGTGACTACTATCAGTCCGACGGTGATGATTTTCATAGGAGACCATCTAAACACTAATCTGTAACATCCCTGAAAATTTCATTGAAATCGGATGGAAAATGTGGAAGTTATGGCTGTTACAAGGAATTCACGTTTGCGCATGCGCAGTCGCTTCTATCAGTCCGGGGATGATGATTTTCATAGGGGACCGTCTACACACCAACCCGCACAATCCCTGAAAATTTCATCGAAATCGGACAATAACTTCGTATAGTTATGCGCGTTACAAGGAATTGATGACAGACGGACAGACACACAGACACACAGACAGACAGACAGACAGACACGGAACCAAAATTGTTCAGAAAGGTCTAAAACGCAAAACGCGAGTGAAAATTTTGATTTTGGAGAACTTTTTTTTTTCGTCCTTGAAAAGTGAAAACAAAGCTTCCGCTACCTTGGTAGACTCGGAAGCAAAAAAAAAAAAAAAAATTAACCCTCTCTCAAAATTTGATGTTTTACCTACGTTTCAAGGTACGTAGACTCCGAAAATCGAATAAAAATTTTTCCGTCCGTCCGCCGTCCGAGGCACTTTTATTAGCAACACTGGACCGATTTGGTTCAAATTCGGTACATGGGCTCCATTTGGAGTCTAGTTGTGCCGTGAAGCTTTTGGTTGATGTCATTCTCTTCTAAGGGGTAAAAATTGAGGGTTGAAATTATCAAGAGTGCCCTAGCTCGAAAATTCTCGGAATAAAGGTATCGTTTTTTCACCAATTTTAAATATGATTGAATTATTGAGACCACCCGGAGCTCTGTAGGACAATTTGTTCGCTCCCTACGAGTACTTAAGGGTTTTCCTTCGATAAAACAGAATCACGAGTGTGAATCACTAAGGAGGTCCAATCTCCGTTCAAATTTTATCTGACTAAAATGCGATCGCAGTTCATTTCTTCGATTTGTATTCAGTTTTGCTTTCTGAGCAACCAGTAATCAAATTTCCATATGAAGCTTTCTATTTTTCGAATCGAGTGAAGCGTTTAGTTCTTTCTAATAAACTTGATTGTGAAGGTTTGAAGGCAGTATGGTGTGGTAGGTAGTGCCTAGCTGGTAGGTAAAAAATAGGTAAAAAACGCTGCAAATCATTGCCCAAAGGTTTATTATTCAGAAGTCGGTCCGAATCTCACCAAAGAACGCTCGCCCCAGCGCCCAAGGCCACACCGGACCCCCTCCTAGTTAAAAGCTAACTTGTATCAATAATTGTGTTCATTAGTATGCGTCATTGCTGACGAACTCCATGGTTTATAAAGGTTTCCCTCTTCACATGTTTAGAACCAAGATATCAAAACGAATCTGCCAACCAAGGATTGTGACTGATGACAGGCTCCAATAGCCACATCACATATGATCTACAGCAAATAGTTTTGAATGCCCTGAGGTAACAGCAAGCAGAAGACTATCATTGGCTCAATTAGCCATTTATTCTTCGAGGGCCATTTCCATGATAGCCGAAACCAAACTAGCTTAAAGTTGATTCGCGAGTTCCTGGTCGTAATCAACTATCACAGGTCTCTCAGACCTAGATATTGAGTAAGACGACTAGCAGGCAGACCAATCGACCGATTTTGAGGAAATTTGGTATATGGGCGTCATTTGGGGTCTAGCAGTGTCGCGAAGCTTTTGTCAACCACTTCTAAGGGATGAAAAATAGGGGTTACAATTTTCAAACCGCCCCAGTTCAAAATTTTCGATATAGCGGTATTGGTTTTTCATAAATTTAAAATATTGGATTTTCGGAATCGTTGAGACCACGTAGAGCCCTGTAGGCCTAACCGTTCGATCACTATGAAATCTTGAAGGTGAGGCGAGTGATAAATCAGAAACATGAGTGTGAATCGCAAATGAATGTTCACTGACGGAAGTAGGCCAAATCTTAGTTCAAAGTGCAGCTAAAAAAAATCGATCTTTTTCTTCTCAGTTTGTGCTTTCAACTTTGGTAACCAAGAACCAAATTTCCACCAAAAAACCGGATAACGATGTTTTGGTGGGAATTCTCCGTAAAAATAAACTTGATAGTGATATAGAAAAATAATCAACCGATGAGTGAAAATTTACATCGTAGTTTTTCAACAAAATTATTGGAATGGACGAGTTTAAAGATGGTAAATTCGATTCCAGAATACAATAATTCCCTTGGATTTCGATTTCGCAGACAAAATTGGTCAAACGAATGTTTGTTCGTCTCATTCGGTGAGATAATAAGAAATAAGAAGATAAGGAAATAAAAATTATCTTCCTTTTATTCAAGGTTTTAAGTTTTACCATTGAAAATAACTTACAGTATCGCCAAGGCGCACCACTAGATCCCAAATTGGTAATGAATATTTCACCAAATTACAAGATCGAATTCGCTGAAATAAGGTATCATTATTCAGTTTGGACACGTTCCGACAATCTTCCTTGAAATAAAATTTATAAGCAACTTTTGTATCGATCTGATGGGAGAGACTAGATAATTTCACATATTCAACACTCTCCTATTTTGAACTGAGGAAAATAAACCGCGTGTTTTATTAATCGAAAACCACCAGACCCTTAACCAGGCGAGATTTCATTAATAAAGACAAACACACACGAATACAAGTTCTACCTCTTGAGTTCCCGAGTTGACTGTTTAAACTGAGAAACTTCACCGAAAGGTTTGCAGAAGGGTTAATTGAGTTTGGCGAACATCAGTGATGATGTTAACAATGTTGATGATTGATCATCATTCATCGCCGTTTTAATTTATCTTCAGCCATTTTGGTTTATTATTTTCAATAATGAACTTTTGGAATGGAGCAAGAAAAAAAAACAATGTTTAACCCCCCATAAAATTTTATGGTTTACGTTTCAAAGTATCTAGAATTCAAAAATCAAATTTGTAAAAAAAAAAAAAAAAAAAAAAAAAAAAAAAAAAAAAAAAAAGATTTTGACGGAATTAGATACTTGGGTTCCATTTGGGGTCTAGTCGTGCCGCAAAGGTGTTGTGAAAAATAGTGGTTGTAATTTTCAAAAACGCCCTAGCTCGAAAACTCTCGAATTAAAGGTATTCTTTTTTTAACAATCTTAAATAGTATAGTCTTTTTATAGAATCGATTGAGACCACCCAAAGGTCTGTAGGACCAACCGTTCGCTCCCTATGAGAACTTAAGGGTTGGACTTACGGTAAATCAGAAACACGAGTGTGAAATGCAGAAGAGGCCTAATCTCCGTTCCCATTTTAGCTGACCAAAATACGATCGTTCGTTTCTTTGAGTTGTATTCAGTGGTACGTCCTTAGCAACGAGTAATCAGCAAGTCTTTTAAGGTGGTCATCAATGACAGAGAGCACTGGGAAAAGGGGATGCCCAACTTTGCACCGGGCTCTCTTTTGTGGGACACAGGTGGATCAGTCATGTGTGGAAGATCTGGCATAGGCATTAAAGGCCCTTTGGCCAGCCTCGTAATGTCTCTTGGGACGAATGCCACAATCTTTCAGGCAGAGATCCATGCAATTCAATTGTGTGCTGAAGAAATGCTGAACAAGCTGGCTGCCTCGAAGGCCATTGTCTTCATACACCATAAATTCGAAGCTGGTCTGGGAAGGCCTGAATACCCTCAAAACTGTGGCACAGAACAATCAGGTCACCCTTTTCTGGATTCCCGGATATGAAGGTCATGAGGGTAATGAAGTTGCTGATCGCGTTGTTAAAAGAGGCTCAGAGTCCCTGCCAACAGGGCCAGAACCGATCTTGAGAACCACCAAAGGTTGTTTACGTTAATAAAACGCTGCAAATTATTACACAATGGTTTATTATTTTTCTATAGATCACTCGTCTGCAAAGCCACCAACCATCCAACATGGAGAAAAACATCGATCGTATTTCGGTCAGCTATAATTTCAACGGAGATTAGGCCTCTTTTGCGATTCACACTCGTGTTTCTGATTTATATTACGTCCAAACTTTAAATTCTCGTAGTGAGCGAACGGATTGTCCTACAGAGCTCCGCGTGGTCTCAAAAAATTCTAAAAATTTTATAGAATCTTAAATTGAAGGAAAAACAATACCTTTATATCAAAATTTTTCGAGTTAGGGCGTTTTCAAAATTTCAAAATTCATTTTTGAACCCTTATGTAGTGACCTACATTAACCAAAATCTTCGGGGCACAACTAGACCCCAAATGGAACATACATACCAAATTTTATCAAAATCGGTCAATGCTAAGTGGCAAAAGTGCCGCGTACGACGTACGGCGTACGGACGGCCAAATTTTTATTCGATTTTTGGATTCTACGCACCTTGAAACGTAAACCATCAAATTTTGAGGGGGTGTTAAAAAAAATTTTCTTGGACGATTCCAAAGGTTCATTATTGAAAATAAATCAAAAAGATTCCACCGAAAAAATTGAACAAATTACGGAATTGAAAACAATAAACCAGAAGATGAGAACTTGAGTGAATGGAAAACTCTTATTACCCTTTAGATTGCAACTACACCACACTCCACTATAGTTAACTGCAGCCTACATAAGTCTCCTTGTAACAAAAATATGTATAATTGATATATTCATTTGTTTGTTAAGAAATCATGTTTTTCATCCATTCATTCAAAGGATCTTTATAGTAAGCCAGGTTCAACAATTTGTAATTTCCTCTTCAGTACTTAACATAAAAAAGCAAACTGCAGCAAGCCAAATCAAAAATCAATTTTGGTTTATTATTTTCAATAAAGAACCTTTGGAATCGACCAAGGAAAAAAAAGTTAACCCCCCCCCCCCCCTCAAAATTTGTTGATTTACGTTTCAAGGTACGTAGAATCCGAAAATCGAATACAAATTTTGCCTTCCGTCCGGCGCGCCGTCCACCGTACGCGGCACTTTCCTTAGTTCAATGAAGGAAAAGCTAGCTTGCTCTTCTTGAAAGAATGCTGCACATGAATAGCAACTGGCTCTTGAGGAAAGGGACAGACTCCAGAGGCAAACAAGAAGAAGGCAGTGGATTCCTGCTGGGTCGGAAATTGCGCTGAAACCCGATAGGAGAGTTATTGGGAGCTGGGAACGAAGGAGGAAACATAAAACGGCGGGTTACGGCCAGCTGCTGTATCAGGCAGATATACAACAAAGTCTGTCGAACATAATGAACCGTTGCGTTGTTTGTGCCCTGGCCTCTGGGTTCAACCACCAGGAAAATTGCTCCCCAGATGTACATTACACGTTCTGTACCGTTTCTTATCCGTTCTGTTCCATAGTAAATAAGGACATGCCTAACTAATTTCACAACAGAGCGAAAATGAGATGTTTTATTTTCCGTCAAAAACTGTAAATTACAAAGAGCTGAAAGACTAAATTTTTTTTTTAAAAAGTCTTAGATGGAGAGGGTTCTCAAGTGATAGGGAATCTAATTTCATACAATTTGAGTCTAAGGTGTTATTTGATTTTAATTGTTGATGGATGAGCACTCAAACCACAACTAAAATCCCTGGTCTTACTATAGAAAAATCGTGAAAAAAGTCTGTCAATTTGGGAAACAGTGTAGCTTCCTCGCATTTAATTTAATTTGTATTACATTTTAATGACACATTGACGTACACAATTTTTTGGTGCCAATGCTTGAGTGTTTTATGGGCTGTAGGTACCTCTAATCAAGTCCCTTGCATGAAACTAGATTTTTAACATCATGTTGATGGTTTTCTGACTGATGAGTTGCTCACTTGTTGGCATGTACAGTCTCCTACAGATTGGTTCGTGATTTTGGGGTCCTAGCCCCGAAGCACCCTTCAAATTGGAGAAAAATCCCGATGTTCGAACGATTTCGAAGAACTTCTAAGGGATGTAAGGAAGGAATCTTGGTGGTCCATCAGGAAGTATCATTATAGAATCTATCAAAAGGAATCGTTAACTCTTCGCATAAATTCATTGAAAATTAGGGGACTTACTTTTTGAACATCTATGAATGTAATATTGAACGGTAGTATTTTCGGTTAAAAAAACTGTAAATTAGAAAGAGCTTGTTCTACACACAAAAATATTCTTAACAAACCATAGATGGAGAGGGTTCTCATGTGATAGAGAATCTAATTTCGTACAATTCGATCTCGGGTGTTATTTGATTTCAACGCAATGGGGTTGAGGATGTGATACACCCGTGAGCACTCAAACCACATCTAAAAACCCTTGTCTTGCTTTTAAAAATCACAACAAAAGTCTGTCAATTTGGGGAACAGTGTAGCTTCCTGGCATTTAATTTAATTTTCATTAAATTTTAATGACACATTGACGTACAGAATTAGTTGGTGTCAACGCTTGAGTCTTTTATTGAGCTGTAGTTCTATTTCCTTGCACGAAACTAGATTTTCATCATCATGTTTTTTACAAGGTGAATTACCGTGTCATTATGTAGGTAGAGTTTTATCCCAATCGTCCGACACCTAGCCCCGAAGCACCCTTCAAATTTGAGAAAAATTGGGCTATTATATCGATTTTGAAGAAATTCTCAGGGATTGTGTGGGTGGACTCTTGGTGGTCTCTCAGGAAGATGTAGGAATTACAATCTATCATAAACAATCGTTAATTCTTAGCATAAATTCATTGAAAAGTTGGGGACTTAGGTACTTTTGACCATTTATTAATGTAATATTGAACGGTAGCCACAATTCTAATACGATTCCTTTGGATAGTTTACAGGACGTAATATCCACAATGAATTCTATCATTCAATTATGATTGGATTGTCTTTACTAACACGCTACGGACAAGGGTATGATTTAGTATGATTTATTACAATCATAGTCCACAACTACTACTCTCATGGATATAAAGAAGCCATGTGCCACCCCCATTCGGCAGACTTAATAAGTTTGATAGCCAGAACTAGTGCAGTAGGTTTCCTCCGTCTCGTAACCCTCCCCTTTTAATTCGAAACTAGATTCAATTCATATCCAGGACTCAATGGCTGCCTTTCCTCGGCTAATTATTACTGCCGAACCGAGTCACGCGAGGGTAAGTCCCTCCCTGATAGTGAATGACCGGAACTGGGCCTTTACCTTGTAATTTGGCCAGCGCCCAGTTTCTAAGGCTCCGAAGCAAGAAGGTTCTAGCAATTGGGAACAGGAGAATTCAACACTTGTGTTCAGTTGGAACACTCTGCTCTTGGATTGAGAGTGTCTTTTGACAGTGTGTCCATTAAAATGGTTCTTGCACAGGAAGTCAAAATGCGAAACCCATAATACAACACGTTTTTATGTGCTGAGTAGTGCAGAGCGTGATTTAGAAGCCACTTGTTTCTGAGCCAACAGTTGACTTAAGTTACGATGTGGTTTTTCAACGAATCAGATATTCCTGTGTTTGTGTTTATCAAGTCAGCCCTAAGATAAAGCATTTAATTGCAAAATGCGTCTGAATAATAATATCGGAGAAGTATTGTTGTGTATTTGGACTCGCAACCTCCTGTGATTCTGAATTAAAATCACGACGGAGTCGCCACTGTTGTGTATTTGTTACAGTTGAATTTGGAATAAAGCTATTACTTACTTCAGAAATTCACTTTTGTCGATCTGACTGACTGAATTTGACTGTTTTGTTAGCTGACTCTAAAATAAAAAGTGAATTCGTTGGGGTTAAGAGGTTTGGAAAATCGGAGGGAATTTGATTTCTGGTCTACTCAAAACCAGGATACCGGGTAGGAATATTGAGGTACTATATTTGTCTAGCTGATGGACTGAGATTTTTAAGGAAAACTCGCTTCTTAGATTTTTGGTTGATATATTGGGTATGACCTTGCGCACCGGTTTTCGGTGCCCAACCAATCACAATGACATTTGGCAAGCGACCCGTAAGGTGCTGCCCCCTTAATCAGTTTTTCTCAACTATGGGAGATTCTACCTCGTCGTCCTCCTATTTGCCGATCGCCATGACCGGAGCACATGTCGTTTCTACGTTTCATCGCAATCTCATTCAAATTTACATTTGTAACTTTTCGCTGCAAAGAAGACATTTACTTCAATCCCGAGTCACTTCGTCGATTTGGAGTCGTCAGTTTTCCATCGTCTACCTGGTTTCCAGGAGTTCCTCGTCGTTGAAGATACATCAGAATCGTCATCCAACGACTCGATCATACCGTACCGGTAGGCAGCCTAATTACTTTTTTTTTCTAGTTTCCGGCGCTCAAGAAGCAAATGATTTATGTTCCATTTTTTTACTCAGCTTCAGGTTACCGACTGAATTCTTCAAATTTACCGACTGCCGTCTTCCTTCCGTCGTCCTCATAGCTGAAAAAGACAAGTGCCTCCCTTTCCCGACCTCACTTTTCTCGGAGATCAAAAATAAGTCACTTATACCTCGATAAGTTCCACGGCCGTTGGAAGTAGGTATCTCATACTACCTAGCAAGTACTTATTGATAAGACTTAGTGAGGCAAGAAATTTAGTTCATCACTGTATTATGTGGATTCCCTGAGACATACCTAATAGTAAGGATTTAATTTTTTTACTTTAATTAAAGTAAATTGGTTCAACTCGAATTTGATTGTTATTGTCGTGGGTTCATCCCCACTGAATTTCCGTGCCACATATTACAGTATCAAATTCAAATATTCCGTTTTTAGTTGTTTGGTTGGGTTCTTTGTTCATTAAGTAGGTAATCTGTTCTTTTTAACAATGCAGCGTAGTGTTGGGACAAATCTTCAACCGCCAATTAATTCAAGTAGGGAGAATTCGATAGAAGTAAACGATATTTCGATATAGAGTTGAATCCCATTTTTTAGTATATTTAAAAAAAACTACTTAAGGGTATCATCAAAATGTAGCAATTATTGTACGATTTCGATGATTCCAGCGGCAATCTTTTAGTTTTTCAATTCCCTAGACTGCTGCACTAACGAATTTCGAAAATCCTTAACAATTTCAAATTTAGGTACAACTTTAAAAGTTTGACCGCCCATAAGTTCGGGAAATACTCACCTGGAACGCGCGACCGACTGAGACCCCCTTAACTCCTACGGCGTAAATTTAAAAAAACATGAACATATTGTGTTTTATTATTCCTAGTAACATATTTATCTAAAATGCATCAGATATTTTCGTAACACAATTTTGTGACATTTCTGGCCAGCTAGCTCACGGCTAAAACATGTTCCATATTAAAATCGTCATGCATTTTGCTTCCGAGTCTACCAAGGTAGCGGAAGCTTTGTTTTCACTTTTCAAGGACGAAAAAAAAAGTTCTCCAAAATCAAAATTTCCACTCGCGTTTTGCGTTTTAGACCTTTCTGAACAATTTTGTTTCCGTGTCTGTGTGTCTGTCATGAATTCCTTGTAACGCGCATAACTATACGAAGTTATTGTCCGATTTCGATGAAATTTTCAGGGATTGTGCGGGTTGGTGTGTAGACGGTCCCCTATGAAAATCATCATCCCCGGACTGATAGAAGCGACTGCGCATGCGCAAACGTGAATTCCTTGTAACAGCCGTAACTTCAACTGTCCCCCAGGGGTCGCGGGTTCGAATCCCAGCCGAGGCTAAGTATTTTTTTGATCCAATCACATACATCTACTCACTTAATTTTTCATCCGAATTTGATGAAATTTTCCAGGATTGTCCAGATTAGCGTGTAGATGGTCCCCTATGAGGGTAGTGGAAGGTACTTAGAGATTGGTGTTTTGAGATTAACAACTATGCATCGGATCATCTATATAATCGGGTTATGGATACGAGGAAGCTATGTGCCACACCCACTTGTTTTATGTTTGGTTGATTTAGGAAGACCAGAACTGACCAGTGGTTTCACTGAAATTAAATTTCAGTATTCACAAATTTTGTCATGCAAATTGCAAAGATAGGTACCTACTTAAACTATCCCAAGTACCTATTGAATATTGACATTTTTATGTCTTTGCTTTGGCACACAAACTGAAAAATCGTCACGAAAACTTGCTCACGCGACCAATAAATAAAATAGACTCACTGTGTTGCGTAGAGAACAATAAACTGTTTTCTTATTTTGATGCTTGGGTACATGAACTAACAACCGTACTTCACTACCTTCTTGTGTAGTGGTTGACATTTTGTTTTGGTTTATTAGTTTCAACCATTAGAGTTTGACCATTAGAGTCAACACGATCGCGAATTCAATTAAGTACCCACGGGTGGGCGGTGTCTCTTATGGCCCATTTAATTGATCTGTACGCCCCGCTGGGCAATGCACGGGTAAGATCTGCCTAGTAATAAATACAATAAGAAAACACACATTAAAATGTCCCAATGTGTTGCAGACTCGTATGCAAACATTTCCTTTATCTTCTTGATTAGTTTCATACGAGTTCGCTTCTGTTTACTATAAAAAACTATCGATTGGCCTAGTAAGGTGTAGAAAATCATAAAGAGTATACCAATAATCCTCATAAACTGATTTATACAAGGCAGACAATGCCATCTAGTTGAATTTTTTGATTACCTCACTTGATCAAAGAAGTATCGATACTATCGAACAACATCGATACTACAGATGGTTTTCAACAATCGATAGTTTATTCGATAGTAACTATCGATAGTTTTCAATCAATGCTCATCACTACCGTTTGGGAAGTTGGAGTTCTTTGTTGCTGGTTCACGTGATCACCACATGTTTATTTAGAAATTCGAACATGTTGGAGTAGGAGGCACGAGATGTATCAAAACGTGATTTGAAGCAATAAAACAATAACAGATCCTACAAAACTACCTATTAAAGTTCTACAACCAGAATAATTTCACCTCGGCAAGGTGTTTAACTGAATTAAAAATATCTGACATACGAAGAAGGAAGGAGCGAAATCAGAGCCAAGAAGGGAATTTAAAGCGGACTCAAATGAAATTAGTACACCGAAGAAAGCCGAGAAAACAACAAAGCGAGGTACCTGAGAAAAAAAGGAGTGGCTAGCGTCACAATTAATGGACCGAGCTTTTACAAAGACTTTGTGACGGGGAAAAAGGAACTAACTGAAAAGCACGCGGGATTTAGTTATTTGGTTAGGATTGAATAAACATAGGGAAACCTCCGTCCACAGTCCCATTTATACAGACACATAGCGGAAGTGGCGGGAGCCAGAAAGTGGAGGGCTCATCTATATGCTAATTCCTGAACCATCGCGAACGTCCCTTGGTTGGCGTACGTACTAACGAGCCGTCTAGGCATTCGATAAATCAACAAAACTCAATTTGCCCTTTTGCTTTTACCTCGGTTTAAAGGGGATCTAGAAGGATGGATACCGATCGAACGCTTCTGGAAGGCTGCCGATGGAACGAGGGGTTTTCACGGGTTTGTGGGGTAAATTGATTTTGTGACTGAGAGTGCAAATGAATGTGAATATTTAGGGGCAGTCGATCTTCCGAGAATGGGATATTTCAAAAGCTTCATGAGAAACTTATTCACCGAGTTCCAATTTGTGGATCTCAGTAGAAGTCAAGTTCCTTCAAGCCTGTAGGAGGGAGAATAGAGGAAGGAGCAACGTGGATGGAGAGGAGAAGAGCCATGAAGCAGGGAATATGCGACAGAGCATGAAGAAGAAAACACAAGGAAGGTAGCAAAGAGAAGATCACTCTGCAGCACTCAAGGTAGGTTCAAGGCGGATACACTATGATCAGAAGACCACAACGAAACGCTGCAAATTATCACACAAAGGTTTATTATTTTTCTGTATAGATCATTCGCATGCAAAGAACACAGCTTTACCACTTTACTTAACAGCCATATTTTCGCTTCACAATCAGGTTTATTTTGAATAAATAAACGCTTCACAGTCAATTCGAAGAAATGCAAAGTTTTGGGCGCCTTCATTAGGAAATTTGATTACTGGTTGCTGAGGACGACAAAATTAGTACAACTCGATCACATTTTGGATAGCTAAAATTTCAACACGATGAGGCCTCTTTTGCGATTCACACTCGTGTTTCTGATTTAGCCTAAGTCCAACCCTTAAGATCTCATAGGAGCGAACTGTTGGTCCAACAGAGCTCTGCAAGGTCTCATTCGATTCTAATAATTCAATACTATTCCAAATTGACGAAAAAACATTACCTTCATATTGGAAGTTTTAGAGCTAGGTCGTTTTCAAAAATTTGAGGGGGGGTGTTAAAAATTGTTTCTCTCGACCAATTCCAAAGGTTCATTATTGAAAAGAATAAACCAAAAATCCGTCCGTTCGCAGTACGGAGCACGTTCCTTAGTTACTGTTTGGACTCTATTATCTTGTTTATGGAAGGATACCAAGTTGTGCACCGACCTGACTCTCACCTTTCCTATTGTTAACGCCTCCCTCTTTGTTCCCGCTTCACATCAACCATTTTTCCTACCCGTCAGTCGTATTGGGAGCTCGAATGGGAGACGCCGTCCGATCATTTTTCGCCCCCCCGTTTCTGCTAAGTCTCGGCAATTCAAATTTCGCGAACCGGAGTGATTTTCTCGCGGTCTACCTTCCTGCCAGAAGAACAGAAGCACGTAACGCCAGCCGGCCGGCTGCCACGCTAAGTCTCGAGCACACAGGTGAATCCCTCATCAAATTACTATATTCCTCTGCTTCATCCATATTTCCTTTTCAGCTTGGTATCGGGGATTTTCTCTTTCTGATATTTCAAATCAACATTATTAAATTTGCTGTTCTCCATCTCTTAATAAACGTAGAATCGGTCTTTCAATT
Source organism: Apolygus lucorum (assembly GCA_009739505.2). NCBI lineage: Eukaryota > Metazoa > Arthropoda > Insecta > Hemiptera > Miridae > Apolygus > Apolygus lucorum. The sequence goes on from CM019179.2 coordinate 54,639,701, forward strand.
TCACAATTACAGTCCATTAAATTTATCATTCTCCGGACCGAACATACGTTTAGTGGTTACTTCAAGCCGGATCGATCGGCACATTAATTCCTTTCATAGTTGTAATATGTGTATGTGCAATACTTGAGTATAGGTAGGTATATCTTAAATTGACCTTCAAAGTAGATATTCACCATTTTGTAATCCTCTTACCTACCACGTTTGTCATTCTTTCCTCAGGTTCGTTCACGAACATTATTTCCGTACAATCATTGTTCATTATTTGTTCCTTTCCACCCTTTGACGTTTGTCCTGTGTTCCTTCCTTTGTTCTGGTTGTCTTAGCCGATCTTTCCTTCTCTTGTCGGTATCAGCTCATAGGTCGACATGGCATCAGAGCAGGATGTTAGACATTTCAAAGTCTTGAATAGCAAACTTGAACGTTTATGGTCTCAAGCTCAGATAGCCTTTGACTTGATTCCTTCACTTCCAACTAATATCGATAAATTCATGGTTCGGGCAGATCGAGTGGTCGAAACATATGCGGATTTCAACAACATTCTTACAGATTTAGCCGAAATGAGTGTATTACATGCTGATTTCGAGATGAGGATTACACAAAAGAATGATGCCTTTGATGAAATGTACTTTCCTATTCTTGCTGCTAGGAATAAATATGCTGCTAGTCGAGCCATCCCGCCGGCTCAAGGAGTGAAAACGACTAGTACTGCAAATCCACGTGCCTATCTACCTTCGTTGAATGTTGCCAAGTTTTCAGGGGACTTGGACAAATTTCCTGGTTTTATTGCACTATATGATTCAATTATTCATAAAAACACGAGCTTCTCGGATGTAGAAAAATTTAGTTTCCTTCTCAGTTACTTGGAAGGTAGCGCGCTCAAATTGGCAGAAACTGTACCTTTCCATCCTGATAACTACATGGTACTCTATAACTTATTAAAAAAGGAGTATTTGAACAAACGGGCATTGGCTTCGCACTACCTAAATAATATATTCAAGTTGACACCTCTGAGAAATATGTCCCCTAAATCTCTGAAAGATTTAGTCGAAACAATTCAATCTAATGTGGCCAGTTTGAATGGTTTAAATATACCCCATTTATCACAATTTATTCTGTTGCATTGGAGTTTGAGTCTCATTGACCAAAAAACCCGTAGAGAGTTTGAAATAAAATTCTTAGATACGGAGTTTCCCACATTTGATAAATTGGTTAAATTTCTTCGCGATATGTGTATTGTGAACCATTTAACCACCGGAGAATCGCAATCGACTTCGTCCAACAAAACTTCATTCCCTGCGGTTCTTGAAAAGAAACGTTCATTTGTGGCCACAAAGGACAAAAATGTCGTATCTACGAAAATTGATTCAAATTCAAAGTTTTGTCCTTGCGGAAAAGCGGGTCATAAATTCGCCCACTGTCCTCTATTTCTGCAGGCCAATCTCGAAACTAAACAAAATTATGTTAGATCTTTCCAAAGGTGTTAGTCATGTTTGGGTCGGCACGCTATTGCTAATTGCCTGTCAACCAATAAATGTAGACATTGTCAAAGTAGGAAACATCATAGTGAACTACACAGGCCTGTTGTACAAAACCCTCCTTCTTCGAACCTGGCTCATTCTTCGACTGCTGCTGATCTTCCCCCTCCCGGTGTTTCACGATCGTCTACCTGCGCTTTCACTTCTACGGAACCTTCGTCCTCCATCGCTCTCCAAAATTCATGTTTGAATTCTCCTGCGGAAACTTCTACTTCGGAAACTACTTCTCTTCTCGGTACTGCACAAGCTCGGATTAGGGACGTGAGGGGGGAGTGGCATTTCTGTCGAGTTGTCGTAGACCCAGGTAGTCAGGCGAATTTTATAACTGTGTCACTGGCAAATCGGCTTGCGCTTCCACGGAAAAGATGTACATTTCAGGTCTCAGGAGTTGGTAGTTCCTCTCTTAAATCAATACAAGGACTAGTTTCATGTGGGATAGCTCCAATGCACAGGGATAATAATTCAATAGTTTACTTCGACGCAGCTGTGGTTTCACGAATAACTTCAGATTTACCAACTGGTGTGATTCCATTGAATATTCGTTCAAAATTCAATCAAATTCAGCTAGCAGATCCGGACTTTCATTTGTCGGCTCCCATCGACGTTCTACTTGGAGTTCAAGCATTTTTGGACATTCTTCCTCCGGAACCTTCTCACCTTCTAGGAAAACCTTCGGCGATCTTCACTACTCTCGGTTGGATTATAATGGGTTCTATTCCTAATCAAACGCCAGAATCCTATGTCACCTCACTGATTTCATCCTGTACTCAATGTGATTCTAAGTTGGACTCTTCACTTCGGGCATTATGGGAGGTTGATGATCATTCAACCAATGATATTCTAAATCCGGAGGATGAATACTGTGAGGATTATTTCGCACAAACAATCTCTAGGGATTCTTCAGGACGATACATTACTCGTCTTCCGTTCAAGGATGGCATTCGACCTAAATTGGGCTCAACTCGTTCTGTTGCCATTAATCGTCTGTTGAAACTAGAAACTCGATTTTCCAAGGATATGGAATATTTTCAGTTGTATCGAGACAATTTGCTCGATTATGTTCGACAAGGACATATGGTAAAAATGTCTACGCATTCTGACTACCTAATGACGCATCACGGTGTCTTAAAAACCTCGGATGCAGGTAATAAAGTCAGAGTGGTATTTTCCCCTGCTGAAAAAGATCCTTCCGGTGCTAGTTTGAATAGTTCATTACTAGCGGGCCCCAAACTCCAGAGCGAGATAGGTCGCATTGTTACTCAATTTCGATTGCATAAAATACCGGTTACATGCGATATTAAACAAATGTATCGCTGTATTCAACTTCATCCTGACGATTGTCAGTTTCAACGGTTTCTCTGGCGTTTCTCACCTGATGAGCCAATTTCAGAGTGGGAACTTCGTACGGTGACCTTCGGTGTGTCAAGTAGCCCTTGGTTAGCACTCCGCACTATTCAACAACTCATTTTGGATGAGGGTCATAAGTACCCTCGAGCTGCCCAAATTCTGAAATTTGGCACATACATTGATGATTCATTTTTCGGGGCTTCTACGGAACAGGAAGCTTCTTCTCTTTGTTCGGAGCTGGTATCCCTGTGTCGGGCGGGAGGCTTTGAACTCGGTAAATGGGCAAGCTCATCTCCTTCAATAACCACTACGTTTTCTTCGGAACCTCAAGCACTTCCGTTTCCGTCGGACTCTTCTTCATCCATCAAAGTTTTAGGATTGTTATGGGACCCTTCACTTGATGCATTTCGATATCGGATTGACTCCTCAGATGAACCCTTTACAAAGCGGGGAATTCTATCTCGTTTGGCAAGAATTTTTGATTTGAACGGATACATAGCGCCTGTAACCTTTGCTATCAAAGTTTTTCTCCAACAAATTTGGTTAGCAAAGCTGAAATGGGACGATCCTCTCACACCTGAACTCCACGACAGGTGGATTGCCTTTCAGGATGAGTTTCCTGTTCTTGAGCAAATTCGTATTCCGCGTTATATAGCATTTTCCAGTTGAATTAAACCTTTTTCCAAAAGAATTAAATCTTTTTCCAAATGAATTAAACCTTTTTCCAAAAGAATTAAACCTTTTTCCAAATGAATTAAACCTTTTTCCAAAAGAATTAAACCTTTTTCCAAATGAATTAAACCTTTCCCCAATACAATTGAACTTTTTTCCAAAATAATTAAACCTCTTTCCGAAACACTTAAACTTTTAGCGGGAAAATAAGGAATTGCAAGTATATATACAGGGTGTTTCACGAAAAGGTTACACCCCCCTTCATTTTTGCGAAATACAGCGTAAAAAATTCCGACCAACGCAATTCTTCATGATTTTTTGCGATGATCTCAGGAAAAATACTTTTGCGCAAAAAAGTTGCGCGCAATCGTGCGCAATTCACACTAACTTCATTTTTTCAAATAGAACCCTGTCTTTTTTTATTACAGATTTGGATTCTACGTCAAAATTCATGAAAAACTCATACCCGAATCGATATGTTTTATTGCGCTACCCTAAGTGTGGCACATGTTTTTTCATAATTTTTTTACGCCAAATCACAATGTCATGGTGTCATCCGTTTTTCAATTTGACTGGAATTTTTCTAAATGGCGGCCAATCATTCGGTTGTTAATAGTGAAAAAATCACTCTTTTTAAATCGTTATGAGTTTTTAGGCAATTTTATTCCGTTCAAGCATGATCGTGCTGCCAGTTTTTATTTTTAACTCCACCGTAGACGGCCTCAAGCCCGAGGTTCAAAAAGGAGGTGAGATAATAAAAAATAAACATTATTTCGACCACAAAACTGATGTTTTTGTTGAAGAAATGTTAATTTTTCCTCTTGAAATCTTGGTCTTCCTCAAAACGGATGACACCCTGTGATTCAGCGTCAAAAAATGATGAAAAAATATGTGCCACACTAAGGGTTCTCCAAAACCTAATTTTTGCGCAATTGTGGAGTTGCGCAACTTAGAGCGTTCAAAAAGCCAGGTTGCGCGCAATAAAACACATCGATTCGGGTATGAATTTCTCATGAAATTTGACGTAGAATCCGAATCTGTAATAAAAAAGGGGGTGTTCCATTTGAAAAAATGAAGTTAGTGTCAATTGCGCACGATTGCGCGCAACTTTTTTGCGCAAGAGTATTTTTCCTGAGATCCTCACAAAAAATCACGAAGAATTGCATTGATTGGAATTGTTTACGTTGTATTTTGCGAAAATTAAGGGGGGTGTAACCTTTTCGTGAAACACCCTGTATATGAATCGCGAAACAGTTTAATCATGAATTAGGTTGAATTGAACTTGAGCTAGAATCGCTAGCACTCATGATCATTCGTTCGAACAGAACCGTAGGTACAGCAGAAAGTGGTATGCGGCTAGGAGAAACTGTGGTCAAACGAAGTTGGGTCAGGAATAGACGACGCATAGGTACCTTCGAAGGAATCCCTTCCAAGGGATATCACTCGGAAGGGATTCAACAGTGGTGTCATCTTCATGCTCACTGACATTTCACTGGTCGCTACGTCGTTTATTTATTTTCTATTACATCCCCTTCTTTTGAGAGGTTTAATTGTTTCCGAAAAAGGTTTAATTGTATTAATTAACCTTTTTTAAGGTTTAATTCATTTGGTAAAAGGTTTAATTCATTTGGGAAAAGGTTTAACTGTTTCGTAAAAAGGTTTAATTCATTTGGAAAAAGGTTTAATTCTTTTGGAAAAAGGTTTAATTCTTTTGGAAAAAGGTTTAATTCAACTGGAAAATGCTATATTCTGCTCGAACCTTACTTGAGACTTCAGATCGTTGGATTCTCGGATGCAAGTTCCTTTGGTATGGCTGCCGCGGTATATCTTCGAGTTGAAAGTATTCATGGGGTAGCTGTTCATTTACTTCGTGCAAAAACACGAGTATCTCCACTCAAAGCGTGGACGATCAATCGCTTGGAGCTAGGTGCAGCATGTTTGTTGGCCAAGCTCGTTCGTGTTGTACTACCTCTCTCTCCCTCCCATTTGGTTTCGGATGTCATATGTTTGACGGACTCTTCAACGGTTCTAGCGTGGATAAGAACACCTCCTTACAAACTTCAGATCTTCGTGGCGAACAGGGTCACTCAGATTCATACTGACTGCCCTGAAGCTGTGTGGCGTCATGTAGCAGGGGAATTCAACTCAGCCGACCCAGCAAGCAGAGGGTTACGTCCCTCCGAACTCATAAATAATAACTTCTGGTGGCACGGACCAGAGTTTTTACACTTACCTGTTGATCGATGGCCAATCGCTCAACTGGACTTGCCAGCCACCATTCCTGAAAGCAAGAACCTGTCGTACCCAGTGCTTGTAGTAAATACGGGATCTCCATTCTTCGTTGAGTTTTTGAAAACTTCTTACTCACTTCTGAAATTGCAGAGACGCTTCACCTATGTTCTACGGTTTCTTTACAATTTACTCATGAAAAGAGCTAAACGTCCTCGTTCTGAATGGTTAATAGGACCAATTACGCCCTCTGAATATCGGGATGCTCTCATGTTCTTCGTTGAGATCACACAACAGCATCATTTTTCCAATGAAATTCAAGCCATCACCAACGGAGATCAATGCTCAAAACGGATCGCTCACTTATCTCCTTTTTTCACCCCAAACGGGTTTTTGCGGGTGGGGGGTCGTCTACAATTTTCCGCCCTTCCTCCTGGATCAAAACACCCCTTATTGATACCTAGAGAGTCACATCTTGCCATCTTGTTGTGTGACTATTTTCACAAGTATTCAGGTCATGGTGGCCCTAGACTGGTGCAATCCCTTATGCACCGTGAATACTGGATTATTGGTCTGAAAAGTCTCATCCGACAGCGATCATTTCGGTGTAGTATTTGTTACAAACTGAAACCTCGTACTCCGGCTAACCTGCCGGAGGAAAGAGTAACTCCTTCACGCTGTTTCACTAACACGTCAGTAGATTTTGGTGGTCCATTCTTCATACGTTATAGCAACCGAAGAAACGCTAGCAGTGAAAAATTTTATATATCACTGTTCGTATGCATGTCAAGCAAGGCTGTGCATATAGAATACGTTAGTTCTCTCTCTTCGGTAGCCTTTCTTTCTGCATTCGATCGTTTCGTTGCACGTAGAGGACTTCCTACTCGGATTTTTTCGGATAATGGAAGAAACTTCAGAGGCGCAGCACGTGAAATCCAAGAAATTTATGTATTTCTCGCTAATTCAGAATCTACTATACGGTCATACTTGGCGGAACGTCGGATTGAATGGTTATTCCAGCCTCCATACGCCCCTAACTTTTCAGGACTAGTCGAGGCGGGCATCAAATCGGTCAAGTACCATTTGAAGAGATTGGTCGGAGACCAAATTCTGAATGTTGAGGAGTTCAACACGGTACTAGTTCGTATTGAGGCCATCTTAAATTCACGTCCTTTGAATGCCCTCTCATCTTCGCCAAACGACACCGATGCTCTCACGCCTGGTCATTTCCTCGTCGGCGGACCTCTTCTCGCTCGTCCTGAAATTGACGTCCAGGATATCCCAATGAATCGCCTCGATCGCTGGAGACTCACTCGGCAGATGATTCAAGGTTTCTGGTCACGCTGGAGTCGCGAATATCTTCACACGCAACTGCATCGGCCCAAATGGACAAAGCCCATTCAAGACATCGAAGAGGGTGACCTAGTATATTGGTACTCTCCGCAACATCTACCAACCCAATGGCCCTTGGGAAGAGTATGTGAGCTGCTACCGGGTCGAGATGGTGGGATTCGAGTCGCACGTATCAACACTCAAAACGGAGTTGTGATGCGTCCTCTCAACCGTATCGTTCCTCTTCCTAAAGATTAATTTATCCTAATCCTACTTATTATGCTCAAGTATTGTTTTCTATGCACATTATTACTAATATTTGAACTTATGCTAATCTTGTTTATTGTTTCTATCTAGTTTGTGGGTTATCCAGATCATTTTTGAATTTGGATAAACTCTTTTTTCAATTTTGTCTCTTGTTTCTTATACACAAAATTTCCTAAATTTTTTTCAAATTTTGCGGATGGGGGGTATGTTTGGACTCTATTATCTTGTTTATGGAAGGATACCAAGTTGTGCACCGACCTGACTCTCACCTTTCCTATTGTTAACGCCTCCCTCTTTGTTCCCGCTTCACATCAACCATTTTTCCTACCCGTCAGTCGTATTGGGAGCTCGAATGGGAGACGCCGTCCGATCATTTTTCGCCCCCCCGTTTCTGCTAAGTCTCGGCAATTCAAATTTCGCGAACCGGAGTGATTTTCTCGCGGTCTACCTTCCTGCCAGAAGAACAGAAGCACGTAACGCCAGCCGGCCGGCTGCCACGCTAAGTCTCGAGCACACAGGTGAATCCCTCATCAAATTACTATATTCCTCTGCTTCATCCATATTTCCTTTTCAGCTTGGTATCGGGGATTTTCTCTTTCTGATATTTCAAATCAACATTATTAAATTTGCTTTTCTCCATCTCTTAATAAACGTAGAATCGGTCTTTCAATTTCACAATTACAGTCCATTAAATTTATCATTCTCCGGACCGAACAGTTACCATGAACGGATTTTGATGAAATTTGGTATATCGGCTCTATTTGGGGTCTAGTTGTGCTCCGAAGCTTTTCAGTGTAGATCACTTCTAAACGATGAAAAATAGGAGTTGTAATTGTCAAAAGTGCCATGGGTTGAACACTCTCGAAAAAAGGTACTGTTTCTTCACCAATTTGAAATAGTATTGGATTTTTAGAATCGATTGAAACCACCCGGAGCTTTGAAGGACCAACCGTCCGCTCCCTACGAGGACTCAAGGGCTAGACTTATGATAAATCAGAAACACGAGTGTGAATCGCAAAACTGACCTAATCTCCGTTCAAATTTTAGCCGACCAAAATAGGATCGTTATTCGTTTCTTTGAGTAGTTGCACTCAGTTTTGAGTCCTTAGCAACCAGTAATCAAATTTCGTAATGATGGCACCACAACTATTTATTTCTTCGAATTGATTGTGAAGTGAAAATTTCGATGGCAGGTATTGGCCATGGTAAATCTGTGTTCTTCGCAGGCGAGAGATTTTACGTACTGCGAAACGTAAACCAACTAATGTCGAGGGGGGGGGGGGGGGGGGTAGATTTCAAAGATACGCTATTGAAAATAATAAACCAAAAGTGGTCAACTTCAGAAAACGTTTCAGAAGTTTTTAAAACGGATTTCTATGAAGAAATTTTTGCGAATTATCCATCCTAAAAATGTTGAGACCATTGCAATAGCATCTTTGAAAATTCGCTAAGAAATGCATTACCTTATAAAACGGGTGGGATAAATCAATGTCGAAAAGATCGGTTGATACCTACCTGGTCTGGATTTTGTTGGCTCGGTTTCGGGGTTGTTTTTTGTTCAATTAATCGTGACCAATTCCGTTTGAGGAATTATTAAAAAGACATCGGCCTAGGGAATTGAAAAAATGAAAGATTGCCACTGAAATCATCACAATTGAACAATATCTGCCAGAGAAAAATGAGAAAAACCGTTTATTCAGTTATGTTTTTCCCATTTTGGTTAATTATTTTCAATGATGAACCTTGGGAATCGAGCCAAAAAAAATTATTTTTCAACCCCCCCCCCCCCCCCCCTCAAAATTTGTTGGTTTACGTTTCAAGGTATGTAGAATCCGAAAATCGAATAAAACATTTTTCCGTCCGTCCACCGTACGCGGCACTTTCCTTAGTTACCATGGGCCGATTTTGATGAAATTTGGTATATGAGCTCCAATTGGGTTCTGGTTGTGCCTCGATGCTTTTGGTTGATGTCAGTCACTTCTAAGGAGTGAAAATTAAGGGTTGAAATGTTCAAAAGTGCCCTTGTTCGAAAACTCTCGAAATAAAGGTCTCGTTTTTTCACCAATTTTAAATTGTATTGAATTTTTGGAGACCACGCGGAGCTCTGTAGGACAATCCGTTCGCTCCCAACGAGAAATTAGAGGTTGAACTTACGATAAATCAGAAACACGAGTGGGAATCGCAAGAGAGGCCCAATCTTCGTTCAAAGTTTAGCTGACCAAAATCGGGAAAAACTTTGTATTCAGTTTGGTTTTTCCCGTATTTGTCTGGCAATTATTGTTCGATTTTGATGATTCCAGCCGCAATCTTTTAGTTTTTCAATTCCATAGACCGATTAACTAATGAATTTCGAAAATCCTAGATCATTTCAAATTTTGGCACAACTTTTAAAGCTTGAGCCCCTTCAATTTAGGGAAACACTCATCCGGAACGAGGAACGAACGGCGACTGACTGAGACCCCATTGACAAACATTGATTGAATTGGGATGCTCAAAAGATGAATGTTGCTATAATCGCAGAGTTCTGGGAATAACAACATGGTTGAATTGCTTTTTACGACGTTCAACTGCGAGCGTTTCTTTTGAAGAGGAAAACCTAGTAGATAGAGGACTCGTAACTAGAAATCGGGAGAAGATTAAATTGGATTGGAAAACCGGATTCAGATAGACGAACGATGACATTCAACAGTCTGCCCGCCACCCGCCATCCTCCAATCACAGCAGAGCTTTTCTGTCCCCATTGTCATGGAAGGGACAAACTCGAGAGTCATCGCTTATTCCGGGGACGAACCTCTTCCATTCGCTTCCCCCTTTTAACCGAACCTTGGAGGCGGAGAGACCGCATCATTTCCGCAAGTTCCGCACTATCTCACTCCGACCCGCTCGTCGGAGGCTCACGATCCACTCGGAGTGTGGTTCGGTGCTCCGGAGCGTCACGAATCACGATGGAGATATCGGAACCTTTTACTGCAGTCGGGTCGTCGTTTTCGATTATGCCGAAGGAATAAGTGGGAACGTCTTGACGTACACGAAATGACGGTATCTCGTAGGGAATTCGAACTGTTTAAATCGCAGTCAAAGGAATCATACTGGCTGTATACATCCACAGGGATGAAACCAGGACAGTTATAAAGTAGACGCCCTGGAGTAATTAGAGAAATATGCAAATCAACTAAAGATCTCATTTTAATTTAATTTAATTATTATTTTTGGTATTGGCGTAGAGCCATTCAACCAAACAATAGTAGTAATGGATAGATGTAAAAAAAGTCTGCCAAGTGGGTGTGGCACATAGCTTCCTCGTATCTATAACCCGATTATATAGATGATCCGATGCGTAGTAGTTAATCTCAAAACACCAATCTTTAAGTACCTTTCACTACCCTCATAGGAGACCATCTACACGCTAATCTGGACAATCCTAGAAAATTTCATCAAATTCGGATGAAAAATGTAAATGTTATGGCTGTTACAAGGATTTTACGTATGCGCAGTGGCTTCTGTAAATTTCAAGGCCTTGATATTCATTGGGGACCATCTACAATCTAATCCGTATAATCCCTGAAAATGTCATCGAAATCGGGTAGAAAATTTGGAGTGGCCGTTACAAGGAGATTCACGGTTGCGCATGCGCAGTGGCTACTATCACTCCGAAGGTGGTGATTTTCATAGGGAACCATCTAAATACTAATCTGTAACATCCCTGAAAATTTCATTGAAATCGGATGGAAAATGTAGAAGTTATGGCCGTTACAAGGAATTCACGTTTGCGCATGCGCAGCGGCTACTATCAGTCCGGGGGTGATGGTTTTGATAGGGGACCATCTAAATACTAATCTGTAACATCCCTGAAAATTTCATTGAAATCGGATGGAAAATGTAGAAGTTATGGCCGTTACAAGGAAATTTACGTTTGCGCATGCGCAGTAGCTACTATCAGTCCGGGGATGATGATTTTCATAGGGGACCATCTAAATACTAATCTGTAACATCCCTGAGAATTTCATTGAAATCGGATGGAAAATGTAGAAGTTATGGCCGTTACAAGGAATTCACGTTTGAGCATGCGCAGCGGCTACTATCAGTCCGGGGGTGATGGTTTTGATAGGGGACCATCTAAATACTAATCTGTAACATCCCTGAAAATTTCATTGAAATCGGATGGAAAATGTAGAAGTTATGGCCGTTACAAGGAAATTTACGTTTGCGCATGCGCAGTAGCTACTATCAGTCCGGGGATGATGATTTTCATAGGGGACCATCTAAATACTAATCTGTAACATCCCTGAGAATTTCATTGAAATCGGATGGAAAATGTAGAAGTTATGGCCGTTACAAGGAATTCACGTTTGCGCATGCGCAGTCGCTTCTATCAGTCCGGGGATGATGATTTTCATAGGGGACCGTCTACACACCAACCCGCACAATCCCTGAAAATTTCATCGAAATCGGACAATAAATTCGTATAGTTATGCGCGTTACAAGGAATTGATGACAGACGGACAGACACACAGACAGACAGACACGGAACCAAAATTGTTCAGAAAGGTCTAAAACGCAAAACGCGAGTGAAAATTTTGATTTTGGAGAACTTTTTTTTTTCATCCTTGAAAAGTGAAAACAAAGCTTCCGCTACCTTGGTAGACTCGGAAGCAATTACATATGCACGTATTATTCTTTATAAATTAATATTAATGTTTTATATTTGGTTAAAAATTTGTGTTTCAATAGCTATGCCAAAAAGGATGATGAATACATTACAAATCAATCTTTGCGTAAATGGAATTTCGCTGATAATTTTTTTAACCCTCATGACAACACATCGGTTTCACATACCGCTTAAGTTCTATTTTGGTTGATTATTTTCAATAATGAACCTTTGGAATCGACCAAGAAAAAATTTTAAAAAAATCAAATCCCTCCTCAAAATTAGCTAATTAAATTAAGACCAAATTTTGGTCTTAGCTGCTTATGTTCGGGTTTTGCCACTGATTTTAGCCAACAATAAACCTTTCTGGATCTCTAACAGTTCGACCAAGCAACGACAAATGTTAGTGTAGATTCAAAATCAGCATTAAGATCGAATGGAACGATTCCCAAGCATCTGAGGTCCTTGCTAGATCAGACGATTCACAAGCCCACAGTACCGGGGGAAACAATGCGTCATCAGATACATACCCAAGTCTCGAGTATGAACTGGCCAAAATCTGCTGATTTGGGGGAATTCTATGGTCTATCCAAAACCCACTCACAATATACGTCACTGACTTCGTCTGGGTTCAAGTAGAGCATTTTTCCTATATTCAACTGGCAAGATTGGCGAGAAGAGAACTGGCTCAATTGCGAAATATCAATGTTTTCAGCCCGTGTGTCTAAAGTCATGGGTCCCCGATAAGGCTCTTCTGATTTTTCTTCAATCCGTGTGTCCAAGATAACTCGAGTGTCTAACGTAACCACTGGTCTCCGTTCATTTTCTCTCGCCGTGTGTCTAACGTCAATCCCCTTTCCTTACTATAGACGATTGATGAAATTTGGTATATGGGCTCCATTTGGGGTCTAGTTGTGCCTCGAAGCTTTTGGTTGATGTCAGTCACTTCTAAGGGGTGAAAAATAAGGGTTGAAGTTTTGAAACTCTCGTTAAAATGGTACTGTTTTTCCATCATTTAAAAACAGTATTCAATTTTTAGAATCGAATGAGAGCACCCAGAGCTCTCTATAACAAACCGTTCGAACCCAATGAGAACTTAAGGGTTGGATCACGGACTTATGATAAATCAGAAACACGAGTATGAATCCAAAAGTGGTCTAATCCCCTTTCATATTTTAGCCGACCAAAATGTGATCGTTGTTAGTAGAGGCGTCTGGAGATCCAGCGGCTCGTCCTCGACACAAGCGCTCACAGCGGCCTTCCTGCTAACTCTCTTATCTCATTCTCACGCTCAATTTGAGTTTGTAATAATAATAATAGATGGTGCATGATGAACTTCGTTGAGGTCTCATCAATGGTTGGAGGTAGGTAGTCCAGGTCAATAAAAAACCTTTTTCTTTCCTAAGTATCTACTTAAAAAAAATAGGTAATTGTTTTTACAAGACAAGCTTCATTCTTCGGTAACTGAAGGCACTTGCAGCGAATTTTCCAAAAAATGAAGCTATTGCAATCGTCTAAAAAAAACCGGGGTGAAGTTAGCAATAGATTCTAGCAACAGAAAAACGTCTGCCAAGTGGGTGTGGCACATAGCTTCCTCGTATCCATAACCCGATTATATAGATGATCCGATGCATAGGTAGTTAATCTCAAAACACCAATCTCTAAATACCTTCCACTACCCTCATAGGGGACCATCTACACGCTAATCTGGACAATCCAATAAAATTTCATCAAATTCGGATGAAAAATTAAGTGAGTAGATGCATGTCATTGGATCAAAAAAATACTTAGCCTCGGCTGGGATTCGAACCCGCGACCCCTGGGGGACAGTTGAAGTTACGGCTGTTACATGGAATTTACGTTTGCGCATGCGCAGTCGCTTCTATCAGTCCGGGGATGATGATTTTCATAGGGGACTATCTACAACCCAATCCACATAATCCCTGAAAATTTCATTGAAATCGGGTGGAAAATGTAGAAGTTATGGACGTTACAAGGAAATTCACGTTTGCGCATGCGCAGTGGCTACTATCGGTCCGAAGGTGATGATTTTCATAGGGGATCATTCAAATACTAGTCTGTAACATCCCTGAAAATTTCATTGAAATCGGATGGAAAATGTAGAAGTTATGGCCGTTACAAGGAATTCACGTTCGCGCATGCGCAGTCGCTTCTAACGGTCCGGGGATGATTATTTTCATAGGGGACCGTCTATACACCAACCCGCACAATCCCTGAAAATTTCATAGAAATCGGACAATAACTTTGTATAGTTATGCGCGATACAAGGAATTCATGACAGACACACAGACAGACAGACACGGAACCAAAATTGTTCAGAAAGGTCTAAAACGCAAAACGCGACTGGAAATTTCGGAGATTTCGGAGAACTTTTTTTTTCGTCCTTGAAAAGTGAAAACAGCTTCCGCTACCTTGGTAGACTCGGAAGCAAAAATTAGCCTTGGCTGGGATTCGAACCTGGGACAGTTCTATGCGCTACCTCTGAGCTGTTGAGGCCTAGTAACGTAATGAATAGGATTTGAGATTCTCACAGGGGACCATCCCTCTATGAAGAACCATTCTCTATGATTCTCATATGGGACCATCTAAACACTACTTCTGCAACATCCCTGAAAATTTCATTGAAATCGGATGGAAAATGTAGAAGTTATGGCTGTTACAAGGAAATTCACGTTTGCGCATGCGCAGTGGCTACTATCAGTCCGAAGGTGGTGATTTTCATAGGGGACCATCTAAATACTAATCTGTGACATCCCTGAAAATTTCATTAAAATCGGACATTAACTTCGTATAGTTATGCACATTACAAGGAATTCATGACTGACGGACAGACACACAGACACAGAACCAAAATTGTTCAGAAAGGTCTAAAACGCAAAACGCGAGTGAAAATTTTGATTTTGGAGAACTTTTTCTTTCGTTCTTGAAAAGTGAAAACAAAGCTTCCGCTACCTTGGTAGACTCGGAAGCAAAATCGATGGGGAACCTACCAATAGATTCTGGTGATAACTTTTTTTCTGTTCGGATGGATTGCTTTTATGAAAAACATTTTGTTTTTACAACAATATGAATCATTCCCGACCTAAAATTGATTTGCAAAGACAGAAAAGTCGAGTTCCGCTACCTTGGTAGACTTGGAAGCAAAAGTTAATGCTAACCCGGATGGAAGTGGAGTTGAGGAAAAAGGGAGAAACAGACATGAAGATCTCTAGTAGGATACTCTAGTAGGATAGGTACTACGTCCCTGGAAACAGAGGAGATAAGAGAGTTAGCAGGAAGGCCGCTGGGAGCGCTTGGGTCGAGGACGAGCCACTGGATCTCCAGACAACTCTGTTGTTAGTTTCTTCGGGTTGTACTCAGTTTTGCGTCCTTAGCAACCAGTAATATAATTTCGCAATGAAGGCACGCTCAACCCGTATTTCTTCGAATTTAGTGTGAAGCGTTTATTTCTCCTAAATAAACTTGATTGTGAAGTAGATATGTTGTGGGTAGGTAGTTCCTATGGTTGGTAAAAAAAAGTGAAAATGTTCTTAGTAGACGAGTGATCTCTATACCTAGAAAATAATAAACCTCGGTTTAATAATTTGCAGCATTTTTATTAAACCTTCAAAATTATACTTCCGTAATCTTGGTAGTCTTGAAAGCGCAAGCTGGTTTAATGAACCGGTTCCCGAGAGATCACGGAAGTTAAGGCAAATCGGCTGATTAAGGCAGCTGATGACGTCCGCGACGCCAGGAATGGCAGTTGGACGAAAATTCAACCTGAGATGGTTATTTACTTTACTTACTTGCTCGACTGGTACCCTCTTTAGCTCAACCACTCCAACATCTCATAAACAAGCTAGGTTAATTGCCATTGAGCTCCAACTTGATGTTGAAAGCAATTAACGAGAAAATGTAGGTACCGCTGAAGAAGTGGCTTGCCCTTGAGAATAATAATAATTGCACCGCCGGAAACTTGTTGAGGTTCCACCAACGTGTGTAACGTGATGTTACACCCATGTTCATGTGTACCTTTACATGAATATGACTAAGGTTAATTAGGAGGAATAGAGAAATACTAATTTCCCAGAGCGGCCAATTTTGAGTTCCAACTACCCGAGCTTGATTGCAGTGCCTGGGGAAATATCTTAGTATGAAGCCCTCAACCCGAAGGCTGGTGGAACGATACCCTTCACAACTCTAAGTTTGGCCTCATAATTTAATTTTCACCAACAAATCTCTGAGAAATCTACACCTTTATGCTGTGAAATAGTCAAGCCTGTTGTATTGGTTCCGAGTCTACCAAGGTAGAGGAAGCCTAGGTAGATTTTTTCTAGCCCAAACTTAAACATTTACAATTTTCGAGTTTTTTTGACGAAATTCTAAAGAGATTTTTACCCATTTTCTGCAGAGGAAATTCAATGCGGTTTTCAGCAAAAACATCTTCAAAATCTCAGGTTTCCTACGGTATAATCAAAAAATATTTTACAACCGAATTTGGGGGAGAAATCTGTGTTTGAACACATACGTGGATTTTTTCAACGAAATTTTCGTTTAGACGGGAGGTTTCGGGGGTCTCCTCCGCCGCCGCTCTTCTCACTCACCATTCAAACCCGCATCCTTCCGTCAAAACGTCGATTTCGTTGAAAAAAATCCCCATTTTTCCGCGTTCAAACACAGAATTCTCCCCTGAATTCGGCTGTAAAATATTTTTTGATTATACCGTTTGAAACCTGACATTTCGAGAATGTTTTCGTTGAAAACCACATTGAATTTTATTTACTGGAAATGGGTAAAAATCTCTTGAGAATTTAGTAAAAAAACAACTCAAATTTGCTAATTTTCAAGTTTGGACTAAAAAAAAAAAATCTATCAAGATTATAGTGCAAGATTATAATAAATGTGTTTTGTAGCTCATCTGATGGAAAATTTAATGCTCTTTTCAACGTTGTAATCAGATTTAATTTCCACGAAAAATAAGGGAGCTATAGTCGTTTTAGTGAGACAAGTTTCAATGTACGAAAAAAATTTTAAATTGAAAAAAAACAAGGGGTCGAGAGAAAATTGCTAGGGGTAATTTTTTGTTGGAAATACCTTGTAGAGTCGATCCCAGAAGTTTGGCCGTATCTTTCTCGGATACACTGTATATGACCATGAAAGTCATGTTTCATACAAGGACAAAATTCAATCCAATACGTATATGGTATTCTGAGTGAAGAAGCAAGCTCACACGACTTGGCAGAAGTTCCGCTCCAAAGTATTTCAACTTTACAGGGGCTTTACCTTTTCGTGATGGAACTACGCAAGAGTTTCGAGGTGCAGACCCGCAGAAACGACAGGCGATCCCGAATGAGATATTTCGGAATAATGAAAGAGATCAGGGCGCATAATGAAAGAAATATGGCCTCCTCTAACTTTCCGTGAAATATCTGAGAGGGGGTAGAGTGAATAATCTCAAAGGATAAGATGAAATATCCCCGGGTAAAGTAAGTTGAATTTACAATCCAGCCAAGTAAATATTTATTACAGTTTGTTAAAGTCAGGGCGGGGTTGATCTCCTTCTGCACGCAACGGCAATGTGTCTTTTTCTTTATTTCGGTTCGTTGAAACAGTCTCCGTTCCAACACGACATTTTCCTCAACCCCCCCCCCCCCCTCTCGCATCAATATTTACTCTATAATTATGTAAACCAGGCGTTCATCATCATCACCAGTGTTTCCTTTTGTTTAATGAAATCAAAACACAGTGGACGTATTTCCCGCCTGTGGCCCAGTTTTATAACGAGGGGAACGATAAATACTTCGAGTACCCGCCAATTCTATTAACTTTGATGATGAGCTCGAAACTTGTTACGATTGTTTACATAATATGTAATCAAATCATCGGGTTTGTTGATGAAGAGAGAATCATCTAACTGTTGGTTTTCCTCACATATTTGCTTCTCACAAGCTATGTGATTGAATTCGAACGAAGTTGCTGGAATTCGTATAGACGAACAGCACACGTGTCGTCCCATTTGTTATTCTCCTCGTAAAAGATGGAAGAAACAACTGAACTGGGCGTGGCTTCCATAAGGCCACTCAGGGTCCTCCCGTGGCAAAATTTCCCTCTCTGTAAACTAAATTTTCACCTCAAAGTTGAAAAAACTCGCTTCGAAAAGGGTTCCCCCAAAGTAAAAAAAAACCTTAGGAGGAAGTTGTTTTCCTCAAAACTCACTGATCCATTATGATCCATGGAAGCATGAATCTTTTACAAGTCTAAAATAATTTTACACTGACATGTAACTTATTATTATGTCAAATATCCATGGTGGAAATAAAAAGAAGAAGTAAGATAGAAGTTGGTCACCCACGACCAACACAATGGGCCTAGAGAGAAGAAGAAGGAATCAATAGGTATCTAACAATCGATTGTCCACTCCCGAATTTCCTATATCTGAAAAAATAACATGTTTCCAAGGAAACTCTGGGGCTCAAACAATTCGTGCCTCAGAGTTGCTATGGTTACATGGTTTTCTTGTTTTTAAGTTTTCGCCCCGCCCGCGCATGCCCAGTAGTGTCAAAATGCAGGCCTCATCCCTTATCGGGGAGGACCCAATCGATTTTATTCTCTTTGATCAAGAAGATTGATTTTATTTCGTAATGATTCAAGTCGATGGGTGGATGCTCTATTGAAACATCCATGGAAGTTCCGTGTAAGGCTTGGACTTATCCCTATGGGATAGTTAATAAGTTCATGGTTTAAGGCATCAACGAGAGAAGGAGTCCCTTACAGGAAAACGATTCAACTCCTTTTATCAGGTATCTTATCTTACTTGGAAAAGTCGCGCTAATAAAACACAACAACCACAACAACAACCACACAACCAACAACAACCTTTCTTACCTAAACTGGGATTTTTCTCGAATATGGATAGAAAACCTATCAGGGAATTATTATTCTTCATTGATTTTAATGCATTCATTTCCGTTAATGTAATTTGAGTTCGTTTCATGATCTCTATTAGCTATGTTATTTGGGAGAACCTACCTACGTTTTCAGGACGTCAAAAAGATAAGTAAACTTCTACTTATCTTATACCTTCTCATAATATACCGCCGCACATTATGACTTGCTAAGAGCTCGGAAAGATTGAAATCCACCCATTTCTCATCAGGGGACTTCTTGTTCTATGAAAAAGTTGTTGGTAATCATCACCGTAGGAAGTCACACAACTCGTTTTTAGCGGATAATTCTATACATTTTTGACTAAAATTGGTCCCCGAATATTTCAATCACTGGAAAGAAGTTGAGGTGTAATTGTTCCCCAGTGGGTCCTCTGATTGTCTCAAACGTAGGCAAGTGTCAAGTTTTTGTATGGTCAAGTTTTTGTATGGCCATATGTATAGCCATATGTATAGCCATAAGTATGGCCATAGTTTTTAAACCTATGGTCAAGTTTTTGTATTTTCTGGTTTGGTGCCCCACCACTTTCGAAGGTCACCCAATGCCTGAACTGCAGATGGAATCCATCTCTCTCACCTCCAAAAGATACGAGTATAAATACTTAGGACCCAAATTAAAAACAGAGATAGGCATTAATAGATTACCTAATACTTCTACGATCACCATTACGATTAAAAAATATTCGTAAACGTAATTGAATAATGAAAGTATTCGATTACATTTGCAATCGCGCATGGCGAATACTTCTTAAATAAAGTATTGGGGTCAATTGGGCTATCATTTGCCATGTAATTTTGAACACTGAACCGATTCAGAGTGGCCCCACCAAGCAAATCCAAAAGCCTACCCATAAAATCAAACGCGAAAAAAAATTCCATTTTTGCGTGCAAAAGTCAAAATTTACGTCAATTTTAACTATACGAGCTCTGATTCATTCGTTATTTGTTAATTATATCTGTATTCGCAAAAAAAGTAATCGTTATTCACAATTATTTTGGAAGTAATCAGGGAAAAGTATTTCTAAATCGTTAATAGTGACTCACGAATATTTTATATTAACCAGAATCTCATAGCCGTTAGGGATATCCGTTTTACACTGATTTGGCGAATATGTTTTTCTCTCTCCTCCATCCAACCGTTCTCAAATTTTCGTTTCAATTAATTTCCGCTAGCTCGCTTCCGTAGCTTCCACGAGGCTTCTCAAGCGTTGCTTTCATCCTGAAAGGCTCGCTCTATCAAGTTAGAATAACTACGCAGCCTCAACTCAGGAGTAAAATACAAATGGACCCTATATCTATATCATCCGACAAAACTCTGCTGGTTATGTATGTACCTATCACAAATTAGCTGTTTTCAATTAGTATTGATTCCAGTATGTTTACGGATACCAAAGAAACTAGAAAACCTTCCAAACTAACTCAAGTCATACAGCAAGAAGTACTGAGGGGCTTAGAGCACAAAGGGTATTAGTGACATTTTCACTGAAATCGAGTTGAGTGGTGAAATGTATACCTAATGACTATATAAATCTTGTGTCCAAGTATTGTCGAGATCCGAAAAATGATATGCCTGATTTTCATCCATGATGAAAAGTCCCTGAACAAAAGATTTAAAATGTTTGGAGAACAATAGATATAACGTACTTATAACCCTTGTGCTCCAAACGTTTGGCGAAACAAGTTTGGAGTAGAAATGGTTTAAAAGCACTTAGATTCTTAGTACGAGATTCTCGTACTTCAATATCTGAAAGTCAAACATCGTCCAATGTGTAATTAACCCCCTTGTGCAGCTGACGTGAGGAAAGAAACAAACATCCAAATCTTGTTCAGCTACAAGCTACATTCACTTCTATTACCTCTGTGGCTGTGTGATGTTATCGCATTTTTTCAAAACGAAACTTCCACGTTCTGATAAATTATTCTGTACACATTCTGTAGGGAAAGCAATCCAGAACCAATGGATTATGGTGTCTTGGCACCATGGTGGCACCACTATTAGTTCCATGGTGGTACAGAGAATAATTCATGAAAATCCGGAGGTATAATGAGAATTTTTCCTCAATTTCAAAGCTTGGGTACAATTAGTAAGCTATAAAGGAACATAAATATAGAAAAATCGGATATTTCGTGAAAATTATCCCCCCACTCGACACCTCCCCTTGCGAATTTTAATACTCTGGTGATATAGTGTGCCGTTTGGAAGATTTGTGAGTCGAACAAAAAAATAAACACGAAAATCGGTTGGAAATTGAGGCCTGGGCAGAGTTTACAAGATTATGCCACGTTTTTTAAGCATTAACCCCCCTCTCCCCCCTTAAAAGGCAAAATTCCGGTGACATAGCACACAACTATATAAATTTCTGCGTCGTATAAAAAAAGAACCACGAAAATCGGTTGAAAACTAAGAGTTGGGCAGAGAATACAAGATTTTTTTACACACGCACAGACATTCACCTATGGTTTTTTTTTCTCGCGGATTTGGATTCATAATAGTCTAAAACGGATTATTGTGTGGTTATTATTTTTCTATTGAGTGTTGTCCAACTTTCCCCAGATCAATCGTATAAGGACGCCCAAGTCTTACTGTGGGACGTCCTGAAATGTGCACCATGGATACTGTTCTACAAAAATTGCTTTAGCACTGTAGAATTTTCCCAAGTAAATATGAAGGAAATCATGCTGTGATAACACTTTCCCCTCTCAGCATTAATGAAGAAAGGCAGAAAATAAAGTTTATGAAATATAAAAACCTTGTTGCTATTTAAAGCTTCCTGTTCAAATATTCATGTTGAAGAAATACATTTACTAAAGTTTAATGAGGTTTGTCGATTTTTAAGTACTTTATTTATTTTATAATTTAAGATTACAAAGGGTAGGTACAAGTGCTCCTTAGTCGGAACACAAAGAAAGCTACTATTAATTTCAGGAAAATATTGATGCGGCATCTATGTGCAGTCAAGACTTCAATACCATGATGTGAATTGAAACTTCATGTCCTCAGGAGTACTCAGTTATAGAACTGAGTACTTGCTATACCAATGCTGACCTGAAGTTCTCCTCCAACAGCACTAAATACATAAGAACAGTAACTTTAGTGTCTAGAGTGGTATTTTAGTGTCCGAAAAAGCAAAGCGTGAACAGCCTGGGTATTGGGCAAAAATGATGACCTGCTGAACAAAGATGAATGCCTATCAACTTGAACCTACCGAATTCATAATGGTCACTTCATTTTCATGACATCAAGAAAGACGTCCAATTTTGGGAACAACTAGCCTTTAGATTTTACGAAAAGACAGCGATAGGCAACCATTTCAAACACAGTTCATATCGGACTCGCGGGGGCCGCATCCTACGTCATGATGCGGTCGCCAAGCAGATAGCAGGTGCCTTGTCATCTAGCGGCTGGGATGGTGAGAGGGAGAGTTTATACCACATGCCGAGTGACCAGGGTAAGATGATGGGTGACCTGACATCATAGCCGTCAAGCCTGACAGGCCTTGCATTATCCTGGATGTCCAGGTTGTCAATGGCAGCTTGAACATGGAGCAGACCTGGCGGGCTAAGATACGAAAGTACCTACTCGAATGATAGAGATGATTTACGGCAAGCGGTGTCAGAGCTAAAAGGACACACAACATCAGGGTGATGGCTGCAACCTTGTCGTGGAGGGGAGTCTGGTGCGGGAAAAGTGCCGGAAGTTGGGCATCCCAGTAGGTGCACTCCGTGGTGTCACCAGACGCGTACTATTAGGCTCATATTTAAACTGGCGGTCTTTTTATAGAGGCCCTTCTCTTGTATTACCAAGTGCAATGAGAAGGTACAACTGTTGCCACCTTTGCAGATGATACGGCTATCCTCTCCGTCGATGATGATATCGAAGTTGCAACTAGTAATCTACAGAAGTCAATCGCTGAGGTTTCTAAGTGGACCAAGATGTAGAGAATAAAGTTGAACGAATCAAAATCAGTTCACATCAACTTTACTAACCGATAAATTCCAGTCATGGATGTTGAGATCAATTCAAATAAAATACCCCATACCGATGCATTTAAATATTTGGGTATGACCCTCGACTCCAAATTAAACTGGAAAAAACACATAGAAAAGAAAAAAGAGGAAATTAAAATCAAATTCAGAAAGATGTATTGGTTGATGGGAAGGAATTCTCGTCTCTCTCTCCACAATAAACTGCTTATTTATAAGCAGATCCTTCGCCCTATCTGGACCTATGGTATTCAGTTATGGGGCCGTGCCAAAAAATCAAACATTAACAAAATCCAAACCTCCCAAAATAAAATACTGAGAAGTATAGTGCGTGCACCTTGGTACATGAGGAACGATGATATTCATCGAGACTTGGGGATGGAAACACTCCACGAAATTATTGCAAGGTACTCAAGGAGGCACGAAAAACGTCTCCACAATCATGAGAACCTGGAAATGCTCTACGTTTTGGACAACGAAGATGAACTCCGGCGACTCAAGCGAAAAAAACCACTGGACTTAGTTAGTGCTGTTAAAGTGCAGTTATAGCTCAGTGTTGAAGATACTGTTATGAGAAGGGACTGCGTTTTACTGTAAACGGGCTCTCAAGGAGTGTAATAATGATATGTAATTTTGCTAGATGGATTGTATTTAATATTCAGTTGTAATAATAAATCACATTAAAAAAAAAAAAATGTTCTTTAATGGCGTGCCCCCTCCGTCTTAGAGGGGAGTTCTTAAAAAAAAAAATTGGTTGCCTGTAAAGTCGGTATACGGGCGAAAGTTTTATTACGTGACAACGACTTTGAGTGGTAAAATAATTTTAATGTTAATATTCATTCGTTTAGTAGGAAGAAGGATCATATTATTATTATAATAAATTTTTTTATAATAATAATAATAATAATAACAGGAGAGAAAATGGCCTCGGAGGTCACTCAGCTGATCAGTGACCACTCAGGCGCCTTCAGCATTCTCCATTGACCCTGCTTCTCAAATTTCAGCTTCCTGCGTTCAACAGGAGAGAAAATGGCCTTGGAGCTCACTCAGCTGATCAGTCACCCTTCAGGCGCCTTCAGCATTCTCCATTGACCCTGCTTCTCAAATTTTAGCTTCCTACGTTCAACAGGAGAGAAAATGGCCTTGGAGCTCACTCAGCTGATCAGTCACCCTTCAGGCGCCTTCAGCATTCTCCATTGACCCTGCTTCTCAAATTTTAGCTTCCTGCGTTCAACAGGAGAGAAAATGGCCTTGGAGCTCACTCAGCTGATCAGTCACCCTTCAGGCGCCTTCAGCATTCTCCATTGACCCTGCTTCTCAAATTTTAGCTTCCTGCGTTCAACAGGAGAGAAAATGGCCTTGGAGCTCACTCAGCTGATCAGTCACCCTTCAGGCGCCTTCAGCATTCTCCATTGACCCTGCTTCTCAAATTTTAGCTTCCTGCGTTCAACAGGAGAGAAAATGGCCTTGGAGCTCACTCAGCTGATCAGTCACCCTTCAGGCGCCTTCAGCATTCTCCATTGACCCTGCTTCTCAAATTTTAGCTTCCTGCGTTCAACAGGAGAGAAAATGGCCTTGGAGCTCACTCAGCTGATCAGTCACCCTTCAGGCGCCTTCAGCATTCTCCATTGACCCTGCTTCTCAAATTTTAGCTTCCTGCGTTCAACAGGAGAGAAAATGGCCTT
Source organism: Apolygus lucorum (assembly GCA_009739505.2). Taxonomy (NCBI): domain Eukaryota; kingdom Metazoa; phylum Arthropoda; class Insecta; order Hemiptera; family Miridae; genus Apolygus; species Apolygus lucorum. The sequence goes on from CM019179.2 coordinate 54,664,347, forward strand.
GGAGCTCACTCAGCTGATCAGTCACCCTTCAGGCGCCTTCAGCATTCTCCATTGACCCTGCTTCTCAAATTTTAGCTTCCTGCGTTCAACAGGAGAGAAAATGGCCTTGGAGCTCACTCAGCTGATCAGTGACCACTCAGGCGCCTTCAGCATTCTCCATTGACCCTGCCTCTCAAATTTCAGCTTCCTGCGATGAATAGGAGAGAAAATGGCTTTGGAACTCATTCACCCTCTCACTCGCTCTCATTGTGAGCGCATAACGTGAGCGGAGCGTAACGCAGTTTCTTGAAGTGTCACCCGGCAAACCAATTTATAAGACGTTGTCACGTCAAAAAAAAGTTTGGATGGTTATGTAGGTAGGTTTATCTTGAGGGTTTTAGATTCCTTGAATACAGTAGAGATACAATACGGAAGTTCCCCGGTCATGAGATGAAAAATTGTTGAGAAAGTCTAATTCCATTTTCAGACTCTCTCAATCTTGTCACATTTCAGAAAAATGTCAATCCAGTTATTTACAAAATTTGACGTATTTAGGAAAGTTGAGTACATTTAGTAACGTTTGGCCAAACTGCTCAATAGCAACTTTCTAATTCGCGGTCTAGTAAGTGCGATGAAGTCGGTAAGCTACTTTGATCCTGATTATGAACTCCTCCTTTACTGGTCTTGTCTGCCTTGAATCCCTATCAGTTGAAAACTTCCTATCCTCTTTGGTCCGATTAATACTAAGGAATTTCCAATTCTCTGTCTGGAAGTAAAAAGTTTTAGTACATTTCCCATCCGAATTTTATGAAATTTTCAGGGATTGTTCAGATTGGCGTGCAGGTGATCCCTTATGAAAATCATCACCCTGGATTGATATTAGACTCTGCGCATGCCCAAACGTAAAATCCTTCCAAGAGCGGAAACTTTCTCATTTTCCTCCCGAAATCGATGAAATTTTCAGAGATCGTGCTAGTTGGCGTATAGATGATCCCTTATGAGGGTAGTGCAATGTACTTAGAGATTGATATTTTGAAATACGCTACAATGCGTCGGATCATCTAAACAATTGAATTATAGAAACGAGGAAGCTACATGTTTGAATTGTATTGATGTGTGTGTGTGTCGGTTAGTACATGAATAGAATTAATTGAGACGGACCTCGACTCCCATAATAGGGTCACACGCCACACTCAACGTTCTCTCGGTGGGCTAGACTCCAACTTCCCAAAAAAATGTCGACAAAACTTTTGAACAACGACCCGAAAATCATCAAAATTCAATCTGGTTTCAACTACTATTTTGGTACATTTGGTGAAATTTTGAAGGATTAAAAATTCAGCGTCGTGAGTAAATTACGCCATTCGATTGCACCCAAAAGGAAGTAAAGCAAAAGACCAACACTTCTTGAGATATTCCCGACAAGATTGATTAGGCCACGAAAATAAATGCCTAATAGAGAGGTATGAAAGCACGATTTATAGTCGGATGGTTGTTTTGAAGCTTCCTAAGGAGACCGCTCGAGTGTCACATGAACACATTTCAAAGGCTTTTTCAGAATCGAGAAGCTTCCTTAGGAAAAACCGTGATTGTGTTTCTTCAAAGTTTATCGTTATATGTCGAAATATCACGACAAAATTTGAATAGTGGCAGTTTACACCTAAATCGAATAGTAAGCATAGTATCCATCTTATAAATCTCTTGAATGATCAATCCAATTGCAATTTGAAATGAAATTAACTGCAACAGCGTAGAAGTGACTGAAGAGTACCTACTAGATGAAGTGATAGCTTTAAGAAAAGAACTTCGAGACGACAAGAGCTGCGATCTGAAGGTTAAGGAATAAATTCGATATGGACAACACGGGGAACAAACTGTCAGCGTTTATCAAAGAACGTGGGTAGAAGAAGCGTCTACGTGTTTTGTACAGAAAGATGAGAATATAACAAGGCCTTGTTGTGTGAGTTGTTGTACAGTTATACATTTCTTACGTGAAACAAGACTTGTTCCTGTTGTCTGTTGTTCCTTACTTAGTAAGGAATAAAAGACGACGGTGAAGGAAAAACACCAGTGTTATGTCTACCGGTAGAAATAAAGAAATTTACACTGAAATAGACGAAGAATTCTGAGCTCTTCTGTCATCTTTTGTATTTGCAAATTTTGTATGAATTTGATATCGCGCGAATCGGAGGGTTAAATAGAGAATTGACAACATCGCGTAAGGCCGACAATATACCTAGGAGGACAATACATTCCTGTTCACTCAAATGATGTTTTACGTTGGTTTATTTAAGCTTTCGAACTTTCCTTACACAAATTATGCTCCCAAGTTTCCCATGCTTACATAGCTTTAAAAAAGATAATGAAACGTTGAAAACGATAGTCGAACATGGGTGAAGAAATATTCTACTGAACATGAACAAGAGTTATGATTCTTTTTTTCATTATGCTCGGGAGTCTCCCCCCCCCCCCCGCTAAAATCGTCCAGATAGTGGTAATTTTTTTTTTTTAATCCTCATGATTTTGGTTTATTATTTTCAATGATGAACCTATGGAATCGACCAAGAAAAACTCGGCGCTGCGCGCCTCGGCGGGGGCTTAGCCCCCTGCACCCCCGGATGATTTCCGCTTAGAGCCTAATGGCTAAAATGTGACATACCTTGAAAAGGTTATTGCTCCCTCTCCCTCTTTATCTTTCTTCCACTGTAATATTCAAGATACCTCCTTATTCATAATGGCCTTGGAGCTCACTCAGCTGACCAGTGACCACTCAGGCGCCTTCAGCATTCTCCATTGACCCGCCCTCTCAAATTTCAGGTTCCTGCGTTCAACAGGAGAGGAAATGGCCTTGGAGCTCACTCAGCTGATCAGTGACCACTCAGGCGCCTTCAGCATTCTACATTGACCCGTCCTCTCAAATTTCAGGTTCCTGCGTTCAACAGGAGAGGAAATGGCCTTGGAGCTCACTCAGCTGATCAGTGACCACTCAGGCGCCTTCAGCATTCTCCATTGACCCGTCCTCTAAAATTTCAGGTTCCTGCGTTCAACAGAGGAGGAAATGGCCTTGGAGCTCACTCAGCTGATCAGTGACCACTCAGGCACCTTCAGCATTCTCCATTGACCCGCCCTCTCAAATTTCAGCTTCCTGCGTTCAACAGGAGAGGAAATGGCCTTGGAGCTCACTCAGCTGATCAGTGACCACTCAGGCGCCTTCAGCATTCTCCATTGACCCGTCCTCTCAAATTTCAGCTTCCTGCGTTCAACAGGAGAGAAAATGGCCTTGGAGCTCACTCAGCTGATCAGTGATCACTCAGGCGCCTTCAGCATTCTCCATTGACCCGCCCTCTCAAATTTCAGGTTCCTGCGTTCAACAGGAGAGGAAATGGCCTTGGAGCTCACTCAGCTGATCAGTGACCACTCAGGCACCTTCAGCATTCTCCATTGACCCTGCCTCTCAAATTTCAGCTTCCTGCGTTCAACAGGAGAGAAAATGGCCTTGGAGCTCACCTAGCTGATCAATGATCACTCAGGCGCCTTCAGCATTCTCCATTGACCCGCCCTCTCAAATTTCAGGTTCCTGCGTTCAACAGGAGAGGATGTCAAGCATATTTGTCGTCAAGCATATGAGAAATCATAGCGCTACTTTCCTGTCGCTTTTTCCTGTCGCTTTTTACTGTCGATTTTTCCTGTCGCTTTTTACTGTCGATTTTTCCTGTCGTTTTTCGGCGGGGGGTCCCATCGCTAAAACCTTTTCAAGGTTAAAAAAATGTTTAACACCCCTCAAAATTTGATTGTTTACGTTTCAAGGTAAGTAGAGTCCAAAAACGCTGCAAATTATTACACAATGGTTTATTATTTTTTATTTTTCTATGTCGATCACTGTCTGCAAAGCCACCAACCATCCAACATGAAGAAAAATATCGATCGCATTTCGGTCAGCTTTAATTTGAACGGAGATTAGGCCTCTTTTGCGATTCACACTCGTGTTTCTGATTTATCGTACGTCCAAACTTTAAATTCTCGTAGTGAGCGAACGGTATGTCCTACAGAGCTCCGGGTGATCTCAAAAAATTCTAAAAATTCTATAGAATCTTAAATTGAAGGAAAAACAATACCTTTGTGAGCTACCGCTCACTGAAATACCATCATCAGTGGTGGAGCTAGGTTAGGTTAGCCTCCCTCCTGAGACTCCCCAGACAAGCGGGACGCCACCTCCAGCCGAGCGTCCAACTCCCCGACGAGGAGGGACAGCTGTCTTCCTCGTCAGCCAATGAAAACCCTCCATGCACAACATCTTAGTGGAGGGTGGGGAGTCACACCGGAATTTCCAGAGAATTCAACGGCTTCGCTTTAGTCCAGTTTCAAACCTCAGACAGAGTGGTAGCCGCGAGCCCAGCCCACTACCTCTTCTGCTCTTCCTCCCCAGTCTCTCCTTGTGCGCACAAACAAACCACAAAGTCGACATAAAACTATCCCATATTCGCCGCGAAGACCTTGCAGCTTCAGCGAAGACGACCTCCATACTTCCGCCACGAATCTAATATTAAATGAATGGGGTTAGTTCCGCTAGTTATAAGAATACAATTATTATCTACGTACCGTATTGGAGAATCCGTCGTAACCAGCCTCCTGTTACTCGACTTGCTGGTTACGACGGATTCTCCAATACGGTACGTAGATAATAACGAATCTAATAGATTTCCTTCGGGCCCTGTCAGAGTGAGTGCACAAACCTATTATACTATAAAGCTTTGGCCAAAGTAGTGCAGTGATAGAGTAACCATACTAGTACTTGTAGACACAAAAACGATACGAAACCTAACCTAGAACTTGAACTGCCTTTTGTTGATAATATTGGAACTTGGACAATGATGAATGAGAATGGAAACGATCTGTAACGAACGCACGGAATTTGTATAAACATATCTTAATTGTGACTGTTTCATGTCTAATTTGAGTTGCCCTTCAGGCTTTGTCTTACCTTGTGCTTCACACAACCGCCATAGAACTTGTTAATAAATCAAAGCTAGTAGTTGCAAACCTTGTAGTTTTTCTTGACTTTCCCTGGTTCAGATAACGAGTACGAGGAACGTGCATCGACACACCTCAGGTTCATTTCATAGAATCCCTTCAGGATCACTTAATAAGCCCCTCAGGCCAGACACACTTGTGATCTGTTGCAATTTCAAGCGCCCTTCAGGCAAAAACACAGTTTCGACACAACATCGCCACAGAGCTTCAAAGCTGTCTACGCCTCGCCACAGGTAAATATAATCACGCTACCCTTTAACTTAACATTATTCATAAGTGTTTTTGGTATTTGCTTTTTCTCTTCCCCCACAGAACTCGTGCCAAAGTTGTTCAACGATTAATGACACAGTCGACACTCGTTGAACGATACGCTCACACCTTGGGGACAGTGGTAGGTTTAACCCCCTCCCTCTGTCAACAACGCGTGAGTAACAGCCTACACCTTTATGTCGAATTTTTTTGAGTTAGGGCGTTTTCAAAATTTCAAAATTGATTTTGGAACCCTTAAAAGCGACCTACATCAACCAAAATCTTCGGGGCACAACTAGACCCCAATTGGAGCCTACATACCAAATTTCATCAAAATCGGTCAATGCTAAGTGGCAAAAGTGCCGCGTACGGCGGACGGCTGACGGACGGCCAAATTTTTATTCGATTTTTGGATTCTACGTACCTTGAAACGTAAACCATCAAATTTTGTTTGGGTGGATGAAATTTTTTTTCTAGGTCGATTCCAAAGGTTCATTATTGAAAATAATAAACCAAAATCGAATAAAAATTTGGCCGTCCGTCCGCCGTACGCGGCACTTTCCCCACTTAGCTTTGACCGGTTTTGATGAAATTTGGTATGTAGGCTTCATTTTGGGTCTAGTTGTGCCCCGAAGATTTTGGTTGATGTAAGTCACTTCTAAGGGTTCAAAAATGAATTTTGAAATTTTGAAAACGCCCTAACTCAAAAAAATTTGATATAAAGGTATTGGTTTCCCTTCAATTTAAGATAGTATAGAATTTTTTGAGACCACGCAGAGCCCTGTAGGACAAACCGTTCGCTCCCTACGAGAATTTAAGGGTTTTACGTACGATAAATCAGAAACACGAGTGTGAATCGCAAAAGAGGCCTAATCTCCGTTCAAATTAAAGCTGACCGAAATGCGATCGATGTTTTTCTTCATGTTGGATGGTTGGTGGCTTTGCTGACGAGTGATCTATACAGTTACACCCCCCTTCATTTCCGCAAAATACAGTGTGAAAAATTCCGATCAACGCAATTCTTCATGATTTTTTGTGGGGATCTCAGGAAAAATACTTTTGCGCAAAAAAGATGCGCGCAATCGTGCGCAATTGACACTAACTTTATTTTTTCAAATAGAACCCCCCTTTTTTATTACAGATTCGGATTCTACGTCAAATTTCATGAAAAATTCATACCCTAATCGATTTTTTTTATTTGCGCGCATCCTGGCTTTTTGAACGCTCTAAGTTGCGCAACTCCACAATTGCGCAAAAATTAAGTTTTGGAGAACCCTAAGTGTAGCACATGTTTTTTCATTATTTTTTGACGCTGAATCACAGGGTGTCATCCGTTTTGAGGAAGACCAAGATTTCAAGAGGAAAAATTAACATTTCTTTCTCGAAAACGTCAGTTATGTGGTCGAAATCATGTTTATTTTTTATTTTCTCACCTCTTATTGAACCACGGGCTTGAGGCCGTCTACGGTGGAGTTAAAAATAAAAACTGGCAGCACGATCATGCTTGAACTGAATTAAATTGCCTAAAAACTCATAACGATTTAAAAAGAGCGATTTTTTCACTAGTAAGAACCGAGTTTTTGGCCGCCATTTAGAAAAATACCAGTCAAATTGAAAAACGGATGACACCATGTGATTCAGCGTAAAAAAATGATGAAAAAACATGTGCCACACTTAGGGTTCTCCTAAACCTAATTTTTGTGCAATTGTGGAGTTGCTCAACTTGGAGCTATCAAAAAGCCAGGTTGCGCGCAATGAAAAAAATCGGTTCGGGTATGAATATTTCATGAATTTCGACGTAGAATCCGAATCTGTAATAAAAAAGGGGGGTTCTATTTGAAAAAATAAAGTTAGTGTCAATTGCGCACGATTGCGCGCATCTTTTTTGCGCAAAAGTATTTTTCCTGAGATCCCCACAAAAAATCATGAAGAATTGCGTTGATCGGAATTTTTTACGCTGTATTTTGCGAAAATTAAGGGGTATAACCTTTTCGTGAAACACCCTGTATACAAAAATAACAAACTATTGTGTAACAATTTGCAGCGTTTCTATTGCAGATTTGGATTCTGCGTGAAATTTTATGAATTTTAGACCCCTCAACCGATTTTTTTTTGGTTGCGCATAACCCGTCCAGTGAGCTCGCAAACATGCGCAAACCCTGGATTGGGCCAAAATTGAGATGAAGGTAGACCCCAAGTGCGATATATGTTTTTTTCATTAATTTTCGACGCTGAATCACGTAGTGGTATCCATTTTCGGATTTTACTGGAATTTTTCGAAACAGCGGCCGATAATTAGGTGAATTTTCGATAGAAAATCGCTCTTTTCCATCCTTATGAGTTACGACGCAATTTTAATTAGTTCGGGTTGCTAACTCTACCCCTAAATTTGGGAGGAGGGAAAAAGAATAATATCTAGGAGTAGTAGAAAGTGGGGGCTTTCAGAACAGATGGATATTAGCTAGATGGATATTAGCAATATGGAAAGACTCGATGCGTTTTCAAAGGGAGAGACATCGCGCGACCAAGGTGTAACTTGAGAAAAAATGCAGCGTCTGCGTTGAGGGGACGGGAGAAATTCCGCGGAAATAAGAGGGCTATGGACTCAATATAACGTGGGAAAGTGCTTAGCAGCAATATCGACATCAGTGGAGGGAGATCCTAAATCAAGTGCTTTGGAAAATTTGTTCTTTATTCATTACTCCTCCAACTACCTACTCAACAGCAGTCACCTCGACGCAGTCACCAAGTACAAGGTAAGCGAACCCCAATTCCACATGATGAATTCAATCGTTAATTTTGATAGTCTTTATATTTGTATCACATTAAATTCAATTAAAATTAATGACCGAAATTATTGTAAATCGTGCGCTAGCGAAAAATTTAGTTTTTCCGAACGTCTAGGGAGATCTCATCACTCTCATCAAACTCTTCCTAGAAATTCGATGGAGCTGGGTTTTCAGCTAGTTGAAACATGCTTCGAATGTGATGAAAATTTATTTACTAGTCAATTCGTTTCACGATGTGACTTGTGCACGTCATATATATCAGATGAAACTGATGAAGCATACCGCAACGATTTCACATTAGAAAATGACCAGGAAATTTTCAATGAAAATCCTCTGGATTATGGAATGGAAAACTAATTAAAAATAATAATAATAATAATTAAAATAACAAAACAAATTATTATAGGTAATAATGATAAACTTTTTTTTTTTTACGAACTTGTTTGAGTAATGCAAAACACTCATTTTATTTTTCCAGAAATGGAAAATTTAACTAAAAAGTTGAACGCAATCTCTAATGGGAGCCGGGGATCGGCGACCATCACCTCGGTGGGGACCCTCCCGCTGTACGAGGAGTTTAAGGTGAGGGGCTTACGGCGAGCCGAGAGCAGATTTGGACCCTCCATAGTGGCCACCATCAGTTCGACGGTGACCTCAAGCATCAGAGACGTTTGGGTGCCAAGACGGTACCATGAACTTCTGGATGAAGTTATTGATGACTTTGAAGGTTAGTTCAAAAATTCCATTACAACGATTATCATAAACATAAAAAATGTATTTATTTATAGTGCACACATTAAATAGATTAATTCAAAAATAATGATAATGTTCAAAGTCTTCGCACAGTTTGGTACAGAGGATTATACTCAATAATGCGGTCGTGGATTACTAGAGCGAACGCTTTTGCATTCTCACTCATAGGGGATGTACATTTAAATTCAATTTTCAGTTCGACCGAACCACTTTTGATGGCTTCTTCCTGTTTAGTACAGTTGATGAAAAATATTGGTGCTTTTGTCTCAAATTCCGTTTTAGATAGAATAGTTCCTGTCTTCTCTTTCGCATTATAATAACTTCCTTGGAAAGAACAGAACGAGCGAAAAGCTAGTGCATAATGCTTTTTCGTGAAGTTCATTGTCAATGGTTCGTAAGGAAATTTTACAGAGTTCAGTTGAACTTGAATTTCAGACAAATCCGCATGGTCGAAATTTGAGGAACTTTTTGTTAGGTTGTTGTTACGACCAATCTGTAAGGCGAATAGTATCCATCTTGCTTTTTCCAATTGGTTTGAACTTCTTACAGCCCAAACAAATGATTGCGTTCCAGCTTGAAGATTAGGTAGCTCGTTTATGTTCCAAGAACGAAATGGTATTTGTAGATTAACTCCAGACTTGATCGTTCGCAACATTTCAAGTTTATATTTGTCAGATAGTTTGACATGTGGTACCTTCCAAATCAGTTTGGTTATTGCGAGTTTTATATTTTTCCCTTTTTCCAAATCTCCAGTAATACACTGTTTGTCGTTAATCCCTCTTAATAACACCAGCTCGTGTTTCATATTAATTATTGGTCTCTTGAAGTCTTCTGCAAATCCCAGGAAATGTGAGAGTGGGATACATATGCTGAAACTTCCATTCGAATCAATACCTACTCCGTCTATTCCCCAGCCGTAATTTGAAGCTTGAGGTAATTCATTCTTTGACAATGAAGCATATCCTTTCATTGACGTAGTAATTCCAACGTTCCGGATTTCATCTATCACCATACCACCCAGTTCATAGCGTACCTCTTCAAACAAAAAGGCAAATGCATTTTCCACAAATCTAGCTGTTGTGTCTTCTTTCCTGTCCAGAACACCCTCTAGGTATAGGAAACTTTCACCCGGGATCACAAATGTATCTTGATTTTGTATAGGTATTCTGATCTCATCCGAATTTTCCAGGGAGTTACTCGAGTATGGCAAGTACGATCGAAATTCAAATTCTGTAATAGATTCATCAAATCTCACAGATTCCGTCAAATTCAAAATATTTTCAGTCATAGTTCAACACTATTTTATTATTATTATTATTTTCTTATTCTGCTGTTTTCTAATAGCCCCAAACTTTTCAGAAACTTTTTGTTAGAGGGTGTTAGCCGCTTGATGTTCACCTTTCTACTGTCGCAGGTGCGATCCAGTCTAGGAGTTTTAACTTTCATTAACATCTCCACCAATCCTTGGTTTGGGAGTGCCTTTTTGAAATCAATACCCATTTTCCTCCTTCAAATGAAGTCGAATTGTAATGGTTTCTCCTTGGAACGAGACAATATTTCCCTGCTGGTCAACGATGGAGCACGCTATGTTTTGAATCCAGTGAGTGTTGATAGGGAAATAAACAGGGGCAGTCGGTCTCTCAATGATTTTATACCCATGTGGAACTGCTGGCGCGAAACCATGTATCGTGTGAACTTTCTCTTCATTTCTGTAAGAGTTCCGAACCAGGTTACAGGTGATCTCCACACTGCTTACTGGATTTATGTTGACGATTCCATCAGGTTGGTATCCGATGTTGGGTACAATGTCAGTGGGCTCATGAATACCTAGTAAACCACCAAAATCGTCAGAATGTCCCAAACTCAATTTTACTGAAGTTAATATTTCAATTTTGCTATTATTTCTTCGTATGCTCAATCTAAACGAATGATTCGGTTCGATTATTCGCTGAATTTCTTCCTCCAAACCGTCTAGTTCATATGCACCTATAGGTATTGAGAAAACTTTGAACTCATTATCCAGGTATATACGAAATTTGTTGTTTTTCTCTGTAATGTTGGGTATAGAGTTGTATGAATCAAAGCTCAACAATGCGATGGAATAATGTTTTCGAGCGTCCAAAATTATTGGAGGGAAAAAATTAGCTGAAAGAGAGCTCGTTTGACCTGTTAATATGAAGGTTGAGGCCATGTCTGAGGATTTGAGAGGAATCTGATGCATAAATGTCCACAGTTGTTTGTTCCCAATTCTTGATCCCCCACTCTGTTGTAATTAATGGAGCAATTTTTGAAGTAGTCAATCAACTCCTTAGGAGGTCTCAAATTTCCAATCGGGTCGTAAAAATTTACCATACTACCATTCTTTTTATAAGAACACCAATGAGTTCCATTATTGGAGGATACGTCTTGATTTACTATGCCACATTCATTTTTTCTAGGCTTTCCATTAATTTCATCCCGCATAAATATTCCCTTAAAATGTTGTATCCTTAAGAATTTCACCGCGAGCTCTAAATCTATGTTACTTAAAGCTCGGCTCGGTAAAAACTGGGCTAGTTTTTTTGTTCGTAAGGATTTAGGTACAAGCCATAGCCTTTCTTGTATGGTTTCAAATAAAGACCACTACCAACCATTTTTCCTTCCATCGATAAATTATGTCTTTTCTGCTCATCGAGCTGTTTTTTGGCTGTTTTTATGTTGTTCATCGTATTCACTACTGATGAAACGCCGCTAGCTAGTCCCCCCATTCCCCCAAGTGCGGCTAATATCGGCACCAAGGCAGGTAGGAATCCTCCTGTTTTTGTAGGAATTGGTATTATTCTGCTAGGAGTTGTTTGTAATATCTTACTACCACCAATGTTGTTGTTGTTACTTACCAAGTAGTTTTTTGTGGCTAGAATAGCTGATTTTATTTTATCTCTGAGCGTTGATTGTTGAGGTATAGCTTCACTTGCTACTTTGATAAGCTTTTGAATTTTCAATACTTTTTCTTTGGACTTTTTTCGTGGCTTCATTGAGTGGTTACGTAGTTTTTTCTTCAATCCAGCCCCAATTTTCCGTTTGAGCTTCATGGCTGTGGCTACTCCCAAAGCCGATAATCGTTCCCCCCAACTCGCTTCTTTTGATTTAGCTCTCTTCCAAGCTCGTTTCTGCAAGACTTTATCAGCTTTATGTCTATTTGTCAAATCTTGAAACTTGTCGTATGCTAAGTCGTGTGACAGGCACGCCTCATCAAGACCATTTACAGGTTTATCTCCTCTATAAAGCCTTTCCTGCAGTTTGGTATTAGGCCCACAAAAATTATAGCCTTTTATATGAAATTCCCTGTCGAATTTTCCAAAAACGTTTGCCAAGTCCAATCTCCCTCCTTCTGCTTGCATGGACCGATTCATACTGAGTGATGAGCAAAGAAACATATCTATTTTTATTTAAGAAAGTTGGTAGGTAGCGCTCAAAAATGATAATAATAATAATAATAATTTTCTTGGTATGACAACTATCGCATAATATTTTCTATTGTCAGTTGGGAAAATGATTCGCTTCCAGAAACAACTCTCTCAATTACCCGTTAAAGTATTTAATACGGATTCATCAAATGCCAACAGTTTTAAGAAAAATGGCCAACTATTACCAACTTCAATCCGAGCTGTTTTTTCTGGTCCATCTTCATGCGGTAAAACGTCTGCTATGTTTTCACTGATAACAGACCCTAATGGTGTTAGATTTGAGAATATTTACATCTACAGCAAAACTTTGGAACAGGATAAATATCAAATGTTACTTAAACTGTTATCCCTCATCCCCGAGATAAAAGTTTTCGCATACGACTCATCCGACGATATAATTCCAGTCAATGATGTCCTCAGAAATTCTTTAATAATTTTTGATGATTTAATAGTTGACAAGCAGGATTCGATGAAAGAGTACTTTGCGATGGTTCGACACAGAGGATGCGATTGTTTCTATTTAGCTCAATCTTTCAGTAAAGTACCTAAAGCATTAATCAGGGATAATGCGAATTTCATATGCATTTTTAAGTCAGATTTGGGAGCAATGAAGCATGTATACGAGGGTTACGTCAATACAGATATGAGTTTTGAAGAATTCAAACGACTGTGTTCAGAATGTTGGAAATCAAAATTCGGGTTCTTGGTTATTGCTACTGATGATGAAATCGGGAAAGGACGTTATAGGAGAGGTTTCGATAACTTTCTATGTATGTAGAAGTCAGCTATAATAGAAGATTATGGAATAAATACTGATTCCTTTCCCCAAGTACAGCAGTCATAACCATGGATTCAAACACAACTAAACACGAGCTAATAAAGATGGCAAAAATCGTCCGAGAAAAGTATAATACTCTGAAACGTCAATCAAGGAACGCGAAGGGGTTAAGAGATGAAACATTGAGCCCAATCATCAAACCGTTGAATGATATCAGGAACTCTCTGGTATTAAAAAACAGTCTTGATGCTGAACATACAGTAGTACCTACTTCAAAATGTGAGGGGAGGGAAAAGAAAAAACTTTATACACCCTACACAACTCCTATTAAAAGGGAAAAGGAGCTACACTCCCCCTTCAATGCGAAGAAAACTCTTCACCTTGAGAGTGTCAGTGAATCTGAATTCTCACCTGGAGCTGATGATGATGATGATGGTGAAAAGAATACTGATGTTATTCAAGTTGATGAGGATGAGCCACGAGTAAGAAGGTTGTTAAACGAGGAAGCTTGTACCCCAGATGGAGAAAATTCCATGCGTGCATATCTCAGTAATTTTCCTAAACCCATCAGACATTATTTGGAAAAAATTGCTACAGGTAACATGAAAGGAATTGACATGCGGTTTGGATTGAGAATATCTCCTAAAGGACGGGCAATGATGGGTTCAGAGTATGTCAATATGGATCATGAGTTCATTTATATCAATAATCAAACTTTTGCAGTGACCGATGGGTTAGCACAATTGTTGTTTTTAGAACGACCACAAAAACATAAAATTTCAGAATCTGATTTGAGTGAATACAAGAAAATGCTTCTAGCTACTAATGCACATAAGAAACAATACTCTTCTCAGAAAAATATAGCTGCTAGCTCATCGGCAAAATATTTGGAAATCATCAAACCACTTTTCAGCAGTACCCGAACTGGAGCTGGTATGCATACAGATCAAATAAGAATTGAATATTACGATGATCCTAACGAGCTTGTTGATAGATTGAAAATTTTGATTGGTTCGAAGATGGCTGGTAACAATTCTCATCACAACGAAATAGAGTCCATACTAGAAGAACTGAGTGAGATGGGTATTGTCAAACAGTTCAAACATGACTATCGATAGGTATGGTCGCCATGTATCCTGGAATACTGCTGCATTGCGGAAAAGCCGCATGATTTCAACAATGGAAAATTTAATACCCAAGGGTGAAAATTCGATGGATATGATGCACAGTAGGCTTGTCAACGTAAATAACCCTCAGCACTCGAAAGATGCATGTAATAAACAATACGTCGATTTTCAATGTCAAATGAAGAATCAACCGTACTCAGAAATAGATTTTGGAGGTAAAATAATTCGAAACGTAGCTAAAGCTATACAAGCGGATGATGGGGTCAATGTGAGGTTTCTCGCAGACCATGTTCCATACATTGGAGGTGCGTCAGAGAATGGATACGATTGTCGCCGGAAAAGACTAACAAATGTTGGCCAACCTCTACATCCAGATGATGCAGTAACCGCAAATTACGTTATATCTCTCATTCGTGATTGGGAAGCAACAAGTGACACATCGATAAAAGGAAAGAATAAATTTGTTTAAAGAAAAAAAATGTCCACCAAAGAGCTCATTTATGAAGAGCTTTCCAGAACACCTCGTGTGAACTTTTTCAGACGAAGAACTGTTATGAAGGGAATAAACGATACATGGCAAATGGATTTGATAGATATGCAAAATCATGCGAGTGTGAATCGTAATCATAAATTCATTCTGGTTGCCATCGATATTTTTTCTAAATTTGCACGAGTTTTACCTCTAAAATCAAAAAATGGAAATGAAATGGCAAAAACCATTAATAATTTACTGGAGAAATCTGATGTGAAACCTAAGAAGATACACACTGATCAAGGTCGTGAGTTTTTCAATAAAAATGTTGCTGCTGTGTTGAAAAAACATGGTGTGGAACTTTACCATACGTTTTCTACCATGAAAGCATACATATGTGAAAGGTTCATCAGAACGTTCAAGAACCTGCTATACAAAAAAATGAGAATCAGAGGTTCCTTCAAATATTTAGACTTGCTCCCAAAGCTGATAAATCATTATAATTATGGAATGAAGCACCGAACAGTTGGAAAATATCCTGGAAAAGTTACAAAAAAGGATGAAAAGAGGCTTCTGTCCTCCTCATATTCTTATCAGACTATTTGTAATGCAGGCCCAAGACAACTAAAAGAAGGAGACCTTGTTCGGATAAGCAAACAACGATCGACATTCCATAAAGGTTATAATTTAAATTGGTCAACAGAGCTTTTCACAATCAATAACGTTCATAACACATGTCCAATAACCTACTCCTTAGTGGATGAGAATAATGAAAGGATTCAAGGAAAGTTTTATCGATACGAACTTCAAAAAACAGCTCTACCCAACACATATTTAGTTGAACGAGTATTGAAAAGAGAGGGGGATAGAATGTACGTAAAATGGTTGGGGATGAATTCAAAGAGTTGGATTCATAAATCAAAGTTTTCAGAATAGACAATTTTGCTGATGCAAACAATCTAAAGTGGAGGAAAAAAATGGAGGTGGGGACAGTAAGCAGTTTTTCCCAAAGGAAGTCGTTTATTGTCATGTCAGTTTACTGTCAACGCTCGTGAGTTAAATATCTACAGTGATGAGTGATTCAAAAATCATTAATAGTGGAAATCCACAATTTGGTGTTATTGACTTCCAAGGATTTCGATGCATTAAACGCACATTCATTGTGAAAGAATTGACTTTCATCGATCTCAAGTGTGATACTTTTTGCCATCTAACGTTCAAACCTCCTACTTCAGAGGAGAATGGTACGGCTTCAACACCTCCAAACTTCTGGGTGCAGAGAAACCTACATGGAATTTCATGGAATGATGGCGAGTTGGAGTACTCGGACTTGGAATCTAAGTTGAATACAATCACCAGAAATATTGCATTTATTTTTGCCAAGGGCCACGAAAAATGTGTATTTCTCGAGTCTCTTCTGCATCGACCAGTATTTGAGCTTGGTGCTTTCTACTGTCCACCCCTAAAATCGCTTGCTTCGTCCAAAGATAACTCGCAGACATGTGCTCTACATAAGGATATAAGGATGAATCACCCCACCTGTTCTAGACATCAAGCAAAAAGTTTAATCAACTGGATGATTAATAACTTCGAGAAGATCAACCTGTGCAATGCCTCAGTCCGTCTTTTAACGTTTCAAATTAATGAGAAAAAATGGAAAAACATTGAAAATCCTCTAGAAATAGCCACTGCTGGTTTTACTAGTGTGAAGACTTTGAACAATTGTGTGCAGTGTATAAATTGTTTCGATATCATACCAATATTTTCTTACAATAGTCATGTGTGTAATAAAATTTGCCAGTGAGTACGATATGATTTCATTTCCATTTTTCTTTCTCTCTCTTTGTTGTAATAGATGGCTCACTCATAATAAGCTATAATGGAAAGAATGCTGTGGATGGTGCATTCGACCTCACATTCAGAGTTGGACGTGGAGATGAAGAAGAAGAGGAAGAGTTAGAATACTCCTCAGAAGAAGAAGAAGATGGGGACCAGAGAAGGGGCACTAAGAGCTCAACAAAGCGTCCTTGTGGTGGTACAAAGAAGTCACCCAGGAAAAGGTCAAAAAACTGACTTTATGCACAGTATGCTCTAATTTGTTTACTTGTAGGTTTAGTTATTTAAGTCATAGTTGTCTAAGTAATATATTCAGTCCAATGCCGTCAACAAGCCATAGTGTTACTCATCCAGCACCACTAACAACAAGCGAGCATAATGTAGAAAAACGAAAGCACGATGGAGTAGAGTCAGTATATGGGGCACAAAAATTGAAAAGATTGTATACCGTACCATTGGAGAATGGAAAAGTTATTGCAAAAGTAGGCAGTTCTGCAGTTGATATTTATTTCCAAAATCTAAACCGTTTCAATTTACCAGAAAGTTTCTTGCTTAGTACTCAAAATCATTTATTGGGGGTATTGAATGAGTATTTACCAGAATGGAAGAATATTAAAGTGAATTTACTTTTGGAGTGTACATTTTCCAAAATCAAGCTCAAGGGAGGGGATGATGATCGTGAAATGGATGAAGAGTTAATTAATGCAAATTTTAAGACGAAAAATGAGAACTTGTCAACAACTTCAGATCTGGATGTGTATTTAATGCAATGTTTCGAGAGGATTATAGCAGAAATTGATGATTTTGAATTAAAGGGGTCTGGTTGGGCATTGAAGTCCATCGATGGAATTTTAATTAGAGTAACTAAGTATGCACCACTCACTGCAAGATGTTTTTTCACTATTCCTCACCAATTTCAATTTTCAAGGGCTATAATCAATGTACGAAATAGGGACAACTATTGTTTTAAATATGCAATTTTGAGCTGGTTCCTAAAATCCGCTAGTAATAATGATGCCAAAAACTTACACCGTGTATCCAAATATACTAATTTGGATCATCCATTCACATTCGAGGGAGTAAAATTCCCGGCCAGTATTAGAGATGTTAGATGGTTTGAAAAGCATAATAATGTTAGTATAAATATATATGCCTTAGACAGTAAAATTTCAGATGGTAAAATTGTAGATGCCAAAATCTACCCGCTTGAAGTTTCCAAAAAAGTAAATCTAGGATTCCCAGTAATTGATTTGCTCTATGTAGATAATGGTTCACACTCTCATTACTGTTACATATCCAATCTACCAGCTCTCGTTAACACACAGTTATATAAAGCTCCCAAGAATTCTATTCTTATGTGTAGAAATTGCTTCAAAACTTTCCGTTCATCGAGGGTTTCTAAATTCGGTAAAACGGCCGAAGAGCGACTCGATGAACATAAATTATTTTGCAACAAATTCAAGCCATGTAGGTATGAATTTCCTGAAAAACCGTACATCGAGTTTGACGATTATCAATTCATGACCAAAGTTGGTTTTGTAGTATATGCTGACCTGGAATGTATACTGAAGCCTTTAAATTCAAACCTTCCTACGATCTCTGAGGTGGTAGATACTAGAGGTCCAAAATCCTTACGCGAGGAGCAACATGTTCCAATGTGTGTGGGATATCATTTGAAATCATATTATCCAAACTTGATTCCGGATGAAACAGTATTGTTCTCACATGAAAACTGCATCGTAAAATTTTTGGCTAAAATTAGAGAATTAGTGTTGAAAATTGAGAAATGTTATGAGATTAATGTTCCATGCTCAATATCTGAGGATCAAAAACTAAAGCATGATAGAACAACACATTGCGAGTTGTGTGGGGTCAAATTTGATGGAAAAAAATATCAAAAATGTATGGATCATGATCATTTAAGTGGGTTATACAGGTTTACATGCTGTAGTTACTGTAATTTGGAAAAATTGAAAAAAGCAAGCTTTTTGGGCATCTATTTCCATAATCTGAGTTCCTACGACTCGCACCACCTCCTCAAAGAGTTAAATTCATTCAATTTAGATATTGAGGTTATTCCTCAAACAGAGGAAAAATTTATTAGTTTCTCAATTCGTTTTGAAGGGTGTAAATTGTGGTGTAGATTTTTGGACTCTTTTAGATTCTTGCCAGCTTCTCTGGAGAAGTTGGTGGGAACCTGTAAGGAGTTTCCAGAAATGGAGAAGAATTTCCCTGATCAAAATTTGAGAAGTTTATTACTAAGAAAAGGTGTATATTGCTATCAACATATTACCGATTTTTCAGTTTTGAAAGAAACAAGTCTACCATCTCAAGATAAATTCTTCAATAAATTAACTAATAAACCAATTAGTGATAGTGACTATCAGCATGCTCAGAAGGTTTGGAAGGCTTTCAATACACAAAATCTCGAACAGTACACACTTCTATATTTGAAAACAGATATAATCCTTCTTTGTGAAGTATTTGAAAAGTTCAGAAAGCTCTGCTATGATCGTTTCCAATTAGACAGCGCATGGTTTTTCACAACCCCAGGTCTGAGTTTCAAAGCTGCGTTGAAAGTATCAAAAATACGCTTGCAAATTTTAACAGATGTTGACATGCTACAATTCGTTGAATCAGGAATTCGAGGTGGAATCACACAATGCGTCAAACGTCATGCCATAGCCAACAATATTCACTTACCTGAAACGTATAACCCTCATAAGGATAGTTCATACATATTTTATGGGGATGTTAATAACCTTTATGGTTGGGCAATGAGTCAAAGTTTACCCTACGGAGCGTTTGTGTGGCTCACTAATATTGAGAATTTCAATGTACTGGAAATTGAAACTGCAGGAGAATATGGTTATATTTTAGATGTTAATGTTCATTACCCAAGACATTTACATGATAAACATTCAGACTTCCCTTTCTTACCAGAGCGTAAGAAACCTCCAGGTGCAAAAGTAGAAAAACTATTGTTGGATTTTGAGGATAAGATAAATTATGTTGTTCATATAACAGTGTTACAGCAAGCCCTTAAAGCTGGACTTGTTTTGACGAGAATTAATAGAATTTTACAATTTAGACAGAGTAAATGGTTGTCTACATATATTAACTTGAATACAGAGTTAAGGAAAAAAGCCACGAATGAGTTTGAAAAAGATTTTTTTAAACTTTTAAATAATGCTGTGTTTGGTAAAACAATGGAATGTGTCCGAAATAGAATAAATCTAAAATTAGTCACTTCTGAAAGTAAACTCCTTGCATTGGCAAGAAAGCCAAATTTTCTAGATAGAACTATTTATGACGACAATCTGATTGCAGTTCGGTTAGCTCATGAAAAAATTGTATTTAACAAACCAATTTATGTGGGGTTCACAATTTTGGAGATATCAAAAACCCTCATGTACGATTTGCACTACAACCAGATGCTAAAAAAATTTGGAGGAGACTCACTGAATATTTGTTATCAGGATACCGACTCTTTTGTGTGGGAGGTCAGATCAAACAATCTTTATAAAGAATTAGAATCATTGTCACATATTTTTGATTTCAGTGACTATCCACCTCTTCACACTCTTTATTCTTGTGAAAATAAAAAAGTGATTGGTAAACTGAAAGACGAGACACAGTCAACTCCAATAAAAGAATTTGTAGGATTAAGGCCAAAGTTGTACGCCCTCAAATTTGGTGAATGTGTAAGGAAAAAGGCAAAAGGTGTTAATAAAACGGCAGTTGCAGCATTGGACTTTAAGGATTATTTACATTGTCTCACAACAAAAGAAGATATTTATACAAATTTTAGAAAATTTGAATCCAAATTTCATAATGTTTTTACGATGAATATTTGCAAGAAATCTTTAACCTTTAAAGATGACAAAAGAGTGATTATGGAAAACAGAATCAATACCAGACCGTATGGATATAACCCCACATTAACCTCTAAATAATAATTATAATTATATGCAATTATTATAATATGTTTGGTATAGATATCTCCTTTCGTTTGTTCCAATATTTCTAAAGGAACACTGTATTATAATGAAAACTATTGTACACCTTATTTGCAATTTATTGTTCAGTATATTACTATAATATATATATAATTTTTTTTGATGTAATGAGTTGTCTTCCATACTGTTCAAACACATGTATCACTCTACTCACATTGTAAGAATGTCGGGCCCAACATTCATGTCTTTGTGATTATCGTGCAACATGTGGTCAAGAGGAAGTTAGCTCAAATTTAAACTCATCTCGATGTATATAAAAAAAAATTAATAAAACAATGGAAATCAATCAATTTTTAAAAAATTGTTCATGTTTAAATAAAGTTTCTTAAGTACTTTTTATTGATTTAAAAAATTTTTCTTTTCCACATCCCTATTTTTACTCTGGTGTTATCTCTCAAATAGCAATATTGTTTACATGCCTATAATAATAATTATTATGGCTTTGAATAGAAAAAATTAATAGGTACCTATTGGTACTTTTAAAAAAATTTTAATTACAGAAAAAAAAAGTTTTTATAAAATACATTGGAAGTGTGTGACTTGGAACATAAGTACATTGTTTGTCGATATGGAAGCTTTGGAGATTCTTAGAAGTGATCCATGGTATCAAGTTTTTGTCAATGAGCCCATTTGGTGTATGTTCAGTGAAGTGAGATCTCATCGCTATTTTGAGTGTGTGATAAAATTAAGATACCTTAATTTTATGATTAGTAGATTGAATGGAACATCCAACTCGTTCATTCAGAAACAAATAACATCACAAGCCATCAGTGTCAAGATTTCTTTGAGTCGAGTTTATGATTTGAAGGAATTTGATGAGACTTATCATAAACTAAAACGTATTCAGAGAACATTTCCAACAATGGATTAATCCATGTTAAGCAGTGTCTAGAAATTAAAAAAAAGGTTGGTGGGGGAAGGGGTTAGAATTTAGTGTTAAGTTTGGTATTCATCGAATTAAAATAATCGTTCAACCAACATAATTATCCATTAGTTCGAGAGGAGGATTGGATATAAGAAGGCGAAACTGGGGCACAACTATCCTCACTAGTCTTGGAATTTATCATAAAAATTAATCGATAAGCTACCTGTATACTTCAGTTATGAATAACTATGCGAGGAAAAAAGTAAAATCCAGAACCTGCACTTTCCTTAAACAGATATCATGCATTGGATCTGAGGAAGAAAGAGAAACAAACGAGAATGGCTACATTGAGAGTGGTGGTAGCACTGTTCAGTCCCACAGTAGTTATGGCAATAATTTCAATAGTAGTAGTAGTAGTAGTAGTAGTTGCGACCAAGCAACCATTACTCCAAAGGCAGAACTGCAGGCTATTACTCGAGAAAATCCTAGTAGAATGGAAGCAACAAGCCAGAAAATGGAAATTCCACAAACGATTTTCAATTCAATACAAGTTCGAATGGAGACCTTCGAGAACTCACCTTTCAATACCAAGTCAATGATGAAGATGGCGGAAGCTGGATTCATATATCTTAGGCAGGCTTACATTAACAAACATCTAAATGAACGAAATGATCTGGTCATCTGCCCATTTTGCAACTTAAAACTCCACAGTTGGAACCCAATGGACGATCCTTTTGCGGACCATGAACGCTGGAATCCTAGCTGTCCATATATAAGACATGTGTTGGATCCCACTTACACACCAAGATATTGTTGTGAACTCAAGTGCTTCATTCAACCGAGAACACACGTCGATGGAAATGCTTGTAACAGATGTAAATGTTATGGTTTCTGTAAATGTTACTGTGCAAGTTTTATAAATCGATCAATAAAAAAATATTAATAATTGACTCGCTTTTGTTTTCCTGTGTAGGAACAACACTTCAATATCTGTCCCCTCTTGCAGACCACAGTGGTGATAACACACCAATATCAACTATCAATAAATATAATAATAATAATAACTAAATTTAATCAATTTATTAAATTTAATAAATATAGGGTTTGAAAAACGCAATAATCTCACAGAAAGTATCTAATTTATAGGCAGGTATGTTGGTATGTAACTTATAAGAAAAAAAATTAAATTGAAGTTCTTCAACACCTATTACTATAGATATTGTACTACACCTACTGTACCTATTACTACAGATATTAGCAATACCTGCTACCTATTTTTTCGCGTCGTAATAAAGAACGCTGATATGTGGCGGGAATTTCATTCTGAACGTTTAGTAGTTATCTCTCCCCAAGGATGAATATTATCTAGACGTAAGACGACGCTGCACTGTGTCTCGGGTTGCAATGAACTCGCTCGAGAAAGAAAAATCAACAGACTCCTCTCAACCCTTTAAACCGCTAATATCCACATAGCTAATATCCATCTGTTCTGAAAGCCCCCACTTTCTACTACTTCTAGGGGTAGAGCAAAATAAAGTTAGTGGCCAGGTATGCTGCAGAAAAAATAAAATTACTGTGCAAGAAGACTAGACTCTCTTGCTTCAGTCAGCGACCATTCACTAACCGAGCACAAAACAACTCATTAATTTTCAGCTTCAAAATATGTCATTTATTGAACAAAAGGGGAAATAAAAAAACTCTGTTCTTTGAACTCAGCAGTATTGTGTTTCCTGAAACACAAGAATCAAACGACAAAAGAAATGTTTAAAACGCAAAAAGCCCCGGGTACGTAGTTTGAATTTTTATAGAGAGAAAAAAGAAAAATTTGAAGGGAGAAAAGCTGTTTCCATTTACTGTCCGAATAGGAAACCCCCCGGTACACCTGCCTGGACATCGGATCAATTGAAAAACAACGGCTTTCATTATTCAGAGGGCAGATATGGGTTCGGGAATACCTTGGTAGCAACGGTACATACTCCCCTGGGCGTGTATCTTGGTATTTTGTGTGCACGTGTCGTCGTGTTGGCAACTGAATCCTAACCGCGTCCACGAGGGACCAAAAGGATCAACTGAATACTGAATGTAGGAACGGGGAAAAGCTGTCGTCTGGGTGGCCAACTGTTTTCAAACATGAAAAAAAGGAAGTGCAGAAGGAAGTTTTATATTGTACTAAGGGGTTATTAAGTTTTGTCTGTCAGTGTGTTCTTGTCGATATTAAACCGTTGAGTTACTCAATAACAAGAATGTAGGTTACCGTGATTGTACGAGTATTAGACAAAGTTACGGACCCCTTCAGAACCTTATATTTCAGGTTTCCAGGTTTTCTCTCTGGGACTGCTGAGAAATGTCGAACTGAACTCCGTCCTGACCTGCTGAGCGAGCTGAATTCATTCCTATAGGTTTCACGAAGCTGAAAGGAAGCCTTTCTGGGGTCTGGTAAGTATAAATGACAAACTGTCATACTATCATTACCATTTTTTGTTGATCGTTCCGCTGTTCATAGTTACTCCAAATTTTTCTATCTAACCTTAGTCACTCTTTTGCCGTCTCTTGGCTCAATAAAGCCTTTGAAATCGAGAAAGGTTTTATCTCAATTTATTGAGCCAAACGGCAAGAGAATGACTAAGGTTGGATACAGACATTTGGAGTAACTATGAACGTATAAACAGGGGAACGATCAACAAACAATGGTAATAGTATAACATGACAGTTTGACATTTCTACTTACCAGACCCAGAAAGGCTCCCTGTAAAATTTCACCTTCGTGAAACCTACGGGAATGAATTCAGCTCGCCCAGCAGAACAGGACGGACTTCAGTTCGCCATTAGCACTCAGCAGTCCCGGAAAGGAAGTCTGGAAACCTGACATTTCAGGTTCTCAAGGGGTCCGTAACTTTGTCTAATACAATCACGGTAACCTACATTCTTGTGTTTGAGTAACTGGGCCCCCGGAATGCTTTTCGCTTGGAAGCCTACGGCTAAAATTTAAGAAACATCGAACATGCTTTAGCCGCGATCAACCCTATTCTGCTATTTCGATAGCGTTTTAAAAAATCAGTCTTCAGATAGGAAGGTATTTTATAGTTGTATTGAGATTACAACATTATTTGAAACAACCCAATCGCATAGGTTACACCACGTTACACAATCCTTAGTTCCGTTTCAACGACTAAGCAACATTCCGTGACTCATACAGTTCCCAAAAACGCTGCAAATCATTGCTCAAAGGTTTATCATTTTATGTATAGATCATCCTTCTGTATAGATCACTGGTTCTCCATCAATGGCACCTACCACCATCTGTATTCTCCCTTGACCTTCCCTCTCTAATTTCAGCTCCTGCGTTCAATAGGATTGAAAACGGCTTCGGAGCTCACTCAGCTGATCAGTGATCAGAAGAGTGAAGAAGATCTCCTCGAATGCTGGAGACGCCTGGAAGAGCACTTCCATTCAATAGGATTGAAAATGGCTTTGGAGCTCACTCAGCTGATCAGTGATCTGAAGAGTGAAGAAGATCTCCTCGAATGCTGGAGACGCCTGGAAGAGCACTTCCATTCAATAGGATTGAAAATGGCTTTGGAGCTCACTCAGCTGATCAGTGATCTGAGGAGTGAAGAAGATCTCCTCGAATGCTGGAGACGCCTGGAAGAGCACTTCCATTCAATAGGATTGAAAATGGCTTCGGAGCTCACTCAGCTGATCAGTGATGTGAGGAGTGAAGAAGATCTCCTCGAATGCTGGAGACGCCTGGAAGAGCACTTCCATTCAATAGCACTGAAAAGGGCTTCGGAGCTCACTCAGCTGATCAGTGAGCAATGATTTGCAGCGTTTTTTACCTACAAACATTGTTTTACCTACCAATTTTTTTTTACCTACCAACTATTGGTAGGTACTACCTACCACACTATAATGGCTTCACACCTTCACAATCAAGTTTATTAGAAAGAACTAAACGCTTCACACTCGATTGGAAAAATAGAAAGCTTCATATTGAAATTTGATTACTGGTTACGCAGAAGGCAAAACTGAATACAACTCGAAGAAATGAACAGCGATCGCATTTTAGTCAGATAAAATTTGAACGGCGATTAGACCTCTTTTGCGATCCACACTCATGATTCTGTTTTATCGAAGGAAAACCTTCAAATACTCGTAGGGACCGAACGGTTTGTCCTACAGAGCTCCGGGTGGTCTCAAAAATTTTTAAAAATTCTGTACTATTTAAAATTGGTGAAAAAACGATACCTTTATTTCGAGAGTTTTCGAGCTAGGGCACTCTTGAAATTTTCAACCCTTAATTTTCACCCCTTAGAAGTGACCTACATCAACCAAAAGCTTCGCGGCACAACTAGACCCGAAATGGAGCCCATATACCAAATTTGAACCAAATCGGTCCAGTGTTGCTAAGAAAAGTGCCGCGTACGGCGGACGGCGGACGGCGGACGGCGGACGGCGTACGGCGTACGGCGTACGGCGTACGGCGTACGGCGGACGGACGGAAATTTTTTTATTCGATTTTCGGATTCTACGTACCTTGAAACGTAAAACATCAAATTTTGAGGGGGGGTTAAAATTTTTTTTTTCTTGCTCGATTCCAAAGGCTTATTATTGAAAATAATAAACCAAAAACGTAACACTTTTTGCCAGTTAGGTCAAGGCTAAAGCTATCAAGCTATCAAGAGGTGTCGACATCAAGTACACAGAAAGCGTAAGTGAGACACCTGAGAACGAATCCCCTTCAGATAATTTAAGAATAATATCTCATTTTCAGTAGCCTCTACGCTTCTTTGAACTCTGCACAACTATTATTTCTCAAACACAACAAGCTGAAGATACCCACAAATAACAGAATTTTTTCACAAACTTAGGTTTGAAGGTTTCTACAAACACATCGTCCTATGTGTGATAAGGGAAACACAAATGATTGAACCGTGATGTTTCACAACCGGATCACATAAATTCTACCAAAAGGTGATAGAAAAGGTCGACACGTACTCTGAAATCGAATGCTCACTTCAGGATATCCCATCGTAAATTCTACGCATAGCACAGGTGTGAAGTATCAGGAGATCTGCGACGGAAGGCAGATAAAAATAAAGTATGGAAAGAAAACCACCTCCGGGTGTAAAGAGCTCTATATAAAGACTGGTCTCACCTGAGGCGTGAACTTTTGAGGAAGACCTTTCGTGGTCTCGTCTATAAAAGCTTCTACAACCTTTTTTCGCTCTCCTTGCACGCTTCACTGCAACATTTCCCGCTCCGCCGCACTCTCTCGATGCACTTCATATTTTCTCCGCAATGAATAAATGGACGGGTCCATCACACTTTTATAGAAGCAACATCAGGGAATGGCGAGTGTCAAGTCTACGACAACCTTCAGGCAAGAAGTTCTGCATAGTCTCCAATGTTTTGTTTGGAGGGGTATCGAGGTATTTATCGAGTCAGGCAGTGTTTGAGAGTATTTTATCAGAAAATGGGGAAGAGTTAGAGAAGCAACTGCCACAAAAAGTATTCCAGATGTGCACAGCAATAACTGTGGTGGAAATGTATTTCTCTCGATAAACCAAGTGATTTTAGTATATTATTTTCAATAATGAACCTCCTTCTCCCCCGACTCATAAGGATGTTTAAGGAAGACGTAAGTCTTACAGTGGGACGTCCTGAAAAGTAGGGGAACACATTTTAGAAACGCATTAGCTTGAAAACGTTCA
Organism: Apolygus lucorum; assembly: GCA_009739505.2. Taxonomy (NCBI): domain Eukaryota; kingdom Metazoa; phylum Arthropoda; class Insecta; order Hemiptera; family Miridae; genus Apolygus; species Apolygus lucorum. The sequence goes on from CM019179.2 coordinate 54,691,402, forward strand.
ATCTGCTCTGAAATTTTATGCTGATTCTTAATACACATTTTAACACAATTTAACATTCTTAATAATGTTAAAAACAAAAATTTCCACAAAAACAGGTTTTTTGGACCCTTTTTTTTGGGACTTTGGACCCCTTAGAGTGGTCCAAAAATTCTGGCCAACGATCTCATCCTTTTTTTAAAAATATAACGTGTATTATAATTACAGACATTTTGCAACCAATTTCGAGTTTTTAGAAACCAAGGTCATGTTACCGACAGCTCACCTACACGTATAAAAAAGTGTTAAACCTCGGAAAACGTTTTAGAATGTTTTAAAACAAATTTTTATGGAGACATTTTTCAAATTTTCCATTCTAAAACGTTGAGACCATAAACTAATTTTTTTTAAATTCGCTAAATCATTAGGAAATTTGATTTTGATTACTGGTTGCTAAGGACGCAAAACTGAGTACAACTCGAATAACGCTGAAACACAAAGGTTTATTATTTTTCTGTATAAATCATTCGCCTGCAAAGCACACAGCTTTGCCATTGTCCCTACCAACCATATTTTTTCATCACAATCTAATTTATTTTGGAAAAATGAACGCTTCGCAGTCAATTTGAACAAATAGGGAGTTTAGAGTGCCTTCATTTGATAACTGGCTGCTTAGGACTCAAAATTGAGTACAATGGGGTGTGCGCATGGCTCGAAAAAACTGTTTATTGTTATTTTAATCAAAACTAGACCTCATTCTGAAAATTTTGACACCAACCGCGACCTTCTAGCGTGAGATTTTCCAAAGTTTCGAATGTTTATGAAGTCACAGTGGGCTGGGGGAAGGGGGGGGGGACGTGTGACGTCAAAAACATTCGAAACTTTGAAAAATCATAGAAAAGGTCTACTCATCCAAAAAAAGAACGGCTGATCTCAAAATTCTCAGAATGAGGTCTACTTTCGATTAAAAATTTAAAAAGAAATCAGGCGCACCCCCCATTCGAAGAAACGAACAGCGATCGCATTTTGGTTAGCTAAAATTTCAATTCTCAATTCAAATTTCATTCTCTTTTGCGATTCACACTCGTGTTTCTGATTTATCGTAAGACCAACCCCTAAATTCATACAGAGAGCGAATGTTTTGTCCTTCAGAGCTCTGGGTAGTATATTTTCATAGAATGGGTAGGGTATTTTTAGAATCGAATGAGATACTAAAAATTCAATACTATTTTCAATAGATTAAAAAACAATAACTTTATAATGAAACATTTTGGGCATTTTTTGAAAATGTCTACCTACTCCTATTATTTAAAACGGATTTCAATGGAGAAATTTTTCAAAATTTTCCATTCTAAAATTTTGAGGTCATTGCCATAGCTTCATTTTCATTGAAAATTCGCTAAATCATTAGGAAATATGATTCCTGGTTGCCAAGGACTCACAACTGAGTACAACTCGAAGAACGCTGCAAATTATTACACAAAGGTTTATTTTTCTGAATTGATCATTCGCCTGCAAAGAACATAGATTTGCCTTTGTCACTGCCTACCAACCATGTTTTCGCTTCACAGTCAAGTTTATTTTGGGAAATTGAACGCTTCAACGCTTCGCGTGTTTCGAAGAAATGCAGAGTTTTGGGTGCCTTCATTAGGAAATTTGATTAATGGTTGCTAAGGACGCAAAACTACAACTCGAACAAACAAACAACGATCGCATTTTGGTTAGCTAAAACTTCAACAAGATTAGACCTGTTTCGCGATTCACACTCGTGTTTCTGACCAACCCCTAAGTTCTTACAGTGTGCGAACAGCGAAAGCTTTGTCCTACAGAGCTCTGGGTAGTATACTTTTATAGAATGGGTAGGGTATTTTTAGAATCGAATGAGATTCTGAAAATCTAATGCTATTTTCAATAGATGAAAAAAACAATAGCTTTATAATGAAAGATTTTGGGGTAGGGCGTTTTAAAAATGTCTACTCTTATTTTTCACCCGTTGGAATAAATGGGACCCATATACCAAATTTCATCAATATCGGCCCATGGTAAGAAAGGAAACTGCTTAAGGCAGGCGGACGGAACAGTTTTTAGATTTTGGAATCCACGTACCTTGAACCGTAAACCAACGAATTTTGAGTGGGTTACAATTTTTTATTGTTCGATTCTGTAGGTTCATCATTTAAAACAAGAAACTATTAGTTTATGAAATTGGTCAGGTTGGTACATCAATGTTGATTAGATCGGTTGATATCTGGATTTAGTCGGCTCGGGTTTCGGATCGGCGGCGGTTATTGTTTTCGTTTAATTATTTGTGACCAATTCCATTTTAACAAAGGCCTAATGTAACAATATGTTGTTTCCTCTGTTTGTTCGCTCTGCACTCTCCAATTTCCCGATTCGAAATAACACACCGGACATTGATTTCAATCGGAACACGGTTTCGTAATATCATCTCCCGTCAGTTCGATTATCCTCGAACAATCGCGCGCAGGAAATGGAACTAATTGCATTTATGTGTTTTCTCAAATGTTTGCTGATTCGAACGGAAACCGAACTCGAACTCACGTTTTCCCAGTTGTGTTTTGGAGATGAAGTAATTACCATAATAATTTTATATTATAATATAGACATGCAAAATAGGAAGGATTTTTTGCGCAAAGTAAATAAGGTCATTTTTTTTTTACTAAACCTTACCTTTGGTGAGGATCGGCTGATCTAAGATCTGAATTTCAAAGCTTGGGTTCCATTAATAGATCTCAATAAGAACTGAAAAAATGAAAAATCGTGAATTTTGTGAAAATTATAACCTTATTTTCCCCCATTTCCACGCTGATTTTGATACACTGATGAAGTAATGTGCAACAGGGAAGTTGACTGCGTCGAACAAAAAAAGAATCACGCAATTCGGTTGAGAATAATTGAGGATCAGGTAAGGCGCTCAAGGGGGGTAGTCCAAAAAAAGTCAAAAAATCGATATATCATTCTTATTTTTATATAAAATTACATAAAATTCTGATCAGTTTGGTAAAAATAAAATTAAAATCGGTTGAATCGTTGATGAGTAAAAATTTTTAGAAAATGTTGAGTGGCGCAACAGAATAATATCGAAAAGTTGTGATTAAAACCTGGTTATTGATAACCTTCTTGAAGTACATGGATTCATGGACGCTAAAAAGTACAGGTACTGAACATGGAACTGAAAGGAATACTAAAAGTTCCATACGTGATGTGGTTTTGTCATCCAGACACACAAAATCAAGATCAGAACAAGTATGCGGGAGCGCAACCTGCAGTAGGAAAAACAGCTGTCCGGACAACTGTTCCTTTTTTTTGGTAACTACTCGTTCTAATTTTTACAAACTACTGACAACTTGTCAGTGACAAGGTTGTATTCTAGATATGGAGTCAATGAAATTTCGATTGTAACTCTCATCTCGTTGATACAGATTTTTTGAGTCCCAAAAAACATGCGTAGATTGGAAGACCACTGTTTTAGTTTCGTTTACTTGGGTTAAAAAAAATCAACAAACCGTTTTTACTCAATACCCTTGACTTAAATGTTAGTTCATATATGGAGGGGGAACGTGTGAAAATTTTAAATAGATCGGCTTAATGGTTAGTCAGAAAAAGGAACATATAAATGACCCATTTTTCTACATTCAAACAACGTTCTACTCAACTCCGTTTTTATTGAAACCACGTTCTACCACCCCAAATTAAACTCAATCTTTCACTACTATCCTTGAAGCACCGGATACTCTAGTGGAAAGAGACTGTAAGAAAGACATATGCAAGTATTTCTCCATAAAAGGCGGAAAAAACATTAGATTGCGGAAATGTCCGAAGGAACAGAGAGAAATATGGACATGCGAGAGAGGGAAATTGCTTTCTCACTGCCTATTCACTTCATAGTCACCATAATGCACTCCTATCTAGGCAGACTATCTTGTCCATCCCTCTTGGTAGTTCTATTCACCCCCACTTCCTGCTATCCCAACTCAAAAGAAAAATCTATGTCTAAAACAGGGACGGGCTCTGAGCAACAGCACAAATGGTTTCGTACTGTACCCTCTTTACGTTCATTTTTCGATTTTTTTTTCTTTCATTTTACTCGAGGAGCCCCGTGGGATAAAAAAGGCTCTCTTTGACATAAATTGGCTACACGTACGGACGGCCTTCGCCGCCAGAAAAGAAGGAGGTAGAGGGGGTAAAGGTTTTCTCAAAAGAACTCTCCCCTCGACGTTGAATTCATGATTAAAGAGTTCCCGAAACATTTCCCCTTCAAAGGTATTTTTTGTGCCCAATGCTCCTTCGAGTTACGGGGATCTCTGCAACTCACCCCACAGTTTTTTACCTTCCTCCATAACGGAGTTTTTCCCGTGGTCGAAAGAAAGAGGATGAGACGGAGGAAGGTAGTAAACTTACGGGTAGGGATGGCAGATTTAGTGAGTAGAGTTTGTTGAAGAGATGCCATGTGATCTCATAATATGTTACATATCAAAGCGGATGGTTTCTACGTTAGACAATTTAAGGGGATCACTCCACCCAGAAAAACGTCTGCCAAGTGGGTGTGGCACATAGCTTCCTCGTATCCATAACCCGATTATATAGATGATCCGATGCATAGTAGTTAATCTCAAAACACCAATCTTTAAGTACCTTCCACTACCCTCATAGGGGACCATCTACACGCTAATCTGGTCAATCCTAGAAAATTTCATCAAAATCGGATGAAAAATGTAAATGTTACGGCTGTTACAAGGATTTTACGTATGCGCATGCGCAGAGGCTACTGTAAATTTTAAGGCCTTGATTTTCATTGGGGACCATCTAAAACCTAATCCGCGTAATCCCTAAAAAAGTCATTGAAATCGGGTAGAAAATGTGGAAGTTATGGCTGTTACGAGGAATTCAGGTTTGCGCATGCGCAGCGACTACTATCAGTCCGGGGATGATGATTTTCATAGGGGACCATCTAAATACTAATCTGTAACATCCCTGAAAATTTCATTGAAATCGGATGGAAAATGTAGAAGTTTTGGCCGTTACAAGGAAATTTACGTTTGCGCATGCGCAGTAGCTACTATCAGTCCGAAGGTGGTGATTTTCATAGGGGACCATCTAAATACTAATCTGTAACATCCCTGAAAATTTCACTGAAATCGGGTAGAAAATGTGGAAGTTATGGCTGTTACGAGGAATTCAGGTTTGCGCATGCGCAGCGGCTACTATCAGTCCGGGGATGATGATTTTCATAGGGGACCATCTAAATACTAATCTGTAACATCCCTGAGAATTTCATCGAAATCAGATGGAAACTGTAGAAGTTATGGCCGTTACAAGGAATTCACGTTTGCGCATGCGCAGTCGCTTCTATCAGTCCGGGGATGATGATTTTCATAGGGGACCGTCTACACACCAACCCGCACAATCCCTGAAAATTTCATCGAAATCGGACAATAACTTTGTATAGTTATGCGCGTTACAAGGAATTGATGACAGACGGACAGACACACAGACAGACAGACAGACAGACACGGAACCAAAATTGTTCAGAAAGGTCTAAAACGCAAAACGCGAGTGAAAATTTTGATTTTGGAGAACTTTTTTTTTCGTCCTTGAAAAGTGAAAACAAAGCTTCCGCTACCTTGGTAGACTCGGAAGCAAAAAACTTTTCGTATTTTTTTAAGTAAGTGGTACTTACAGACCACCAAATTTAGTAACACCAAAACCAAACACGCTACGATTATTGTGATAAACGTAACAGATAGCTGTTGTTGTTGTTAAAGGTGAACTCAATTTTGCTTCCGAGTCTACCAAGGTAGCGGAAGCTTTGTTTTCACTTTTCAAGGTCGAAAAAAAAAAGTTCTCCAAAATCAAAATTTTCACTCGCGTTTTGCGTTTTAGACCTTTCAGAACAATTTTGGTTCAGTGTCTGTGTGTCTGTGTGTCTGTCTGTCTGTGTGTCTGTCATGAATTCCTTGTAACGCGCATAACTATACGAAGTTATTGTCCGATTTTAATGAAATTTTTAGGGATTGTGCGGGTTGGTGTGTAGACGGTCCCCTATGAAAATCATCATCCCCGGACTGATAGAAGCGACTGCGCATGCGCAAACGTGAATTCCTTGTAACGGCCATAACTTCCACTTTTTCTACCCGATTTCGATGAAATTTTCAGGGATTATGCGGATTAGGTTGTAGACGGTCCCCTATGAAAATCATCACCTTCGGACTGATAGTAGCCACTGCGCATGCGCAAACGTGAATTTCCTTGTAACGTCCATAATTTCTACATTTTCTATCCGATTTCAATGAAATTTTCAGGGATGTTACAGATTAGTATTTAGATGGTCCCCTATGAAAATCACCACCTTCGGACTGATAGTAGCCACTGCGCATGCGCAAACGTGAATTCCTTGTAACGGCCATAACTTCTACATTTTCCATCCGATTTCAATGAAATTTTCAGGGATGTTACAAATTAACTTGTTTTGATGTTTTGAGATTAATTACTATGCATCGGATCATCTATACAATCGGGTTATGGATACGAGGAAGCTATGTGCCACACCCACTTGGCAGACGTTTTTTTTATTTATTTTTGACAAGCTGTACAAATCTGCGGAAACTATTTGTTCAGGCCGATCCTTGCCCTTTGCCTTGTTTTATCTTCTAAGACTTTATCGATGGGATTATGACGCGAGTGGTGTGATCAGTGGGTGAGTGGGGATTCAAGTGAGGCACCTCCCGTCCCATCTACCAGCAGTCTTCATGCGCTCTGAAGCACTATCAAGTTCTACTACCTATCTAAACATTTTCTGGCCACACTACGCCTTCCACGAGGTCATCAGTATCCTCGCGGCAAATCGCCATCTTTTTGGGTCATCAGTATCCCGATCTTCACTCTTCGACCCATCTATTCATCACTGGAATGTATGTATCGGATTCCTGGAGTACTGCCCGTATTTCTTGAGAATATATGCATATATCCAGATATTCAAGATTTCCATTCTTTTTCGTGTTCAGCTCCAGCCAAAGCTTTCTGGAGCACCTCTCTACCTCGGCTCTCTCTATCTCTTAACTTCTGCTCTCAACTCATCTAACTCTAATCAAACTCTGCGCAACATTGGAAGAGGTTCTGGTGGATCTTGCCACAACCCTACCTACAGGTATTGGGTATCATTCTTGTGGAACTACAAGGTAAGACCCTTCCAATTTCACCATCAGAGCGTGCCTCCATCCTTTGAGCTGGTGTGCGGATTCCACCAACTAAATACCTACATCGCCGAAATCGTCGAATCACAAAAGACATTTATTAAACCAAAATCAAGAAGAAAATTATTGTAATTTATTATATAAGTTCTGCTAGGAAAAGGAGCTCCTAGGTAGGCGATATATTCTTTCTTTTTTTTCTCATTCTACAGAGAATTTTATTTACCAGAATAAATAATAATTTTTTTTTAAGTTTGAGTTCGGACCAGGTCATTTTATAACCACCTTCCCATGCTCAAACACTATTTTCAATTTTTCCAAATACAGTTCCGCCCGTTTTTAGAGCTTAGCAAGACGGATACGTGAAATAAAAAGTCAACATCTCGTATAATGACTGAGGAAAATGTACCTATGTGTGAAAAGTTGGTACCTACAAACATCACTATTATTGACTTTTTGCATGTCCCCTGTTATACTTTTTTTCGTTTCCATCCGGATTGTGTGTAACATACCTTTGATTGAACAATAATTGTTCAATTATTGATAAAATATCAAGGTCTTGGATTGAATAGGGACGGATATAATGTAGATTAAAGTTCGACGTAGCTTCAGGCGCTGACAGGGTGGACTGGTCCCCTTAACTCAGTCATACATACGAGTACCACGAAAAATGAAGGGCCTCAGATGAAACCCTGTGGAACGTCAGCCTGTAGCTCTCAAAACAAGGAAAGAATCGGCTGAAGGGAACATAATCGCTCATTTAACACTGGAATGGAAAGGTGGAGTAAACCATACTCTTCACTATGTTGAGTAGGTTGTATGAACACAGTGGGCATAGGTAGGACCACTAAACTCATGATATGCCTCAGTAAGGATGTCTAGATAGTGATACAAGTGCAGTGGTCGTGAATGGACGCCCCTTTTCCAAGTGGCGCGGTTTCTTCTAAAAGTCAGAGAGTAGAAATTACTCCATCTTTCCGAAAACGTAGGTCTAGTGGAGTAAATAGTACTCTTTATTTCCGTTTAGGGTCCTCAAATGTAACATGTCTCAGCGCGTTTGTGATTCAGAAATACCGAACAATTTCTACCGAACAGAATCACAAAGAAAATCAAGTGAACCGTCTACTTGAAAGATAAAGAATCATCATATCATTAGAGAAACGATACACAACCACATTCTGCAAAAGCTGCTAGAAACCCATTTGTAGTAAAACCATAAAGTCAAATCCGAAATGTTATCAGTTTGGTATGTTGGGAATTAATGTTCATAATTTTGTTTCTTTCTAGTACCTTCGTTTTTTCCCAGCATCTCAGTGTTACTAAGTCATAGCGTAATATTTTGTTATAAACCAGAAGTTTCTACCTATGTTTAGAACCCAGTCCGGCGAATAGTAGATATAACTACCTGCCATAAGGAGGTTATTGAGGTTATTGCCGTATCATGTTTTGAGCCTTCCTATTCAGATATTTACGGGTACATTATTTACTAGAATCATAAAGTAGTTGTCAGCCCTTATTCTTCAACCATTAGAAGTGACTGACATCAACAACAATTTGGGGCACAACTGGACCCCAAAAGGGGTCCCGATACCAAAATTCATCAAAATCGGTCCATGGTAACCAGGAAAAGTGCCCCGTGCGGCAGAAGGACGGAAACATTTCTATTCGATTTATGCATTCTACGTAGGTACCTTGAAACGTAAACCAACAAATTTTGTGGGAGGGGGGGGGGATTTTGGTTTATTATTTTCAATAATGAACCTTTGGAATCGACCAAGAAAAAAATTTTTAACACCCCCTCAAAATTTGATGGTTTACGTTTCAAGGTACGTAGAATCCAAAAATCGAATAAAAATTTGGCCGTCCGTCCGCCGTAAACCGTCCGCCGTACGCGGCACTTTTGCCACTTAGCATTGACCGATTTTGATGAAATTTGGTATGTAGGCTCCATTTGGGGTCTAGTGGTGCCCCGAAGATTTTGGTTGATGTAGGTCACTTCTAAGGGTTCAAAAATAAATTTTGAAATTTTGAAAACGCCCTAACTCAAAAAATGTTGATATAAAGGTATTTTTTCCTTCAATTTAAGATCCTATAGAATTTTTAGAATTTTTTGAGACCACCCGGAGCTCTGTAGGACAAACCGTTCGCTCACTACGAGAATTTAAAGTTTGGACGTACGATAAATCAGAAACACGAGTGTGAATCGCAAAAGAGGCCTAATCTCCGTTCAAATTAAAGCTGACCGAAATGCGATCGATGTTCTTCTTCATGTTGGATGGTTGGTGGCTCTGCAGACGAGTGATCTATATAAAAATAATAAACCGTTGTGTAATAATTTGCAGCGTTTTCTTCTTGGTCGATTCCAAAGGTTTATTATCGAAAATGATAAACAAGAGGAGGGCATTGGCTTTGTGGGAGCTTGCCTAGTATTGATCGAAATTTTGTTTATTCGGTATTTCCTGACCAGAGCACGTTGTATGGCAATGTTGAGGACAATATAGTTTGATCCTGTCAACAGGCACGGTTGCCTACTGCCTTCGAGAGTTGATTGAGATGTTCAATTATTAGTCGGTGTAAATACGATGTTCGTATTTGGGTTGTTATTGTAAATTTACTCGAGGGAATGGAGCAACTGAGGTATGAAATTTAATGGCTTCGAATAATATACGAACCTACTCTATATAGAATAACAATAATGACAAAAGATTAAATTAATACGTACATACCGAATGAAGTCGTTCGAAAGGTTACGTAGGGCAAGATAATGTGAGAATGAACGATGAGAGCGTTGAGCAGTGTTATGTAGGAAAGGGAGTGTAGAAGGGAGGGTTGAGTGAGTTAGGGACTGAAAGGCCCGTTATGAAGAGAAATGACCACAGCAATTCGGAGCACAATAACTCTCTCGATTACATCGCCGATCACGTGGGACTACCCGATGAACCGCAAATCAACTAATGAAAATTCATGTTCGTTTTCCCAATATTCATACTATGTTTACAATTCCCGAACTTACCGTTTCAGAACCGAGAGATGAAAAGTATTAAATTCGGAAGGAAAATGGGTTTTCAAGTTGGGTGGACTGCCAGCTTCCCTTCATAGAGTAACAAGGAGATGTGTAGACACGGTTGGCGTGAAAAAACTTGTGCTTGTATATTCGTTAGTAGTACTTAATTTTTTGACTTGATTATGTCTTTCGGCTGAGGGTCAAGGAATTTTTCGCGACTTTTTGTTTGCCACAAGAAATGCAACGCGATATCAGTTAACAAAGCCTGGAGATCGGTGTATGGAGGAGGGAACTCAATATACTTCAATATTCAAGGTGGATACTATGCATGCAAAGACCATACAAGATGGATACGATGCAAGCAAAAAACTGAAGGGGCTGACTTGTGGCTGACCATGTCAGTCAGATGCTGAAACCCCTAAAAATTTGTCAGGTCGGAGTAAATGCTTGCATACGAGTCTGCAACACATTGGGACATTTCATGTCTTTAATTTTTCCAGCTACCTACCTATAATAATATGCTTTCTCAATAACTATTATTTGTTGACATGAAACAAACTCCTACACGAAAACGTATAATGTTGTTTCTTCCGAATCTACCAAGGTAGCGGAAGCTTTGTTTTCACTTTTCAAGGTTGAAAGAAAAAGTTTTCCAAAATCAAAATTTTTACTCGTTTTACGTATCAAACCTTCCTGAACAATTTTGGTTCCGTGTCTCTGTGTCTGAGATGAAATCCTTGCCACAGCTATAACTTCCACAATTCTCATCCGATTTCGATGAAATTTACAGGGATTGTGCTGGTTGGCGTGTAGGTGGTCCCCTATGAAATCATTACCCCATCATTATTAAAAAATTATAGACAGTTGTAAAGCTGAAAATTTGGGCATGATTTTTCCGGAGTGTGCAAGAAATGGGATTCAGAGTGAAAACGTCGAACAAAAAAATCAAATTTCGAAAAAATTTAAACTGCCCTTGTCTTGATTTTTTAAAAATGTTTTATTGACATTTAATGTCTTTACTTTGGCACATAAACGAATGAACGTCACGAGAATTGCTCAAGAAAATTTTCAATGATATCCACTTACAACCTAGTCGTTGCTTTAGAACTTAATCTTCGTCATTCGTGTTCGTAGAAAAATCGATCACCATTCGTTGGAAAGTCCTAAATTTATGCATAAATTATATACTGTTTTAAAAGATTTTATTTTTGAAATGTGTAGGTTGGAAATTTGAAGCTCTCTCCAAATATCCTCAAATTTTAATTTATTTGATAAAACGCTGCAAACTATTACACAAAGGTTTATTATTTATCTATATACATCACTCGTATGCAAAGAACACGGCTTTGCCATTGTTACCACCAACCAACTTGAAGAAAAACATCGATCGCATTTCGGTCAGGTTACATTTTAACGGAGATTAGGCCTCTTTTGCGATTCACGCTCGTGTTTCTAAAATTCTCGTAGGGAACGAACGGTTTGTCGTACAGGGCTCCGTGTGGCCTCAAAAAATTCTATACTACCTATCTTAAATTGATAAAAAAAAAACAATACCTTTATATCAAAATTGTTTGAGTTAGGGCGTTTTCAAAATTTCAAACCTTTTTTTTCAATCCTTAGAAGTGACTTACATCAACCAAAATGTTCGGGGCACAACTAGACCCCGAATGGAGCCTACACACCAAATTTCATCAAAATCGGTCAATGCTAACTGGGGAAAGTGCCGCGTACGGCCAAATTTTTTTTAAATTTTTGGATTCTACGTACCTTGAAACGTACGTAGGGGGGTTTAAAAAATGTTTTCTCTTGGTCGATTCCAATGGTTCATTATTGAAAATAATAAACCAAAATGGGAGATATGGTAGTTTAATAATAAATTACCTTATGGTATAGGTAAGGTTGAAAACACGATAAATATGTGCCACTGTAAAGACATAAACTGTCAAAATCATCAAATTCAAAAAACTTGGTTAAAACAAAATTGCTACCTAAGAGACATTTTATGTCGGAAATACCTAGTAGAATCGAACTCTGTTTTAAGTTTAGGTATTCTCTATAATATACTGGCCATATTATGGCTGCAAATCGCTCGGCGAAATACAGTATTTTTTTTTTGAATTTTCGGGCATCAAATTTTCGGAAAAGCAGGTTATTTTCTACAACTTGGTGCTCTTAAATTTCTTTGGCGGCTTATGCAAACTTCTTTGACGTTTCGGAGTCTCGTGTTCTATGTTGTAGCGTCGTATTCGTATACATCGCATATTTCTTCCATTTCGAGTAACGTCAAATCCTGGCGCAAGGCATCGCCGTAACATCCACGAAACACGTTCACCATATTACGCCAGTTTTTTCATTCTTCCTCCCATTCCTGTCCCTTTTTGCGACTCTTTCTCTGTTAGCCTCGCCGAGAGACGTCAACTAGCGAGGGCAAAACGCACGTGATTCGAAAACCAACTAGCCCCAAGTCCCGAAGCAGCGGAGAAAAAACTGACTGGTTAGCCCGGGAGAATTTTTACTCCCCTATACGGCCAACACGTGATTTTCTTCTCCTACCTACTCTGCTACAAGGTTTATTCTGCGTTTAGCGCTTTAGCCAAGAGCCCAGGGAACAATATGAGCATGTTCGAGAAACGACAATTCTAAAGCGCCTTCCAACCAGCACTTTTCCATTCAAATATTGTACTCTTGAGTTCTTTCACAGTCGGTGTAATTTATTAAAGGACTAATAATTAAAATATATGGTTGAAATTTTAAGGTAGGAGTGAAAAAGATACCTCTTACTCGCTTGAAAGTGGATGATTTATTGAACTAGAATATTATGGAGAGAACGTTGAGACGATCAGAGACTAAACGTCTTACTACCAATGAGATTCCTACTCCATACAAATATTACGCTAGAATTGAGAAAAATACTAAACGATAATGAACTGTATTAAAGTAGTTTGTCAGGAAAGTATAAATCTCTTTGGTTGTATGAAAATGCGGCAAGTCGTAGAAATACTCAGCTAGGAAGTCTTGTTCTGTTGATGTCTTGTTGTTGATTGTCTGCTGTTCTTGGTCTGGCTTTGGTGATAGCAGCGAGATCCTCGACTTCGCGCCTTTGGGAGGTCTTCTTCACTGGAGATACTTTAACGAAGATTGAAAAATGATTCTCTTAAGAAATGGCGGCCTTAACACGAGAACCACACGGCGCAAGAAAAAGTGGAGTGTAAGGTACAATTATTATCTACGTACCATATTGGTGAATCCGTCGTAACCAGCAAGTCGAGTACAGGAGGCGAGCGCTTTCGATGTAAGGACATCATCTTCAGGCCGTCGAGAGAGTACTAAAGTTTGTCAGTCCGTCGTTGTATTTATATAGTCTGGGTGAAAGGGAGGTGAAAGGATCAGAAAGGAGAGGGGGGCCATGGGCGTATGGCCCAATGCTCCCCCCGAGCCGACGGACTTTCGTCACCAATGGGGGACAACGTGAGCAACCTCCTCGTGGTGTTACGCTAATCGCTCACACATTCTGGCAGTTTTCATGGACGGATCATTAGGCACCACCGAGTCATTCCGGCCAGATCATTCAGCACCATGGGAGCATTAGGCACTTTTCATTTCGGAGCATTAAGCTCCCACTTTCACCGCTCGGGAGCATTAAGCAATACACCCATCATTCAGCACCATGGGAGCATTAGGCACTTTTCATTTCGGAGCATTAAGCTCCCACTTTCACCGCTCGGGAGCATTAAGCAATACACCCGGGGCCACGTGGTAACGAGACCACGTGGTGAAAGGTTGTTTGTCTGTCATGTCAAGTGAAAGGGAGAGATAAAACTAATCCTATTAGCTAATTGTACATTCACCACGTGGTCTTCTATTCTAACCTATGAATATATTATAAACTAGTTTGCATAACTAACTTATGATAGTTACAGCAACAATACCATGTGGTCACCATGTGGTGAATGTACAATAAGCTAATAGGATTAGTTATTTACCCTTTCACTTGACACGACAGACAAACAACCTTTCACCACGTGGTATCGTCACCACGTGGCCCCCCTTTCCTTTCTGATCCTTTCACCTCCCTTTCACCCAGACTATATAAATAGAACGACGGACTGACAAACTTTAGTACTCTCTCGACGGCCTGAAGATGATGTCCTTACATCGAAAGCGCTCGTCTCCTGTACTCGACTTGCTGGTTACGACGGATTCACCAATACGGTACGTAGATAATAATTGTATGCTTATAACTAGCGGAACTAACCCCATTCATTTAATACCAGCATTGTAGGGTGATTAACACCACGCTAGGGGACAAGGGCCAAAGAGCTATCTTTGAGCCTTATTGGTAAATGTGAGCGCAAAAAAGTCCTCCAAAATCAAAATTATTTTTTTTTCTTTTGCTTTCCAAGTTTTGTATTTGTTAGTAAATCCTTGTTACGGGCAAAGTTGCTGTGTGATTAGATGAAATTTTGAGGGATGGGCGGTTTAGAGTGAAAATGGTCCCCAATGAACTTCATCGACATGTGAACTTCAAATTTAGAAGGAAGTGATAGGTTAGGGATTTGAAAGTTAGGGATTGAAGTTTTATATAATTGGATTATGGAGATGAGGAAGCAACGTGCCATACCTACTTGGCATATGCGTTTTGGTAAGTGTACTGTATAGCAATAATAAATCTTAATGATTATGGTTGAATGTCTCAATATCTGAGCGTTTTGGTAAGTGTACTGTATAGCAATAATAAATCTTAATGATTATGGTTGAATGTCTCAATAAGCCTGAGATCTTGATGATTTGTCTTCTTTTTTTTTCAAAGTAACTTTATTGTGGTGTACATTGTCACGTTTGCACATAACATTATATACAACACACTAATGACAAGACACTTGTGGTATATTTGCTACCCTGTGGTAGCATATATATATTATGGATATTATCGTAGGAACAATAGTTCATAACATGTTAGGTACGTAGCCAGTAGCCGTAGCCAGTCCTGAGTCTGGATAAGTGGGAAGGAAAACTTGCTACGGGCTGATTTTGTGAAATGAGGTTTTCCCCTAAACGTGTCGTTCTTCTTACAAATCCTTTTCCCTAACGTGTCCTAGTATTTTCCCCTAACGTGCTACTTTCTATGGCCTATTTCCCCTAACGTTTAGAATAACTAACTAAACTACTAACTAAACTTTAGATGTGAAAGGATATTAAACAGCATATATGTAGAAGAGACTATTAAAATATTGAGATTATTAAAGTTAGAGAATTTTAAAGTAAGTTAGAGATTATCAAAATGCGTCCTTTATTCTGCCCAATCATGTATTGTTTAGTAATTTACTTACTACTGTAATGTATAGTAGATATCAATTTATTTACCGATATGGAGCAATTTCGCAAAGATCCTACCCTACAACACGGGGCCAAAACGGCGCCAAATAAACATATATCTATCTAACTAACGTGCTGCGGCCAAAGAAATTACGTTAAGTAATCGTGAAGCGCAATAGAATGACGAATTTTCTTCTCCATCGGTAGTAACCCGATGGAGTGATGAGGCCGCTCGAATGTTTGAGCTGATAGGTAACACTGAGTCACTAATATCTGTATTTCGTGAAAATGCCCATTCGTCAGTAATAGAACGTCACAAGGTATAGATAATGTTCACATCAAAGAGGGTACTTCATACGCTTCATTTATGAAATGGTATGTCAGCACCTGAAAGAAAATACCGCTCCAAACAATAAATTAATTCCCGGGGTCTACTAAGTGTTATCAGCAGGTCTTAATTAAATTGCTTCGCCTTCCAAGCCTCCACGGCTTTAATTCACTGCAGCGTATTAAGTCATATTCCAGAGCTTCCCAAGGGCTTTACATCTATTTAGAATCATTGGGGTCATAACCAAGGGATTTATACTGTTCCCTACGGCGTGCTCGAGCCTTTTATATGTGCCCGTGGAGTGAAGACGGTGAATCTCATAGTTCCCGCCATCAACAAGGCTAATGGGCCCAGAGTCTCACTCATGCTGATTTCTCTGGGAAAATTATTTTGCTACCCTCCATTTTGATAAGTGGAATCGTGACATTTGTTCCCTTGTATATAGTATTCGGTTGTACAGCGTGAGGATTGAATCTATTTTCGAAGTCAAAACATTACAGCGAACTCTCATCCATTGGTGCCTGGATAATCGAATGAGATCTGATTTATCGGATGGCATCACAAGTTGAGTGTAGGTAGGTGCTCCAGAAACAGGTTTGCCAACACCGCGGGAAAATGCCCATTTACACCATGTACCACTTGGGCCCCACTGGAAGTCAAACCCGCGACGTGAGCGATACAACTTTTTACAGTCCTGTTCATCTAAGAGGTAAGCAATTTTTTTAACTTTTTAAAGACCAGTGATCGGGAGAAAAGCGAATCAGCTGAGTGAACCAATGTGTAGATAAAAGATGTTCCAAGAGGTGTATTGCGTACGTCGTAATATTTTCCTAATAAAAATATTGTTCTTCAATAGTTCCCCAGTTGAGTGACCTTCATCAGGTTACATTATGATATGGACAAACCCTCTGGTTGAGGGCCACAAAACAAGTAGGAATTTGCCTCAATTTTAGATTCTGGAATTGCAAGTCAAATCCTACAATAGGGCCCTGGAATGACGTTTAAGACCACCAATGCCCAAGGGAAAAATTACCATAGCAGAAAATGCCTAAACAATTAAGCCTCTGTCAAAAAACACCGCGAAAATCGAGGAAGGCTGAGGGCCGCCGGCTACGTCACGTCGGGGTTCCTTCACCCAAAACGACGCGAAAACTGACCGAATTCACACTGCTGTGCTCTGGCGAAGCGTAAAAGAAGTATCTCAGCAAATAGTATCAAAGAACGTCAACAGGTAGAGTTGTAGGAGCCCTTGAGACCGAAATCCACACGAAACTCAAATAATGTGATTCAAATAACGAAACTAACTAATATAGAAACTGAATGAGAGAAGATGAAGACTAATAATGCTTGAAAACTAATAATTAGTTATTGGTAGAATCGTATTGTGAAAAAGAGTGATTAAAATTGCTTCTTTTGGTCACTTTTGCGTTTTCATCATTCCCTCCCCTTAGTTTGCGCACTCCTGTGTTTGACCACGTAAGCTAATAGTTTCATTTATGCTTCCAGAGGTAGCACCACTGTAGAAAGAGGCAAAGAACCCCCCAGTGAAGTGACTCTTCCTAATACTCATTCCACGAATGGACTCAGATTGGTTAGGCAGCCTCATTGCCGTCGCAACATGGCTGTCCCATACAAATTGCCGCTACATTTAAAATTTCCATCTTCCTTAAATTATCTAAATTTTTTCGCATCACATCATGGTTTTCTTCCATATCAGTGAACCCTCTTTCGAAAAACAATTTTTTAAATGTGAGGCGAATTCCCCATTGAAGGATCCGTGAGCTGAGATAAACTTTTGGTCAGTAACTCTGTAGGGTGTCTTAGAGCTATTTTAGGAAGCTTTGGATTATACATCCTATCTGCATCGCGAGAAAGTTGGAAACAGAAGCTGTTCGTGGGTGGGTTGTTGATAGTCAAGTCATGCGAAACAGACCGTCAATCGAAGGTAATCTATTTGAAAAATAACTAAAATATCATCATTATTTATAACGAAGTGCGCTTTCGCTAGCTGAAAATACGGTGTTCACGAACAACTTACTTCTTCACTGTTTGCCTGTTTCATCGATTGTCAACTCTCATCACAGTATTGTGGTTACACTCCGACATCCTTCTCTTCTTCCCACAGAAGGACTGCATGATACACTTTCATGGTAGCGAAAACTTCTTTTCATGAGCGGCAGAAAAAAGGTGAAAAAGTTTCTCCGACAAGACAGAAAGAAGGGAGGCAGCGGTCAGAAGTGGGAGAAGCAAGTTTTCACGAAAATAGGAGTTTTCTCTATTTGTGTTGACAAGTTGACGCAACTCCTCCTCATCTCCTATTTCCACGTTTTCCACTCCCTTCGCGACCTCCAGGTCCTATTTCCACTTCCATTACTACTCCCATTTCTTAACCCTTCCACACTTTTTTGTCTGTAGCACTTTTTTCCTTCTTTTTCTTCCTCGTACGTCTCTTTTGGGTCAAACTCATACTCTTTTCGAGTAGTAAAGGTCTTGCAATCGACATGAAAAGGCAAGCAATCTTTATAAGAACATACTTCTACCAACATGTCCAGTGGTTGAATAAGAATTAGCAGTAGAATAAGAAGATTTGAAGTTGGCAAAAAAAATGTCATGTGACATGTCTCCTAGGTGACACCACCTCCATCCTCTCAGATCTTACGTTTCAAAAATTCGAGAATATCTGAGCTAGTAAGTAGCTTATATTTTTATAGTTGAAATGTCAAGTTTTATCACTCAAACTAGACGAGCAGTGAAGAATAACTTCAAGTTCAGAATCATCCTCCATCTTCCGATTCCACATAATAATAACGTCATATTATGACGTTTTCATTGGGCTGCGAACCAATAAATATAAATAAACATGAGTGAGGAACAAAAAAAAAACATGTTAAATTTTTACATTATTTGAATCTTTTTTTTTCATTCACAAATTTACTAATTTTGACTTGAGGGTTACCGGAGAACAACAATTATTGCAATACAAATAGATAGATTATGACGGAAATAGATTGTTAGTAATACTTCTTGAAATACGCATTGAAATTGCGTTGAATCCATGATAAGGTTTCCAAAAAAAAGTTTGTAATCTCAATAAAATCCAGCTTGCATTGAACTAAAACCCGCCAACAGTCTATATCGTCACAAAGCCACAAAAAACGCTACTGTTGTTTTCAGTTTCCACAGAGCCGTTCGTAGTGGTTACAAAATGCTCAGAATTAAATTATCCCAACACTCGCCTCACGTTAATGCGATGGATTCGGGCGAAACGGCGCTAAATCCGAATCGATAAGCCGTTCAATAAGGGATGCAACCCGTTTGAAGCAGAAACCTCAACGACCGTTGGACAGAGAATCGCAATTAGTGAGCCCCCACGTTGATCCTGGAGCGCCGTTAGTGCCTTTTGTTTTGGGTTTTGGTAATTTCCAGCTCATTGTTACGGGTTTGTTTATGCTTCGAATTTCAACAATCCGCTTTGAGTGGAGAGCCATGAAGGATGGCTTAAAATTGAACAAATAACAATGAAAGAGGAGTAAAAGGGTAAAACCGAACGTAACTACGCTCTGTAATAAAAGAACGTTTTGGTTTGCGGATTTTACTAAAAACAAGAATCACGAGAGAATTTTTAATGGTTAAACTCTTATTTTCACGGAGATTGATTGATCTCATTTGCTACCTTCATGTAAATAATAAATATTTGTTGTTCTGTACTCCTGCTGTAGTCATTTTCTTGGTTGTTGTGGAGAAGGAAGCAGAGGACGTCAATATACTTTTTTTCACACTAGCGCTTTCGGGGCAAACTATGGCCCATTTCTCAAGCCTACAAGAAAAAACAATTAATTGAAGACTAAAAAGTAACCTCTAGCGTGAACAATCACGGTTAGTATAACCAACCAGTCAAAAATATTATGTCAAAAAAAAAGTTATTACTTAATAATTACTTTTTATTAAAACCATTAAAAAATGAGCCACCAAGATTAAACCTATTCTTCGTCATCAAAAAACCAATAAGAATATAAGCAACCAAGAATATGAACAATACACACACTAACACACAGACAAACATAAAAAAATAGAAAGAAAACAAAACAACCTACCTATGTTCACTCTGCAATTATACTCCCACTATCTTCCATCCCTCCTCAATCACCAAAATCTCATCTCTGCCAATCTTGAAAACTATTCTCAATGGAAAACCAGTAACACATTTCAACATAATTTTGAAGAACTTTCTACCAACTAAAAACATAAAAAATAGAAAATCTCAAAAAACCTACCTTCGTCCATTTCCATAACAATTATTCTTTTCTTTTCAAATCTAAATAATAAATATAATTGAAATTATTCGTACCTATGAGCCAGCATGATATGTGAGGCGGAAAGCGAGAAGGGAACTCTTCTCTTGTCGGCGTTTGTCGAAATGGAGTTATTGCTATTTTCTCAATCTGTATAGATTGAGGAAGAATTGATTGATTGATTGATTGATTGATGAAGACTAAAAGCATCCTTGTAGCTCAAAAAATTACGAAGCTGCAGTATTTCAGTGTTTTAAAACGGAAAAAATGGATTTTGAGAAAAACTACCATAAACTTCAAAATGCTACCTTAAATTCTTAGATTCTTAAATTGATATTTTCTTATTTAGGTTACTTTCGATTCGATTCGATCTTTCAGGCCTATACACTTGGGTTCTAGGGGGTCCAAGGATCAATAATCGATGGAAAGTTAAAAATCGATACTTTCGACCTTCTTCCAGTTTTTAGCCTTCTCCTCGAAATAAGCTTTGCCGACAAGAGGTCCCTTTTCGCTTTCCGCCTCACATATAATAATTATAACAACATCCGTTTGCTACAGACTGGTTATAGCTTCCAAGTTCGACATTCGCTGACTACTTCCTACATGAGCAGTCATACCAAACAAACAAAAAAAAAAAATGGTTGGAGATGAAAACGTCACATGTTTAGGTAAGAGAGCTCTTGAACCTCTGATTCACGCCCGAAATGCTGAAGAAATCCCACTGAGGAACCGAGCCAACCCTGCTTGAGCGACCGAACATGGTACGAGGTAGACCGGCAGTGGAGGAAGTTGCATGAAAAAGAGTGTTTTATCCAGAACATGTATCTCGAAATATTGAGATTACAACATTGAGAAACTATCGCTGGTTATCTGTTGGACAGTTAGTCAACATTCTTTAACCCTTGAGATTCAAACGGTCCCAAGAGCATTTCGGTTTGGAATGCAGGTGTAGTTTTGTAAGCTGAAACTCCATACCCAGTTTATGAAAACATCATATAGAAAGCCACCGATACATTTTCGTCGAGACAAATCGTTACGTTGTCTTGAGGACACTCTTATCGGTACTTTTAGACGTGGTTCGACCACTTCGGCTAGATTCATAGAGAAGTTTTGGACCACCAGCCAAGAATGCCGAATATAATTATTTATTATTATGATGATAATATAATTATTTTAACCAACTAAACTAGTAGGTTATTTCTAACCACAGGGATACCATATGAGACAGCCTTCACGTGATTAATTACATGTGGAACTACACCTTATCTGAATAAACTATTTACTCTTGAGCCGGATACCCTCAAATTACCAAACGCTCAAACTTCAAACAATAGAGAGAAAATAATGAAAAATAAACGGGAAATATTCTTTCTTATCGTTGGAAGTCGTGTAAAACCAGAGATCAATAAGAATACGAGGTGAAAGACGAACAGACGAAAAAGCTGGATCTTCCTTATTATGCAGTCGACGAGAACTCTGGAATTGGGACTTGATGGGAAGGGGGGGTTGAGTAAAAGTAGGATCCATCTCCAAGGGATGGTAGTTTTCTATAGGCATGTTCCTTTCACTTCTCTCCAGTTCGCCCCCTCTTATTCACCCCTTCTGACACGATAAAGTCCCTAATACCCACTATTCCACCCCCCATTCCCGAAAAACCACTCGAACCACTTTTCCCGAAGCGTTCGACAAATATGTCGGACAAGGGAACCCTTTTAATAACTTGTTTGGCGAGTTATCCCTCTCCGCACGTCCCCTATTCCCTAACCCGGTCCTCCCATCTACCGCAGTATCCTTGGTTCCACCTTACCCGGCCACTTCCAACCTCCTCCTCCAATGCTTTTCATAGAGAAGAGATCTCACCTTTTGAAAAGAAACTTTGAAACGTGGGATGAGTGAAAACGGGTGCGGTTTCGTTCAACTAACTTCTTATACACTAAGAGTTTCTTCTCTCTCTTCTTTCTGAAGAACTGTTTGAGGAGAGAAGAAATTGATGGGGCGGGGACACGGAAGGCTTAGGACACGATGGTCGGGCGAGTTCTTTGAGCAAAACTTTGATCGGATTCACGGTTCCAGGGAATCCGAGATCTTCACGAGAGTTGGAAGCGCCGAAAACATTTCCGAAAATTCTTAGGTCCCAGCCTCTAAAATCGGTGTCCACAAAATCGGTTGGTTTCATTCGCCCAGTCACACGATGAGCAGATTATCAACCCATACGGTAATCCAAGACCTGATCAGGCGGGATTGGCTTTCGAAGCGAGAACAAGAATCGTAATTGAGGCAGTTTTTCAAAAGGGTACAAGCGACAAAATACGAGGGGCATGCCAAAAGTAAGTTGGAACTTGGAGGGAAGTTTTGTTAGGATATTGTAGCAGCACTGGATTTTTTTTCAGCTCGATTCGATAACCTGCCGAAGTGTAGCATCACTGTAAACATGACGTCCACACCCGTTACCGTGTCCACCTCCAAACTCCGAGCTGTAAATCGGTTTTTCACGCTGAAAGGAAAAAATGGAACTGAAATCCATAAGGAGTTAACCTCCGTGTAAGGTAAAAGTTTGTTGAAGGGCCGTGAAAACATTGAAGATGAACCGCGATCGGGATGGCCATCAACCTTGCATGGAGGGGAAATTGTTGATGCCGAGGAAAAAATTCTCCACGACGATCGTCGTCTCACAGTCAGCGAAATTTTCAATGACGAATCTATCAATCCACGAAACGACCAGTCGAGTCGAGTTGGAAGAATCTTCTCTGAAAATCTCGGATATTCGAAGGTTTGTGCGAGATGTGTTCCCAGGTTGTTGTCGGAGCAGCACAAAACAATTAGGGTTGATGTAGCAGGAGGTGGGCACGCCCCATTATGAGGAAGGCATTCGAAAATTCGTGCCAAGGTAAAGAGCATCGAACGAGATGGTGACTACGTAGATAAATAGCTTTTTAAATGTAAAATCCAAAAAATAAATTAATTAATTAATTAAAAAATCAAGTTTTATATTTTTTGAAGCCTAGGGGAACTTATTTTTAGCATGCCCCTCGTAGAAAAAATTAAGTTAGATATCGATTGTTATATAAATTTTCACGACGAATCGATTGGTGTCATCGCGGTTCGTCAAAACGGTACGAATCCCACCTTAAACGAGGGGGAAAGTTTGAGCGGTTTCGCAAACCGGTATGTAATGTTTCGTTGAGTTTTTTCAAAACGGAATAAAAATCCTTGGAGGGTGTTACGAAATATATGTCTCTGAACAAAGTTTCTATCGATTTCCATTCGTAAATTTGCATTTCGATCGATTCAGCTGAAACACCTACAATGGCCCTGAGGTTAACGTGTTCAGACCGAAAACTCGCTCAGCTGATTCATTGTGTCCCCCCGAATGGAACATAAAACTGAATCATTGCCACTTAGCATTGATCGATTTTGATGAAATTTGGTACGTAGGCTCCATTCGGGGTCTAGTTGTGCCCCGAAGATTTTGGTTGATGTAGATCACTTTTAAGGTTTGAAATTTTGAAAACGCCCTAACTCAAAAAATTTTGATATAAAGGTATTGTTTTTCCATCAATTTAAGATAGTATAGAATTTTTTGAGACCACGCGGAGCGCTGTAGGACAAACCGTTCGTTCCCTTCGAGAATTTAAGGGTTGGACTTACGATAAATCAGAAACACGAGTGTGAATCGCAAAAGAGGCCTAATCTCCGTTCAAATGTTAGCTGACCAAAATGCGATCGATGTTTTTCTTCAAGTTGACTGGTGGTAACAATGGCAAAGCCGTGTTCTTTGCAGACGAGTGATCTACATAGAAAAATAATAAACCTTTGTGTAATAATTTGCAGTGTTTTTTTCGATTTCTGGAAATTCACTTCTTTCAATTTGTACCCTTTTGAAAAACCGTGCCTCAATTCTCATTTCCAAGCCATGGGAGAAAGGTGCAAGAGAGGTCCTTTATTTTATTTGAGTTTGGAGATGTCCAAAGTCTGCGGTCGTTGAAGTTACTGAGGTCACCAGGTATCAATTTACGGACTGAATACAGCTCAGCCACCTGGTTCTGTAGATGAGATTATAGATACCTAATATCCGACAGGAAAAATATTGAGGTACTATCAGAGATCCACACTGTTACTATAACCCCGACGAATAGTCAAAATGAAAAAGGACTGTACAATTTTCCCCTATTTCAACAACTGATTTTAAACTTAATAGAGGGGACAATAGTCAATGAATGGAAGAGCTACAGAAGTAAAAGTGAACTACATGCGCTTAGCGACTGAGCTTCCAAGCTCGACTTGAACGTTCTAACATCTCGTCGAAACGAGTTGAAAATTCCATCTGGAAGCTCCATCAGACATTACCTTCTACGGGCATCACAGCACGTTTTACGATGCCTATTGAATCTCGGTGACATTCGATTTGCCACTGTTACAAAACAGAGGGGCTAGCCTGAAAGGAGGGTTGAACGAAAAGGGAAATAATTTGCGAACTTCGGATTGGGAACAGTAGATTTCAATGGGCAGGTTCCGGTATGACAAAAGCTGTACGGAAGCGACGTTGTCATGGAAATGTTTTCGGCGATAGACATCTTGAACGAGTCGGCTAACAATCAGGTGGTTTCGTTGGGGCCTTTGGTGGTTATAGTGGGGTCCTTAGAGAGAGGAATTGTCAGACTTAATTATCAAGGTGACCCCATCACAGAGAGCCAACCTGCGGTTAACAATAAGTTCACCCAACCGGCATAATCATTATCAGTCAAATGCGGGTAGCTCGAACAGGTCAAGTTCATCATTGATAATCGAAGTTTCACTGAGCGTAAATATAAAGCATGCTTCTATTTTAATTCGTACATTATGATGGTTGAGAGGAAACAGAACTAAAATTATCATGGACCGTTTTCCTTCCATTAGAATATACAATATTACTTTTGGGTCAATATCTCCACTTGGTTGAATGCTAATCTATCAACAAGTCAAAGGTGCCTTTATAAATCTGTGATATGAAGTTATGGTATATCATGAAGCCCACAAGAAGAGATTGCATTCAGATTCGGCGAATAACAATATAGCCCAGTCAATTTATACATCTAAAATTGCGATGGCGGGGGTATCTACGATTTTTTAAATATAATGTTAAGACCCTTAAACGTAGTTTATCTCCAAATTTTCAACCCTGAATACACTATGCTATTGACATGGTGCTCAAAAAACCATGAAATTTTATCGATTTCTAATTTTTTGACTATAATTTCTGAACATTGATATTTTCGATAATTATCAGTAGGTTATTATCGATAATTACCTATGTTTTTAAAGAAGGTTAAATTCTATAGTTTGAGACCCACTTGAACTCTGAAGATCGAATCATACAGCTCAAAATACAGAGATTCAAAAATATGAAATTTTTTCTAAAACGTTAAATTTTAGTAGGTTTCTAGGCCATGTTTTGAGCCTTTCACTTCAAAAACTACTCATTGTACAAAAAAATTAAAGAGTGAGAGAGACAGAGAGTGAGAGAGATAGGGGAATTTAAATTACATGTAATCAGATTCAATAAGGCACCTTTATCGCACCCACAGCATCTTAGTTTGCTCAAAAATTGTTAAAAACAAAAAACTAAAATAAGAATCAAGAAAAATGATCAAAACAGTAAACATTGATATATTCAGGGAAAAATAATATGGAAAAATTTCAAGGATAGTGTAAAATTGGATATTCGATTGAAGATTTCGATCATTTTCGTAATAAATGGGGGGTGCGCCTTGATTTTTTTTAGATTTTTAATCGAAAGTAGACTACATTCTGAGAATTTTGGCACCAACCGCGACCTTCTAGCGTGAGTAGATCTGTTTCTATGATTTTTCAAAATTTCAACCGTTTATGACGTCACGCGCCCCTCTCGCCTGGGCGGGACCCCCCAGCCCACTGTGACGTCATAAACGATCGAAACTTTAAAAATTCATCGGAAAAGATTCACACACGCTAGAAGGTCGCGGTTGGTACCAAAATTCTTAGAATGAGGTCTACCTTAGATTAAAAATATCAATAAACAGTTTTTCCTACCCAGGCGCACACCCTATTGAATCTCACTCAATTTAATACCAAATTCATTGACTGAAACTACATAAATGGGTAAACCAAGTTAAACAGACTAAATATGCTAAATCCATCACAGACTATTCCTTGGATCGTTTTACCTAGTCGGGGTCATTGAAAGAGCAGAGAGGGGAAACATCGTCAATGGGTTTCTACATACGTTTCTAGTGGGACTTCTTCGTCGACTAGGTCGAGCGTGATTGCTCACGATTTGCATAGCATATATGAAATGTCTATAGGATCGAGAACTTTAGCTCTGCTGTTAAGAAGCCCCCCCCCCCCTCCAGAACACCTACAAACCTCAACTAGAATCTCAACACAAAAATGTCATTTTTTGGAAGATCGACCGACTTTTGTATTGCTGTGTCTCCGTTAATATCCAACCTTCAAGAGTTCAAGTTGGTTCCAAACCGAAAATAGGAAATTCGATTACTGGTTGCTAAGGACGCAAAGGACGTGTTTCTGATTTATCGTAAGTCCGACCCTCAAGTTCTCGTAGGGAGCTAACGGTTAGTCCTAAAGAGCTCTGAGTGGTCACGTTCAGTTCTAAAAATTCAATGCTATTTTAAATTGATGGAAAAATAATATCTTTATATCGAGATTTTAAAACTTCAGCCCTTATTTTTGGAGCTCCGGATGGTTTTAAAACATTCTAAAAATGCAATACTAATTAAAATTGGTGAACAAACGATAATTACCTTTATTTAGAGAGTTGTCGAGCAGACTGGCATCAATCAAAAGCTTCGGGACACACCTGTACCCCTAATGGGTCAAAATGGGTTTACATTTAAGGAATAGTTAGTACGTCTATTTTGAGTCTAAAAAAGCTATTTAAAAAAATCGAATTATTAAATCATATAATTCGCTTACTGGAATTGATAGTTGGTACGGTACTCCCGACGGGAAATACTCGGTAAAGTCTTGGAAGCTTGGCAGAAATATAGTGGGAACTGGAGGATCGTGAGGTAGTGGATAGGAGGCGTTAAAGCCTGTTTTACGAGGAACACAAGGAAAAGAGATAGCAGCGTCGGCTCACCCTCCCGGTCGGCGATAGGAGAGCACGTCCTGGTAATTGTGAGGACCAAGGCCGTCCTTTCCGCCGATAATGAAGAAATAGTGCTTTGTGGGCTATCAAAGGAGTAAATTGAAGAAAGAAACGAGAAAGTTAGCGAGGTTCAAGAGGCATGGAAAGAAGTGGGATGAAACTCATGCCTTGGAAAGCGCTAAATTTGGAACTCATTTTGGGATCTTTACAAATGAATTCCAATCGAATATGTGGTGACCGAGTGAACAATACATAATATGTGAAATAGGGTAAGCTTTCACTCAACTACCAGAAAGCAGGGGGATACTGAATCAGGAGACAACACGTAGGCCGCCATTTGCTAAGGACTTTTTTTCAATCTGTGTATTGAAACAACGCATGCACAGTTCAATGTCCATCAATATGTCTCTGTTATTAGCCCAGCCAATTTACTATTTAAAAAAACGCTGCAAATTATTACACACAGGAACATTATTTTTTAATATAGATCACTCGTCTGCAAAAAAATCGTCTTTGCTATATCATCAACCATAGATACTACCTACCTACCACATACCTACAGCGATCGCATTTTGGTCATATAAAATTTGAACGGACAATAGGCCTTTTATGTGATTCACACTCGTGTTTCTGACTTATCGAAGGGAAACCCTTGAGTTCTCGTAGGGAGCGAACGGATTGTCGTCCTACATGGCTCTACGTGGTCTCTAAACAATCTAAAAATTTAATACTATCTTAAATTGCTGAAAAAAAACCTTTATATACAAATTTTTTGAGTTAGGGCGTTTTCAAAATTTCAACCCTTATTTTTCAACCCTTAGAAGTGACTGACATCAACCAAAAGCTTCGGGGCACAACTGGACCCCAAATGGAGCCTACATATCAAATTTCATCAAAATCAGTTCATGGTTGGTAAGGAAAGTGCCGCGTAAGGTGTACTGACGGAAAAATTTTTATTCGATTTTCGGATTCTACGTATAACCTTTCTAATTGAATCTGATTATATTTCCTTTAAATTGCTTTCTCTCTCTCTCCTTACTTCTTACTACAATGAGTAGTTATTGAAGTGAAAGTCTCAAAACATGGCCTAGATACTAAAATTTAACTTTTTGGAATTTTTTTTAATCACTGCATTTCCGTTATGATTCGATCTATAGAGCTCAAATTGGTCTCAAACTATAGCAAATTTAACCTTCTTCAAAAAGCGAATGATCATGAATCATTGTTCAGAAATTACAGTCAAACATCTAAAAATCGACAAAATGTCATGGTTTTTTGCGGACCATGTCAACAGTGTATTCAGTGTTGCCAATTAGGGGACAAACTACCCTTAAGGGTAGTTATACATTACACAAAATCGTAGGTACCCCCGCCATTGCAATTTTAGATGTATAAATTGAATTGGCTATATATTTATTCGCCGACTTTGAATGGAATCTCTTCGTGTGGGCTTCATGATATACTGTAACTTCATTGTAATAATACATAAAATAATTAGATCATGTCTGAAACATGACTTCATATCACAGCTTTATAAAGGCACCTTTGACTTGTTGATAGATTAGCATTCAACCAAGTGGGGATATTGACCCAAAAGTAATATTGTATATTCTAATGGAAGGAAAACGGTCCATGATATTTTTAGTTCTGTTTCCTCTCAACCATCATAATGTACCAATTAAAATAGAGGCATACTTTATTTACGCGAAACTGGGAATATAAATGATGAACTTGACCTGTTCGAGCTACCCGCATTTGACGCCCAAAATATGTGATAATGTGATTTTTGCTGAGTAAGTCTTTGTTTAATCGGAAATTGATGTATTCACTTATAAGACTGTAATTGTATGTAATACTAAAAAAACAAGTCTTACTAAATAAAGTTATTTTGAGGTTTTTTTATTGTTTATTGAATCATTTTTACCTTCGGGAATAGCCCTAGTTCTCCTTGTACCATCAGGCCAAAAGGAACTTGAGTTCTCCAATTCCATAAAAACTATGAAATGACTTATTAAATTGATGGGTAATATCTTAAATTGATGAACAAAAAATACCTTCATATACAAATTTTTTTGAGCTAGGGCGGTTTCAAAATTTTAACCCTTATAAGTGACTGAAATCAACCAAAGGCTTCGGGGCACAACTAGACCCTACTCGGCTCCATACCAAATATACCAAATTTCAACAAAATTGGTCCATGGTTGGTAAAGAAAGTGGCGCGTACGGCGTACGGACGGAAATTTTTTTATACGATTTACTCATTCTACGTACCTTGAAACGTAAATAATCGATTTGAGGTGGGTACAATTTTTTTCTTGATTGACTCCAAAGGTTCATTATTGAAAATAATAAACCAAAATGTTGAAAGAAAAGGAGAACCTGGGTTCCTCGTGACCACTTTAGGGTCTCTAGAAATCAAATCGAGTAACCTGCTACTAATCGTTAAAAAAAATTCTCTTAGCACCATAAAATTCGCTTTGAATGTGCCATAGAAATCTAATGTGGAAGCCGCCTACATCAGTTTCGAGACTTCCATTGGAAATTTAAAGCAAGGGAGCGAGAGCTGACGTTGTCAGAGGTTCAACGCTCTTCCTTCTCAGCTTGTTAAGGGAGAGGGTTAACATCTCCGAAAAGCCCCCAAAGGCAAAAGCTCGCGGTGATGAGGAGATATGACTCGAAAACCAACCCCTTACAACGGCGGATTTAACCCTGGAGCGGAGGAGTTGGCGTTTTCGACCCCGAACTGAAACGGGAAACCCGCTCATCCCTCGCGAATCTCCTCCAGAACATGGAAGCCACCTCGAATTAATTATTGTTATACGGTTGAAGCGTCACCAAACCCCTGCATACCTACCCATCTCTTCTTAAGTCAACCCCTCAGCCATCCTCGTCAGTCTGCGAGGAAGGTAACGAATTAATTACAGGCCCTCCGGGATTTGGAGCACCATAATTTCAGATTATCCCTAGGAAGTGCTAACGATGATGGGGGTATTGCATAAATTCCATCTGAAGTGAGCGTTTAGGTGTCTACCCCGTTTGATCCCTATTAGGAAGGATTTTCATCCCTTAACTCCTTTGAGAGCAAATGTACACTGGGACCTCACAGAATAACGAAAGAGTGCTTCACTCGAAATCTACTACTCAAAAGTACTCAAGGCCAAGAAGCTGAGTAAAGACAAACATTGAGTTGAACTCTCGAGTTTAAAAAGAAGGCTCCCTGGACCCCCGGATGGTTACTCCTTAGAGCCCTCGGCTAGAATTCAAGAAATATGGAACATGATTTAGCCGTGTTTTGTTTGTTTGCTGTTTCCTTTTGCTATTTCCAAGTTCACGTAACCGTGGTACGGAAAATTGCGTTCAAAAAACTTTTTTTTTTTTTACAATCGATTATTTTTCGAGACAATTGAAAAGTTTACCTGGGTTACGTGAACCTAAAAAAAACTGGGGTTGGATGAAGTTTTTCGTGGTTACGAAAAAGAATGGCGGTGGTGGATCGTGAACAGCTGATTCTTTCAATTTCCTCCCCGATTTTATAAGTTATCAGAAAAAAATAACCTAATAATTAGGGCTAATTATTAGCCCTTACGTACTATTCACAGTGAATTATTAATAAGATATAGCTTGGGCACGGAAATAATCCAGTAATTAAACATCTACCTAGTGTTCACAAAAAAACTACATGGATTGTCTTTCAAATGACCAAAGCTATCTACGTTTCTCCAGTAGATGAAATATTTTAACTATTATACGAACAAGAACATTAGAATATAAATCATAAGATAGGTAGAAGGATCTTTTGTATACAGCGGTCTGAAACGTAAAACGCGAGCGGAAATTTTGATTTTGAAGAACTTTTTTTGGTTTATTATTTTCAATAATGAACCTTTGGAATCGACCAAGAAAAAAAAAATTTAACCCCCCTCAAAATTGGTTGGTTAACGTTTCAAGGTATGTCCAAATCCAAAAATCGAATAAAAATTTGGCCTTTCGTCCGCCGTACGCGGCTCTTTCCTCTTAGCATTGACCGATTTTGAAGAAATTTGGTATGTAGGCTCCATTCGGAATCTAGTTGTGCCCCGAAGATTTTGGTTGATGTAGGTCACTTATAAGGGTCGAAAAATAAGGTTTTAAATTTTGAAAACGCCCTAACTCAAACAATTTTGATATAAGTTTTTGGTTTATTATTTTCAATAATGAACCTTTGGAATCGACCAAGAAAAAAATTTTTTTAACACCCCCTCAAAATTTGATGGTTTACATTTCAAGGTACGTAGAATCCAAAAATCGAATAAAAATTTGGCCGTCCGTCCGCCGTCCGCCGTACGCGGCACTTTTGCCACTTAGCATTGACCGATTTTGATGAAATTTGGTATGTAGGCTCCATTTGGGGTCTAGTTGTGCCCCGAAGATTTTGGTTGATGTAGGTCACTTCTAAGGGTTCCAAAATCAATTTTGAAATTTTGAAAACGCCCTAACTCAAAAAATGTTGATATAAAGGTATTGTTTTTCCTTCAATTTAAGATTCTATAGAATTTTTAAAATTTAAGGAGTCCACCCGGAGCTCTGTAGGACAAACCGTTCGCTCACTACGAGAATTTAAAGTTTGGACGTACGAAATTTGCAGCGTTTTTTATACCTTTTTGAAATTTGGACCAAAATTTCTGGCTAACGAGGTTGACCTTTTTGGTTTATTATTTTCAATAATAAGTCTTTGGAATCGAGCAAGAAAAAAAAATTTTTAACCCCCCCTCAAAATTTGATGTTTTACGTTTCAAGGTACGTAGAATCCGAAAATCGAATAAAAAAATTTCCGTCCGTCCGCCGTACGCCGTACGCGGCACTTTTCTTAGCAACACTGGACCGATTTGGTTCAAATTTGGTATATGGGCTCCATTTGGGGTCTAGTTGTGCCGCGAAGCTTTTGGTTGATGTAGGTCACTTCTGAGGGGTGAAAATTAAGGGTTGAAATTTTCAAGAGTGCCCTAGCTCGAAAACTCTCGAAATAATGGTATCGTTTTTCCACCAATTTTAAATAGTACAGAATTTTTAAAAAATTTTGAGACCACCCGGAGCTCTGTAGGACAAACCGTTCGGTCCCTACGAGTATTTGAAGGTTTTCCTTCGATAAAACAGAATCATGAGTGTGAATCGCAAAAGAGGTCTAATCGCCGTTCAAATTTTATCTGACTAAAATGCGATCGCTGTTCATTTCTTCGATTTGTATACAGTTTTGCCTTCTGCGTAACCAGTAATCAAATTTCCATATCAAGCTTTCTATTTTTCGAATCGAGTGTGAAGCGTTTAGTTCTTTCTAATAAACTTGATTGTGAAGGTGTGAAGCCATTATAGTGTGGTAGGTAGTACCTACCAATAGGTAGGTGTGGTAGGTAAAAAAAATTGGTAGGTAAAACAATGTTTGTAGGTAAAAAACGCTGCAAATCATTGCTCACTGATCAGATCACTGATCAGCTGAGTGAGCTCCAAAGCCATTTTAAATGCTATTAAATGGAAGTGCTCTTCCAGGCGTCTCCAGCATTCGAGGATATCTTCTTCACTCCTCACATCACTGATCAGCTGAGTGAGCTCCAAAGCCATTTTCAATCCTATTGAATGGAGGTGCTCTTCCAGGCGTCTCCAGCATTCGAGGAGATCTTCTTCACTCCTCACATCACTGATCAGCTGAGTGAGCTCGAAAGCCATTTTCAATCCTATTGAATGGAAGTGCTCTTCCAGGAGTCTCCAGCATTCGAGGAGATCTTCTTCACTCTTCTGATCACTGATCAGCTGAGTGAGCTCCGAAGCCATTTTCAATCCTATTGAACGCAGGAGCTGAAATTTGAGAGGGAAGGGCAAGGGAGAATACAGATGGTGGTAGGTGCTATTGATGGAGAACCAGTGATCTATACAGAAGGATGATCTATACAGAAAATAATAAACCTTTGAGCAATGATTTGCAGCGTTTTTGCTGTTACGAACATTTTGGTGAAAATTTAAAACAAAATTCTAAATAATTACTCAAGTTACCGTGTATGCGGTTTTCACAACGTTACAATTCATGGCTGTCCACGACCATTAGCAGATTCCTCATTGCCGTACATCAGATGAAATAAATGAGGGGCCGTGAAGAAAATGGTCATGGCGATAAGAGGGCAACGAAAGTAGAGAAAAAGAGAAAAACAAACTTTGTCTTTTTTACCACAAAAAAAAAAAACACCAGCGCTGAGCCTGGCACGATGGACTTTTTAATGAATTGAGATTATACAGCGTAACAAGCGGGGAAAAAGAGGGAGTGGGTTTTGATTTAAGACCGCCACTGATTTATCGTGACAAGAGCTATGAAGATTTGTTGCGTTTTTGTTTTGAAGGGGTGCGGGGAAGGTTTCGAACCCCCAATATGAGTTTTAAAGTTTAATAAAGGTGTTACGGTCGACAACAGTAATGTGATAATGAAGACCCTGTTTGGAATGAAAAGGAATGCTTTCCAGTGAATTTGTGTTGTTGTCAAATTATTGTGATTAGTGAATTTCATGTTTGTAGAGACTTTTTACCCACCTTTGCTGCTCAAGATTTTTACGTTATCCTCCTTCTATCCACAGATACGTTTAAGTAAATGTTTTCGTAATATTATAAGAATGAAATGAGTCCACTATCGTCAACGTCACTGGGCGTTTGGGTGTCTGCAAGGAATAAATATGAGGGATGATGATTGTAGGGTGAATAGCAGCTCACCTATCACACTATCACGTATCAGAGGTCAAGGGACTCCACCCTGTAAAATCTGCAACCGATTCCTTGATCCGACCTCGAGATTAAATTGGCTTATTCCCGAGTCGATGGAAGGAGGATTATCCTATTCCAGGGCAGATCGAAAGGGATATATCGTCATTTTGGTTAATTTATAAATCCTCATATACCGTAAGACATATAGATTCATCCGATACATCACAGAATCATTGCAAGTAGTGTTATGGCTCTCTCTACTCCCCTCCCCCCATGATCGATCTTATTTGAATCAATCACAATGATGTTTATCAGGACCTGTTCAGTTCATTCAAGTGATGTGGATTTCGTGATCAATTACGTCATCGGTTATGCATTATAGAACATCAAGTAACCCATTTAATATATGCATTTATAATTAAATTATTATTGTCTAAAATTATTAAATATTTACATATTAATTGTTGTGGAAAAAAGATTAAAATTGGTACAAAATGGTAATTTGAAGAAAAAAAACAGATAACTACTTGGTAGAAAACTGACATGTCACATGCGCTCCACATTTCTCCAGGCATTGAGCTTCAAAATAGTATCATGAACAGAAATTTTGGTGCTGAGGTATGGTAGTGCGATCAAGTATCTGTAGCACAAACTATTCATCAAGATAAAATTTTTGTTTCATTCATCCACGATTCATTTTTGTGCTAGGTAGAAAATTACGTTTCAGACCTTCCTGGACAATTTTGGTTCCGTGTCTATCTATATCCAGGATTGGATGCACAATTTACATCTATTTGGCTCCTTGTTGGCCAAGCAGCCAGTGATAGTACTTTTACTTCATATTTCCGAATTTTGCCAGTATTCAGTAGTGACTGAGTAAAATTTACCTATCTGCAAGGCTGTTTATCAGTCTTGAAAATACCTATAGCCAATAGACATTCTACTCATTATCAGCTAGATCATTACACCCGAAATCTTTTCGTATTTTCTTCTCACCCACCTTTCGTGGAGTAAACTCATAATTCATTGAACGAGTATGTAAATCCAGTTCTTAGCCTACATCACAAGCTACATTTCAGGACAGCGACCTCTTCGGTTGTGATGAACTCCGGAGAATCCCGAGTTATCCGTGAGTTACCGACGAGGAAGGAATTCGGAACAGAAGGTCGAGAGGCGGTCATGACAGGAGGGCGAGTGGAGTTGAGTGTGCAACAGGCGAAAATCGATTACATGACCCTCAGCACCTACTTAAAGCGTGAGCCTTTGGGCCTGATAGTGACAAGTCGTGCATCCTTGGTATTCCTAGATGGGATGCCATTTCGATCACCATAGTAAAGATATTTACCTAATGCGAGGGAACATAAATACCCCCAAAACAAACTCACAAGATATTGTTCGGATATTGTTCCTGCACATCTCAAACCTTCTGATACTCATTCCACTCATTTCAATTCTCACCACTGAATCCATTGAAGCAGCCTTGTGGTCTAATATAGGAAGTTACAAAACAGATTTCATTCCTTCAAGGAACTTTTACCACCAGCGCCCCTAGAGGGAGTTGGCGCCTCCTCGACGGACACCGTCTAGTGATAAACCGCTGCAAATTATTACACAAAGGTTAGTTATTTTTCTATACAGATCACTCGTCTCTAAACAACATGGCTTTTTCATAGACACCACCTACCAACCATACATACTCGTACCTACCTACCACGTAACCTACAGCGATCGCATTTTGGTAAGCTAATATTTGAACGGAGATTGGGCCTCTTCTGTGATTCACACTCGTATTTCTAATTTATTAAGTCCAACCCTTAAGTGAAAAATTCTAAAAATTCGGACGGACGGAAAATTTTGTATTCGATTTTCGGATTCTACGTACCTTGAAACGTAAACTAACAAATTTTGAGGAGGGGGGATTAGGTAAAAAAAATTCTTGGTCGATTCCAAAGGTTCATTATTGAAAAAAAATAAATGGTACAAAAACAACAAGATGGTGCCATTACCAAGATTACCAATTACCAAGATGTTCAATTCAGAAACTAAACAACCAGTGTAGTTGCCTTCCACTATATAGCATTCATGTTGTGATTGGATTCATTATCCAACCCAAGGCACAGGTTGTACAACTATTTCGCGAGTTCAAAGAGGTGCAAACCCGAAGAATTCAATACACTTCGTACAGAAAAAAGCATTAAGAACAATAATCTTGCTCCATAACTCGGAGGAATCCCTTTTAACGAAACATCAATTATGCACACGCAGCAAAGTGAGAATTAAGTTTGATGTGGCTGTAGATGGAGGAGATACCGGTAGAGTAGAGGCGGTAGAGTGAGGGAAATTTGCAACGATGAGGCATAGTGGGTAGAAAGGATAACCACAAGATAGTGGAAGCTCGGGCTTCAGATCACATTAGACGGAATTAATTATCAAAGGAACCGCGGGAGTCTGGTTCCCTCAGCTAAACGCAATTCTCGGTTTGGATTTCTGCATTCGGCGGCACTTCTGGATGACGAAGTGGCGGTCAGGGATCCGGCTTGACGTGTTCGCTTACGTTTCGTTTGAAGTCCAAGATTGACCCGCAGCGAGAGGCCTGTTTGAGGCAGGAGATCCGAGGAAGCCGTTTGAAGCGAGAAGCGACTGATGTCGAATCAGAACCAGCGGAACTGGATTAATTAGAGCCGTCCTGGCAACCCCCGAAGTGAATTAACTGGTGAATAAGCAACTATGGGATGGGACCTCCAACGGAACAAGGCGTACCACTGGGTCGATAAGGCAAATAAAGAGAAGGATACCTGGAACGCCTTTTGCATGAAAAAAAGCACCCCCAGCAAGTCAAAATTGTCCCTATATATTTTGCGTTAGAGCTTCCTCATCAATTTTGATTCCGAATATAGTTTCGTCTCTAAAAAAATAACGATACCATTTTCAGGATACCATTTTGCGAGTCATCCATGGTTAAGAATTTCCCTAAAATAAAAATAGTTTTCCACGATCCTCATTGCGCTATCATTTAAAATTGGAGGGTAGTTGGGGGCTGGATCCCGGATCAATCCATCGACCCGATCGGTCCCACAGTACATGAGAAGCTTTTGAAAATCATCAACGCATGTAATCGGAAACAATTCGTCAATTATGTTGTTTTCTGGGAATTCAAAAAAATATTATTGTAAAGTTGTGTTGTGATTATTGTTTTCGCTCGATATTTCATCCAATATTCCTTCCTAGTTTACCGAAGAAAACTTTATTTTCATTTTTCTAGTATAATTTTAACAATATCCTCCAAATTCCAAATTTTTACTCGCGTTTTACGTTGTATACATTCTTGAACAAGTTTGGTTTCGTTTCAGCGCGTTTGTCTCTCCTAGTATCTATCAGTCAGTATGTTTGTCTTCAAATCCTTGTAGAATGCGTAGCAATAGGAAGTGGGTCCGATTTCGATGAAATTGTCGGGGGCTGGGGTCGTCGCTCCCGGTTATATAGTAGCCTCTACTCATAAGCACAATTAAATCCTTGTGGCACCCATTTTTTCCTTCAACTAATTCTAAATCTCCTATTATAACTCAATAGTAGTAGGGAACTGTAGTAGGGAGGTTGAGCCGACTTATGGCTAACTTAGGCTTGCCATCCCCTGCAAAGCACAGGCTGCTTATGAGAACAACAGATGCCATGTTGTTGTAAGGCGTTGAAGTATGAGCAGGATCTCTAAAGTTCCAGAAGTATAGGATGCGAATGGAGATTGTTCAGCGAAGAGGCGACCTACGAACATGCAGTGTCTATAGGACCGTCTCAGCTCCTGCAGTGCAGGTCGTAGCGGTGATACTAATTGACCTGCTGGCAGATGAACGCAGAAGAATCTACATGAGGAAGAGGGAACAGATTCAGAATATTTTCAAGAAAGAGGAAAGAGAAGTATCCGTCCAGAAGTGGCAGAACTGGTGGAGATTCGAGAGCCGGGGACGATGGACAGCGAGACTGATAAGTGATATCAAGCTACGGATGATGAGAAAACACGGCGAAGTTAGCTATTACTTAACTTAATTCCTCACTAGCCACGGGTACTTTAGAGCCTTCCTAAAGAAGATCGGGAAAACCTCAGGATCACAGTGCCTATACTGCCGCACTGAAGATGATAAACATCACGAGGATGACTACCAAGACGATGATGTGTATCATAACTTCTTCGTATGTACTCGATGGAAAAGAATACGAAGCAGTCTGAAGGAGGAAGTTGGTGATGTAACACCCGAGACGATAATGAGCAAGATGATGGCATCGAGAGATCATTGGAATGCAATTAATACCTATGTGATAACGATTCTGGGAGACAAGAAAAGAAATAGTCGAGGATGTCGATGCAATCCGGCAATTCAAGGGACAGTGTCGAAGTAGTACAAAGACGTAGTTTCGGGACAGTCCTCTTAGAAGAATACAGAGGTGGTTTTAGTTGGTATACCTTCTACAGGAGAGTCCAACAGAGTCCAGGTCACCCTATTCCTTCGTAAAGCGTTTCCACCACTGTTAAGTATTTTTAAAAAATAATTATAAAATTATAACTCAATAGGTTCATGCTATTTCATACTGTACCGATCTCTCTAGGGCACTTACCCAATTTGTATTATTGTATAATTTTTGCTTCCTCACTATCAGCGAGTCAAAAAATTAGGTTCCTATGAATAAGATGTAGGTATGGACAAGGAATAATAACGCCCGATTTTTCAAAATTTTGGAGGGTAGTTTGGGACTAGCCTCCGGAAGAATGCACAGTGATACGATCATGATTCAAAAGGTGTAGATAGTATTATAACAAACTACGTCGGTTTTTCTAATCTAAACCATCTTCATTGAATCTCATTATTTTTGAATTGTAATGATCAAGTATCACCCATTATAGCAAAGAGCGTAAAAAGATAAAAAATATTAAGTGAATAATTTTTAAGTGAACCCCAATAATAAGTGTATTATGATGTTATGTCCGATGATGAACAGTTCATGAGAAATTCATAATGTTCCAGGCCCGAACAAAATGAAAACAAATAATGTTACATAATTAAATCTGGCCAACTGGTAGCAGATAAATACTTGGAAAACAATTGTTTCTTTCTCTTTGTCTCAAATATAGATCCAGTGTCTCGCACACTTGTCGTCCCTTAACCCTCGTCAAGAACAGTAGACAAGGAAGGTAGTAGAAGCTTGGATTATAAATAACAACCAACGATTCTTCTTGAATCGCTATTTTGACTGAATAACGATACAACAAAATACTTTAATAGAGATACTAAAAGTACCTTTTCGTGAGATTAAAAAAAAAAGGTTTTGAAGGTGTAATCCAGAATGATTAATGTTCTTCAAATCGGTAAATTGAAAAGTGGACCCGAGAAAACGTTGGGAAACTCTCGGCTTCGAGTGGGATCTTATTACAGGGATATATCTCGAGGGATCATGGCAGATCTAGTATCCGTTCGGACTTTTAATAAATATTTTGTCAGAGGCGGAACAAAATCCCACGGATATCATCGGAAATAGAAATATCCTCGAGCCTTCCAATTACGAACGATCCCCACAAATTATCGGGAGGAAGTCGGAAAGAGCGATAAGGGTCGAGAAGAAGGCGATACGGGGAGAAGGGGAGGGGATTTATTTGTAAAAGATGTGTGAGAGATGGAGAGGAGGTGGACGGGAAGGCAGTAACAAATGAGAAAAGACCCATATCGAGGATTAGGGCCGTCCTGGAGGATTTATTCGAGGGAATAGAAGCTTGCTTCATAACACATATGTACCTACACAAACATACTTACGAACACACTCTCGTACCTTATAATACTACAACAACAACGACGACCATCAAAACCCCCTTCATCCCTCCCGCTCTTTTCTTATATCGTTCCGACGGCAATTGTACAAATGGAAGAACTTCCACTTTCGTCCTACGAACCTGGACTTGCGATGTGGCAGCTCATGAATGAACCACATTCACCTGGCCTTTCACATATAGCACCGTACTCTTCCGTCAATGTTGATCATATCCTAAGTAAAATGTGACCTATAATGACGACAAGAACTACGAGTAGGTATTACCTACACACGGTGCCGTGC
Organism: Apolygus lucorum; assembly: GCA_009739505.2. Classification (NCBI taxonomy): domain Eukaryota; kingdom Metazoa; phylum Arthropoda; class Insecta; order Hemiptera; family Miridae; genus Apolygus; species Apolygus lucorum. The sequence continues at coordinate 54,731,471 of CM019179.2, forward strand.
ATCGCACTGGTAACCGGCTAGTTAACTAATAATGAGACGGTTTCCCGATTCTCATCAGGAACGATCCGAAGCACCTTCCCTTATACTCGCCAAACCTAATCACGGATCGAATAATGATGGGGAGCTCAGCGGTCTGGGGGACGCTAGTTAACCTCAAACGCGCAGAAATGCGGCTCAAGTACGTGCTCCGGCATACCAATCAAGTTTAATCTGTAGGCAAACAGATCAGTTTGAGACAACCGCTGGAGATTGGGGTAGATCAGAGACCTGATAGAATCAATAGAATAGAAGAGTACTTTACTCTTCTAGGTAAACATGAATTCACACGAACTACTTCCTAACAGCCATCTCATGAAAAAGCTCTACGGGCGTATGTGCTGAGATGTGTATGACATGCGCGCGAGCTGGCTTCCTTGTTCCTTGTATTTAATTTAGTACGAGGGACGGCATATCGAATGAAATATATCGTTATATTGATCAAATGATAAATCGTCAATGAGATATCGAAACCTCCAATATATTGGAGAAAATATATCAATATTTCGATATTTCGGAAGATCTAACTTGGAAAAACTTGTTGAAGTAGATACGTGAGTTAAAACGTTTTAAGCAAAGAAAAGTGCACTCAAAATTTGTGAAAGAAGTAGAAGAATTGACGTTCATGAAAACCATCACTTTGGTGAATACTGTTTAGAAAGTAAAAAACCTATATCATCAAGTAGTAGTACCAGTTCCTCAAAAGGGAACTGTACCTACATTATAACAATAATGATAATAATTTAAAAAATTGATGTGTTTCCTCTCACATAAATAATACTTAATAATGATGATGGGTAAATATTTGATGTTTTTTCGGCAACGATTTAGCAAAATTTATTTAGTAGAAATAACTCAGCTGGAAATTGATAATGTGAAAAGGACGGGGTTTTGAACTTCTTCATCAAGAACGGAGGGCCCCTTTGATTTTCTTACAAAAATTCAAGGACCGCGAAGCATAAAACATACAGGGTAATAATTCCTGCAATTTGCATTGGAAATCATCTTCAATCCATAGAATTCCTGTATCGAATGAAAATGTTGAAGCTAATATTTCAGGGGGAGAAATGACACTATGAGAATGTAAAGCAAATAACTCACAAGCCCAGTCCGAAGATCCAACACTTACCTGAAACAGAAAAATTAACAATGTTAAAAAATGTAACAAAGTTAGGTCGGTATAGTATTTTTCAAAACTATTCGTAGAGAGGTGTTTAGCGGATTTGTCAAAAACTTCAAATTTATTCGCACGTTGAATCATAAGTCAAGTCCTAAAGAGGAAGGGGATATTACATACATGTAAATATTAACCCGATCACCTTATCCTACCACCTGAAAAATATATGATTTTTGAGGGACAACTTCAGAGAGTTCTCGACTCTTTGAGACGGGAGGGTTCGTATTGACCCAGTATCCTCTCTTGGGGCACAATAGATCTTCCCTCGGAAACAAAAGGAAATTGTTGATTGAAACAATGAGGAAACTGCTAAGGTGAGAACGGAGAGAGAAGGGGACTCAGGAATAACAATTGAAAGGATAATAGCGGTATTCACAGCAGAGGTTGATGACGTGAGCCTCAGAGAGTGTGACTGAAAGGGTTAGAAGAGAAATTGGCTTACAAAGGATCCAGTTCAGCAATAGATACTCCAAATTTAAGAACAGATTTTTGGGTACCACAATAGAACTTTCCATTTGTAGATATGAATTGAAGTATCCAAATTCCCACCGTACTTCACAAAATTCAACTCTCAAAATCTCCCGAATTTCAAATACACACCCTTATTTTTATTATTAGGACGAAAAAAAAAAAAAAAACTCGGCGCTGCGCGCCTCGGCGGGGGCTTCGCCCCCTGCACCCCCGGATGATTTCCGCTTAGAGCCTAATGGCTAAAATGTGACATACCTTGAAAAGGTTTTTGCTCCCTCTCCCTCTTTATCTTTCTTCCATTGTAATATTTAAGATACTTCCTTATTCATAATAACATCAGGTTGTTAAGCATATTTGTCGTCAAGCATATGATAAATCATAGCGCTACTTTCCTGTCGCTTTTTACTGTCGATTTTTCCTGTCGTTTTTCGGCGGGGGGTCCCATCGCTAAACCCTTTTCAAGGTTAAAATGCGGTCGGAAATTGGGTTTACATCTCTAGTTCAACATGTATAGTTAAAAGGCATACTAATCAAGTATTAATAATTGGGAGGATACATTTTCGAAGCTTTCGGAAATTTGGTTAATGACTCCAAAAAATGGATCTCAAGTCAACATAACGTAAAACGAAGTCTTCGCCCAGTTTCTGGAATTTGAGTTCAGCACCATCTTGAGGAAACGAATTTCAATGATTTAAACGTAACTATACAGAGAATAAGTCGAAATTCAGGTGAGGTACCTGTAGAAACTCCTTATCTTTTTCAAGGGTTCGTACAAAGTTTTATTTCGGAGTTTTTTCTAAGGGGTCTTGATTAACGAATCATCAGTTTCAATCGTCCTCTAAACCACTTCACAGTCCGGGAAACGGAGGGCCAGTAGGTTTTGGAAGATTCTGTCGTTCCCATTGTATTTTACTTCCGAGTCTACCGAGGTAACGGAAGCAATGTTTTCACTTTTCAAGGTTAAAAAAATATGTTCTCCAAGATCAAAATTCCATTCGCGTTTAACGTTTTAGGCCTTTCTGAACAATTTTGGTTCCGTGTCTGAAACTGACTGTCTGTCATGAAATCCTCGTAACGAGCAAAACAATACGAAGTACTACTCTTATTTCGATGAAATGTTCAGTGATCATGCGGATTGAGGTGTAGATGGTCCCCTACGAAAATCATTGCCTCCAGACTCATAGTAGCTACTGCGCATGCGCAAACGTATATTTCCTCAATATACTATATATTTCAGCAATAACTTTGCATTTTGAATCCGATTTTGATTAAATTTTCAGGAATTGTGCGAATTGGCGTGTTGATGGTCCCCTATGAAAATCATTGCCTCAGAACTGATAGTAGCCACTGCGCATGGCCATAGGTGTATTTCCTTGTAACAGCCATAACTTCTACATTTTCCATCCGATTTCGAAGAAGTATTCAGAGATTGTGCGAGTTGACGGGTAGATGGTCCCCTAAAAGGGTAGTGCAAAGTACTTCGAGATTGATGTTTTGAAATTAACTACTATGCATCGGATTATCTATACAATAGGGTTATGGACACGAGGAATCCTTGTAACAGTAGTACGAATTGGCGTGTAGAAGGGTCCCTATAAAAATCATCGCCCCAGAACTGATAGTAGCTCCTGCGCATGCGCTTTACTTTGCACCTGAGAATTTCGCTCAGCATAACTTGACTTATTCTCAAATTGCTCTTATGGTACATACATAAGATTAGTTAGTTTGATCACTAACTCGTACAGTAGAATTTTGTCATGAATATTTTGGAATTTTCTTCGAACCAGACAGTACAAGTCCTAGAATTTCATGTTGGTTTATTCTAGCTCAATATCCTCCCATCGGAATTCGTACGCAAAGCTCACTACACTACTTCAATCTAACTTCACAACATTGTAGGCTGAATCATGTTTTCATAACGATCCAATTATTGTTCATTTGATTAAACAAGATTTGATGAGTTGATTAAAACGTTTCAACGGACTGCAGGCAGAAGAATAAGAAAGCATGATATAAAATTCAAACAATATATAAGGGTCATTAGGTTCATACTTAGTTAGTTAGACAGTTATTAGGTATGCATAAAAAGATTTTTTGGACACCTGTCATAGAAAAACCGTTAGTCCTTCCCGGAGTTTGCAAGTCTCAATCTGTAGTTATACGCATTCAGCACAAACCTCGCCAATTTCCACCAATGGCTGCCATAACAGATCCAGCACCCATAATTACGTGTTTGATTTGGGTCGACATACCCATTCTCCATAAATTTTGTGGACCAATAGTACTCAGAAACGAACTTCGTGCTCATCGAAGCCATAAAATATAGCCTCGGACATCTACTGTCCCTTGAACGTACTTTTCATCATGTATCAGAATCAGAAATATCACGGCTTGCTTCTCCTCTAGTGAGGCTTTTTATCCCAACGCCACTCACACACGCGACAAACGCCGTCTAATTTGCATACATAATGAGGTGCCGCGCGTATGATAATCCGGTTTCCGTCAAATAACCCCTCACCGTTTTGCCGAGAGTAAATATTTAGGGTGTTTAGCCCAACAGGCGCCACGCTCCCCCTGATAACCCGATTATTATTAATTTTCGATTAACATACAGAAAGGATGGTGATTATGAGAGTGATTCAGGAGTTTCTTTGAGCTCAATCAGTATCTGTACGAGGTGGTCAACTCATCAATTTATGAAAGATCAACTTTCAGTTTAAACATTGATAGGCACGTTTCTCCCTTGTATGGGCAATGTTCAGCCAATTCGAGTGGAATGTGAAGCTTTCTCACATAGAATAACATTGACACATAGAATTGAACCAGAAATAATTATCATTGGGATGATATGTTTAAGTAAATTTTCGATAAATTCCCAACGTGAAACATGATTATGTTTTTCACTTTTCCACATGTTGTTCGACTCCTACTGATTTTATCTTAATGAAAACAAAATGCAACTGACCAAATTTGAACCAAATTTGAGCAAAATCGCGCCTATAGATTGCGTGGAAATAATTTAATAGGGAAATCACGTTTCCATGTCTGTACATGCATTTCGATGAAATGTTCAAAATTTCATCACAATGTGACCATGATATTGAGTAGTTTTGCCTAAATACGAAATTGGCAGGAACACACTAACAGATAGACTCGGATTCAAAAATTCTTAAGAAGCTCTAAAACATGAAATTCTGGGAAAATTTTGGTTTTTGTAATATTTTTTGACCCTTAGCACAAAGCTTCCCAACCTTTGAGAGGAAGCAAAATCAATTCACTTTCAAATTAGTGTAATTTCATCCAGTTTGGATGTTCTCTTAAGGCAATGGTGGACGAGCACTTAGTGCGATTCTTAAAAAATAGATGGCGTTAGTGGCGGAACCAAAAGTTTTAAAGATTGTACTCCGAAAGTTAGGCATTTTTTTTCAGTTGGTAAAGGCGAATGTGCTCAGAATTTTAAATAAAGGAAGCTGTTATAGTAGTTTTTTGATATTCCACTTCAATTTTGATTAAATTCTTGTATCTCTTTATTATTAAGTGTTATGAGGTAAATCATGTCCAGCCCATAATTCTATGTCATTACCATGAGCATTCAAACTATCCCCAATAACATCAAACCATTTCCGGTGACGGCTGACGAAATATAAAATTATCTTGATAAGGTGAATCGGAAATCAATTTATTGAGGGCGTAAGAATGAGTGTCTTCCCGGCTTGAAGGGGGCTGATACCTTCTTAAACCCTCCAAGCAACCTGTTTGTCAACCTCCTTCAAATTACGAATTTGGTTTACCCGAGACCTTCCAACATTGCATTTCACCACCTGAAGACTTGCTTTTATGTTCAGGGGAAATAACCCAGGCATTACACAAAAGAGGCAACATCTTACAGTAAAACGCAAATTTGCGGACTTCAGCTGATGCGTTTTAGACCTATACTGGGAGTAAATATACAGATATTATGCAACCCTCAAAAGACTTTTAAAATGAATTGCGTAATTAAACGTCATTACGCACTTCTTCAAACCATTGAATTAGTTTGTGTAAAATAAAAGATACTACTGAAAATCTGAGACAAATCGGCCAACTAGCGTTTAAGTGAAATAAAGTGAAAATCATGCGCTCAAGATGCTGTTTATAAAATCATTATTATTATGAAAATCGGAAAATGTTTTCATACAGTTAGGCACGAAGGATTGACTACAGACAGGCACGGAAGTTCCTGACTGTAGAAGATTTTGATTTTAAAGGACCAAATTTTTTGGCATGCTGTACGAATACAATCTTCCCTATCTTTTACATTTAATAAGCAAAACAATAAATACCGTGGGTATTGTACATGAGTGGTAGATACCAAATAGAACGCAGAATGGAAATAAATTCGAAGATATGCGGGATGGCTGAGATCCATTCCGGATTTGGTTTCCAAACTGCAAGCCATATATCACCTTGTTAACATTATCGGAAGGTATTGGAAACGATGTATTGGATCCGGGGCGTCAAGTGGGGGTGAACCATTAAGGGGCTAACGTATTGTCATCTATCCCGGACATAATGGAGTCCAGACCACCTCTAGCAGGAGATAGAGGGCGACCCGGAGCCCTCTCTATGACATTGGTGGGGCAGAACCCAGGAGATACAGCTCTCACATCGCTCATCCATAACCTCCCAGTTCCGGTCCGGTATTGCCAACGCCATCAGCTGCAGGAAATCACTTGGGACGGCTCTCCTTCTGATCAATCACCGGAAGATGTAAGATACGATCGGTTATGATGTTCACTTCTGCAGCTGAGTCGGCCACTGTCTCAAAAGGAGCCATTATTGATGCGATAATCGAGTTGAGGATTTGATCAACTCCTCCCCTAAAGTGAGATCAAAGAATTTCTCCTTTCATGGTGGTCCGAGTAAAGGAAAAATCGATTATTTTTTAATTCGACGCCCGCCAACCGGTGATTGTTTTAAACTGGCCTCAAGCGGATACAAGCTTTTGAAGTCCCACTGAGACTCATCCATGAGGCTTATTTATTTATTATGAAAGGAAAGGGACAAGCCCAATTAAAAAATAATACATAAGTGTAGTATTACAAATAAAAAGAATGTAGCACAAAAACTAGATACAGTATAGGTAGATTTAAGTCAAAGAGGTATCAATGAGCTGAGTTGGTGGTCAATGAGCTGAGTTCTAATTCAGGAGAGTGGCGTGGAGAGAATATCTATGAAGGGAGGGGAAGTGGAGAGAAGGTTAACCTCCCGAGGAATTCAACTAAAGAGACGATGAAGTTAGTGGAGGAAAAGGAGACGGAAAAGGAGAAAACTGTACGGGATGTATGGCGGAGAACATGGAATCCAATGTGGGCCAGTAGATCAGGCGAAGCAGTCCTTCCAGACAGCAGTCTATGAAAGAAGGCTATTGCCGCACAGAGGAGACGGAAGTCAAGAGAGAGATCAGCATAAATTTCCTGATCCCGGGGAATGTCAAGCTTAGGTAGCGAAGAAATGCTTTAAAGACCCGCTCAATCTGCAAGATGTGGCATTCGTACTGAGTGGTCCAGATGATGGATCCATACTCAAGGATCGGCTGAACAACTGTCGTGAAAAGGGTTAGTAATGCAGAGGCATTATTAAATTCACTTGTATTACGCTTCAGGAATCCAAGTGTGCGCAATCCTCGAGCCGCCACCTGTGCTATAATATAGCACAGGTGGCGGCTCGAGGATTGCACACACACGCTATCAGCTCTCATTTACTGACCATATTATGGTCAGTAAATGAGAGCTGATAGCCCAGGTTAATTCCCAGGTCCACAATGCTAAACTTGCGAGGTAGCAAAACTCCATTTATCATATAGTTGTGGAGAACTGGCGAATGAGCGCGGCAGAAAGAGGTGACTGCACATTTGGACGGGTTAAGGGTCGGGTTAAGTGTCTCTTCAGGCCATTGCGAAGACACCACTGGCAAGGGGCATCAATGTACAGCTGCAGGAGAAGGCAGTCAGATGGGTCCCCCAAGGAGATAAGAAGCTTCAGGTCGTCAGCGTAGACTCACATTGAATATCGTAGCTTACGATGCTCCTCAAACATATCTCTACGATAACATACGTATCAGATAAACGGAGTGAGTTAGGTGCTGAAAATCATAAAGAAACGAGAGAGATGATGAAAAAACTATTTTCTCCGTTGATAGGAAAAACAATACATCGTGGATATTACTATTATTAATTTTCCCCATTAAGCAAGAAATTAGATGAAGGTTATTACTTGAAATGGATATAGGAAGATGTAAGCAGGAAGAGAAAACAACAAAATTATTATTTAATTTATTATTTATTAATAATTTAATTATCATTTAATAATTATTATTTTACTCGTAATTTATTTTAAATCACAAAAGAATTTTGATTGACGGCCTACAATCGAACCCTGGTTTCCCAGAATGATGAATTTTGCAGTCTACTCGTAGTAACCCAATCTGTTTATCTGTTTATCGGAAAATTTTCTCCTTCTTTCTTGTCCAAATGCCGAAGACACGGATCAGGACAACAATAACTCCTGATTTAGAAGGTAGAAAAGTTTTCAAGGACCTTTAGCGTTGTTCTCATTAATAAATCTATTCAAAACAAAAATTTCCAGTACCAAAACCCTTCTCTCCTTAGTCCTGGGTTTGTTCAACACCATCTTGATTTCCTTCTAGCTTGATTGGTTTCAGTTTTTCTTCAACATTTTTGAAGGTAGGATATCATCAACACCCAAGTACCTTCCGGTACCAGAGTTGTAAGCAATAAGTTATAATGCATCGCATAGCTTATTGCTTCAATCCGTACCGACATCGCGATTGCTTTCGTGAATCGATGATTCATTCAGAATTTGCAGATTATAAGGCCGCCCTAAGGAATGTTTAACGTACGCGTGAAGGAGCAAACTTTTTCAATAAAGTTAGGCTCAGAGGTACTTCTCTTTCATCTCTTCACCCAAAAACGTAACCAGGAGCCAACAGTAAAAAAACAAGCGAATATGTTAACAATTAAAAAACTTTGTGAACTCAGGCAGTGGGAGGGTTTACCATCAATATGAAAAAACCATCAATTCAACCGAGCAACAACTTCCTTGGCAAGTTATGGCGTTTCCTCTATTTCACAAACTTTTCCATCCTACACCCTTCATCATAATGCAAGCCTAAAATCCGGTTCGTTCATTATGAACAACCCCCGAGGGAGCCTTCCCAGAGTTCCATCTCTGATCTACTTAGTTTTCAGAGAGGGATCCGCTCTATTATTCACATGAATCGCATGTTGGAGGATATACAGCTCAACATCGATCATCTGGACTTTTATCTTCGTGATGAATTTACATTACATGTTTATCAGACATAACACGTCAACTGCTTGTACGGAGCTAAAAACATTTTTCTTAGCGTACACGAAAACGTATGCAGTACTTGATGCAAATATCTTCAAGATTCTTTGCTTTATTTGCAGGCAATTTTCGACGCTTTTTGACACATGAAAAATGTCGCCTCAGGAAATGAGATATGAATGAGTTGATTTGATAGCGTTTATTGACATATAGATTACCCCTAGCAGGTAGTTGAGCTCTATTTCAGTTTTGTTGTTAAGGAATGTTGGAGAGACGGAGTCGGTCTGGATGTTAGGAATGATGAGAGACGAGGTATTGTATCGTGATTGGTCTTGAACAATGTAGGTAAAAACCTCGTAATGATTCGCATTGTGTTCAATGAAGATCTCAATCTCGGTATATCCCACTGTGTGCAAGGAAATGAAAAACATGCAATCCGACAGTAAATATTTATAAAGACTTCCTTGTTTTGCAATTTTCGAACAATTTCGAAGCCATGACCTTTTGTCGGTTAGGTTATCTGAGGTAAATTCCTCGTACATTTCTAAAAAAAACTCTCTTTCTGTACAAGTTCCTCACTTGTTACGATTCTATAGAGAGAAGAAAATCAACTTTGGTGTAAAACTGAGCAAAAACCTGGTATTTCTGAATAAGGCGGAAGAATTTTTAAAAAATTGAAAATACCCAAAAACTCATGTGACTAGGCAAAATAGACAAATTTAAAGACTTGAAGACAGTAGCCTAAAGATGCTGGAATGTTCGACTAACTCAACTCTGAACTTGTGCGAGTTATTTTTGACCGACTTCATGCGCGGCGAAGCCGCGCCGAAGGAAGGAGGTATACAGTTCGGTGTGTCATGGGACGACGATTTTTTTTTTTTTTTTTTTTTTTTTTCTGTATGTTTGTACCACTAGCAGTTTCTTATTCGGCCACCAATCTGCCTGATTCTTTTCGAAAAGTGTTCTACAAGTATCCATAGTGGTCCCGTTTTAATCAGATTTCATTTTGCTTTGTTAAAAGTATCAAAATTTTGTGAAAATAGTTCAAAAAACGTGTTTTTTCGGAAGATTGTTCCGCATCCTCTCCCCCCGCCCGACTCGTCGAAGCCACCCACCCGCTCGTCACCCCCCCCCCCACCCGCCTGTCACCTCCGGCATATTCTCGGACGCCTGCCGCCCCTCAACAAATTCAAGGGGGACCACCCTCTCATTCATTGGGGACCATCCTCCCCATTAAGAGTGAAACGCTCATTTCTTCAAGATAAACTTGATTATGAAGCAAAATTTTAATTTCAAAAAATGATATTGAACTCAATTTTGAAAATAACTAACATTTCATTGAAAGACGGGTTTCCCGACTCATTGTACATTTTTGTACATGTTTGTGTAGGTACATTCAGATTTAAGGTCCGATTCTAAGCTTCACAAAAAATGAGATGCTTTATGAGGGGGTTTCCGATAACCATCAAATTTCGGTAGACTACCAAGTGGGTCTAGCACATAGCCTTCTCATCATCCAAAACATGTTGCAGCGGGCTAAAATATGAAGTTAAAGTCCGATTCCGATGAAATTTTCAGAGATTGTACGAGTTGGCGTGTAGATGGTCCCCTATGAAAATCATCGCCCCCGGACTGATAGCCGCTGCGCATGTGCAAACGATAATTTCCTTGTAGCAGCCATCATTTCCACATTTTCCATCCGATTTCAATAAAATTCTCAGAGATCATGCAAATTGGCATATAGATGGTCCCCGATGAAAAGCATTGCCAAGGAACTGATAATAGCCACTGCGCATGCGCAAACGTGAATTCCCTGTAAGAGCTATACTTTCTACATTTTCCATCTGATTTCGATGGTATTTTCTGGGATTGCGCGGATTTGAGTGTAGATACTCCTCTACGGACATCATCGCCCCCATTTTACTTACGTTGGGTGAAACAGTTTGGTGCAGGAGGAAGGGAAATAATAATGCGTGTTTTTTCGCTCACCAACAGGTTCTAATTGACTTAATGCTTATCCAATGGGACGTCCCCTGGAATGCATGCATTACTAAACAATATGTTTAACAATTTTTTGGAATCACTAATAACTACTTTAAACAATAATACTGTAGGTATAGGTACTAAAATAAAATGTAAAAATTAAACAATAATGTTACCTACTACCTTCATAAAAAAAACCTCAAAAAGTAATAATTAATTCCACATTAAAAAAACCATTAGTGATTAAAAAATACAAGTAAAAGATTTAAAAAAGAAAAATAGCGAAAAAATGTCGAAAAAAGGTTAACGGTCGGTAACTCAAAGAATACCGACTTTAAACAAACGTACTTGGTAGAAGGTAAATTATGTAAAATTTAAAAAAAAATTATATAATAAAGGTCGAAAAAATTAATGAGCTAAAAATTAAAACAAATGATTTAAAAACTTAAGCAAAAGTACTTGGTAGTAGGTAAGTTATGTAAAATTAAAATAATTAAAGTCGAAAAATTAATAAGTTAAAGATTAAATCAAATGATTTAAAAAATTAAATTTTAAAAATAAATTTAAAAAACCACTAAAAAGTAAAAAAAAAAATTATGAAAATACAAAAATAGTAAAATAAAAAACTTTTTAACAAAAAAACGGACCGACCTCAAAACTGATGATGGCATCCCACTAAAAAGGAAAAAATAATAACGACAACTTATTCAGTTAGGTTGGTAGGTAGGTACGCAGTGAAGTCGCCGCCGTGCGCATCTGCAGAAACAAACATACACAAGTAGATTCCACTTCCATCTGGTTAGTATTACAACATGGGTCGATAGTGCAATACAAAACATGAATGAGAGTGGGTACCTATCATTGAGGTAATGCATGTGTTCCAAAACGATTAGGTAGTACGTCACTGCTGTCGTATGAAGGAGGATGAGAGAGTGACAATAAGTGTGAATCTCAGTAAGAATATTTCCTTTGATAACAGCTGAAGACGTCTGCGTCACCAAAAATGGCAGTTGGATAAAAATTGAACATGAGAAGGTTGTTTACTTACTTACCTACCCTTAATCCTGTTTTGTATTGCACTATCGACGCATGTTGTAACACTAACTGGTTCATTTGAGTATGAACTCATATCATAAACCCACATCATGATCTAGACAATTCTACATTCAATATGCCATACATGGAATATAAGATTAATTAGATATTATGTAATCAAAGATTGATCATGTATAATTAGATAAATAACTATTAGATACTATCTAATCAAGAGATGGTTTGTTCGAATCCCAACATTTCGTACGGGGATTCACACTTATTGTCACTCTCTCATCCTCCTTCATACGACAGCAGTGACGTACTACCTAATCGTTTTGGAACACATGCATTACCTCAATGATAGGTACCCACTCTCATTCATGTTTTGTATTGCACTATCGACCCATGTTGTAATACTAACCAGATGGAAGTGGAATCTACTTGTGTATGTTTGTTTCTGCAGATGCGCACGGCGGCGACTTCACTGCGTACCTACCTACCAACCTAACTGAATAAGTTGTCGTTATTATTTTTTCCTTTTTAGTGGGATGCCATCATCAGTTTTGAGGTCGGTCCGTTTTTTTGTTAAAAAGTTTTTTATTTTTACATTATTATTATTATTAAGCGATGATTTTGATAAAACATTAATACTCATTTATCGCTCGATCGTTTAGAATGAGTCTTGATGTAAGTTGTGCCTCGTAGGTATCTAGTCAGAAAACAAGTCTACTAGTGAATCTAGTCACAGACTAAGTACGAGAATTTATGGTTCGGCTTTGGAGCATTATCAGATTTTGAGAGATTTGAAGGTGGAGAGTCTCACCTGATTTTCATCACTATTTGCCCGACGTAAACGAGATGTTTCGATAGACCAATTTTCACCAACTAATGCTGAAATTTTGTTGAAAATTAGATAGTCGTCTAGCACTTTCAGTAGTTGGGACACCACACATCGTACATGAAAAACCTAAATAATCATGAACTCACTAAAGATCGTACGGATGTGTAGGAATATTTACAACATGATTGTGGATATCATGATGTAACACTTGCTATAAGGTTCAAGTGACGATGGAAGAGAAACTTTATTCCACCAAGCTAAGTCTCGTGAAAGTCACCTGTTGTGATAGGTACAAGTCTGGAGTGATCTACCGACCTGAAGTTTTCGCGTGAGTCGGATAAGATTGAAAAAAAAAAAAACCTACGGAGCCAAAAGTTTCAAAAAGTCCTCAATTGTTTTGTGCCTCCCCGGCGACCATGTCTGAAAAACATAAACGCGGAAAAAAATCCGATGTCGACGAATACTTTTTCTTAGTTTTGGCCTTTTATCTCACTGTTGGGACTAGAACTTACGTGTTCGTTGAGAATGTTTATGGTAGGAAGGAGTTCGTAAAGGGATTGGCTCGTATTACTGTACCCTCGAGGCGGGAATAGACGTGGAACTGAAATGTGATTTGGAAAAGTTGGAACAAATTGAAGATTAATCGTACATTTTGTTGACTTAAATTTATTTCCGCTTTCATAATTTGTGCCTGGGTTACTGCCGATCGTGATAGAATCAATCAGGAAACATCTTGCCTCAAAACTGCTCTTCAGATCTGAGCGAAATCGTTCCACCAAATTTTGAGGAATGAATGTTTAAGAAAATTACGAGTACATAATGTCGCAAGAAGCAACATCCCCCCGTATCGACCATTTTCCAACTTTTCAAGAGAAGATAAACGCTAAAAAATTATAAAATTACTATACAAAAGTTTATTATTTTTCTATATAGATCACCCGTCTGCAAAGAACACGGCTTTACCAACCAAAGATACTACCTACCTACGACAAACCTACTTCACGATCAACAGTAATTGAAAGAAATGGACGCTTCACATTCATTTCGAAAAAACAGGGAGTTGTGGCTGCCTTCATTGGGTAATTTGAATACTGTTTGCTAAGGACGCATAACTTAGTATAATTACAAGAAGCGACAGCGATCGCACTTTGGTCAGCTAAAATTTGAACGGAGATTAGGCCTCTTTAGTGTTTCTGATGTATCTTAAGTCCAACCCTTAAGTTCTCGTAGGGAGCGAACGGTTTGTCCTACAGAGAACCGTCTGTTGCTAACCCGCACAAGCCATGAAAATTCCAAAACGGTCCATAATACCGTTTTCAAGACAGGAAATTGACTGATGGACAGATTGACATGGAGTCACAATTCTTGAAAGTTCCAAATATAGCACAATGTGAGGGGACATTTGAATTTTTGAGAACTCACATTTCTGGACTCGCTGCGGAAATACAAAGATTTTCTTACCTTCGGTAGTGACGAACCAAAAAGTAATTTGTTCTGGTCCACGATAAAAATAACAAATAACTATAACAAGGACACCCTAGGGATAGTAAAGTTTAATGGTCACAAAAAAAAGGAATGAAGTATAACCAAGGGAAAAACTTGCAAAATAGAACCGCTGAAATGAATTGGTGGTATGAGAGCCCAACTGGTTTTTGTATTATATGGCGGGTGAATAATGCCTGGAAGATTTAGCCGCTCCATTCTCTCTTTTAAATAACTTTTCCATTCTCCATTCTACTATTCTGTTCTGAAGAGCACCCTGCAAGTTCAGCACTAAACTTCACTAAGTACAAACAAGCTGAAAGCCGCTTTAATTCATTCCACGGTTTTAAATTCTATTCCTGGAGATCTTTTTTAGAAGAACATTTCGAACTAGCAACCTCATGGGGTGTAGGTACAGACAAAGTAATCTGGTTTTTTCTAACCAGTATGTATAATGCAATTTGGGACGGTACACGAGATCAATTTCTTGACAATGTTGAAAGCGTGTTGTAGAAGTAACCTTCTACAAAACGTGAGCTCAAGAGCACCGTAAGTATCGGTCAACCACCGATTTGATAAAAAACGTAGAATCAAATTTCAAACCCATTATATACAGGGTGTACCAGATAATGTGGTCAATACTAAAGGTGGTGATTCTACAACTAATTTTCAACAAGAAGTTCCCTGTAACATGTTTTTACTCAACTACTATACCATCCGGAACACTGAAATCATTTAAAAAACTAACGTTTTTCTGCGTTCAAACACAACTGTCTCCTCTAAATTCGATTGTATTTTTTTATTATTATTTTTTATTAATGCAGGGATTTTCTGCAGTTTTTGGAGTAAGACGCTGCAAATTATTACACAAAGGTTTATTATTTTTCTATATAGATCACTCGTCTGCAAAGAACACGGCTTTGCCATTATTACCACCAATCACCTTGAAGAAGCACCGATAGAATTTCGGTCAGCTAACATTTGAACGGAGATTAGGCCTCTTTTGCGATTCACATTCGTGTTTCTGATTTATCGTAAGTCCGACCCTTAAATTCTCGTAGGGAACGAACGGTTTGTCCTACAGGGCTCCACGTGATCTAGAAAAATTCGAAAAATTCTATACTATCTTAAATTGACGGAAAAACAATTCCTTTATACCTAAATTTTTTGAGTTAGGGCGTTTTCAAAATTTCAAAATTGATTTTGGAACCCTTAGAAGTGACCTACATCAACATAAAGCTTCGGGGCACAACTAGACCCCAAATGGAGCCCATATACCAATTTCATCAAAATCGGGCGGACGGACGGAAAATTTTTATTAGATTTTCGGATTCTACGTACCTTGAAACGTAAACCAACAAATTTTGAGGGGTGTTAATACTTTTTTTTTCTTGTTCGATTCCAAAGCCTCATTATTCTATGTTCGTGAAATTTTTCCACCAAATCAATTCTCGATAAACGGAGAATTAAAGTTTCACTTGTGTTCACATCATCACTTGAGCGAAGCCTTGGAACATTTGTTGGCCAGGCGTATGGAGGCATTCTTGAGAAAGGCATCGTACTCTCTATGTAATGATCCTTCGCATGAAATTACGAGTAGCGTGAAAGACCCTCTCAGGTTACTCTGTCGTATTACTTATAACAGGGGGGGGGGTGGTTACAGTCGTTCTAGTGATAGTCTTCGTCACGTAAAAATCATAAATATGAAAAAAGTCGGATTTTAAGTTGAGTAAAATGTTTTAGAACATTTTTCGAGGAGAACTCTGGGTGGGGGGGAAGGACTAAAAATTGTTTTCCTTCCTCGAATCCAAAGTATTATTTTTAAAGATAATAAACCGAAAATAGTACCATGACATTTTGGACTGAGAGACCTCCGTCTTGTCGTTATGATTTTGAAGTCGGTAAAAGGTGGGATCTCTTTTTGACCAAATGCGCTCAAAAATAAGGGATCTGTTGGAATTTTGCATTATTTTCTGCGTTAGATTTTGAAAATGTGTAGTTTATTCAGTCAAAATAACCCGATTAGAACTTATCGTCCTTGAAAACATCTTCATCACCCCCGTCTTCGGTTGTTGTTCCATCGTACTGACTTTGGTTTCAGCAAAGACTACTTTCATTCCCAACATGAAATTGTTGCCCCACTCGGAATCGCTTTCAACCAACCTCGGGTAAAGTAGTGGGAATAGTGCAGAATAGAGGTACGGGAATTTAATTAACCCCTCCAGTGGGAAACAACTCATCGGCCGGTCATTACGAAAGGGGTAGTTACAATGTGAGGAAATGACCTCCCAGTTCCCCGGTAGTTAACGGGATAGCCGATACGTTTCCTCCCTTCCTTAGAGCCCGAGATCGATGGTCATTAAATGTCGAACACGTTGAATCTGCTACAAAGGGCATCTCGCATTAAAATTGCAAGTCAAATCACGAACATAGGGGAACATACTCGTAAATACGACGAAACGTTGCATTAGTTATCTGCCCTCATTAACACAGGAATATCAAATTACCTAGACAGTTTGGAGGACAACCTAATATAGGTATACATCATTCTATCCTAATTATTCAATAGCAGACAGCCATAGGTGTGAAATTCTGATGAAGCTAATACCGTAATGAACGTACAGCCAAATTGATTAGGATTGATTCATATTAAAACGGAGAGTGATAGTACCCGATTTTACGCGGAGATGATTTTGGGAGCTACTATAATAATTTGGTTCAAAGTGGGAGTTTATTACACGATCGATACATGATAATTTTGTTGAATTACATTTACAACTATACAGGGTGTCTTCACTAAAGAGGGGCATAACGTCAGAGTTCAATTCTACATGATATTTCCAACAAAAAATGTCTCTTAACAATTTTTCTTAACCCACTCAAAATGCCTTTTTTTCAACTTCGAAGTTATTTTCGCGTTTTCGACCTCACGTCATTAAAACTGTCATAATCTTCGTTATTTACCAAGTAAATTCAAATTTGAGAATATCGTTGGAAAGAGGGTTAAATAGTCAAGCTACCTAGTGTAAAACCAAAATCTTTTAGCACTAAACCATTTATAAAAAATCAAGTCAAAAAGCAAACTTGAATTTTTTTCTCGAAATATGGGTCTTTTAAAAGCCAAGTTTTTACTCTAAATCCCTAGCTATCCCGATGGGCGCACTTCGGAAAAAACATGATCAAATTGTCAGCTATCCAACGGTCTGTCAACTTTTCTTTTTAAAATTCAAATTGGAAGAGTAAATCAAGTTTTCATCGAAGAGTGTTCATCGAAATGAGCAGGGATTCAGAGTGAAAACTTCAATGAAAAAAAAGTCAAATTTCCAAAATAATTTAGGTTTTGACTTTTGACTTGATTTGAGAGCTAATAGGTTTTGGTTTTAAACTAGGTAGCTCGGAAATTTAACGGTCTTTCCAACGATATCCTCAAATTTGAATATACTTGGTGAATAACAGGAGTTATGACAGTTTTAATTACTTAAGGTCGAAAACGTGAAAAAACCTCGAAGTGAGAAAAATTGCATTTTGAGTGGGTTAAGAAAAAATTACTAAAATACATTTATTTTTTGGAAATACCTAGTAGAATCGACTTTGAAGTTATGCCCATCTTAAGTGTAGAACTTATTGGAGAGTTTCATAGATAAGAAACTGAGTGTCAAGCAATTATTCATCATAAACTGGTCTTTATTTAACAAATAAATCTAGGTAAGTATCAACATTACCTTACATATGAAAAGTTCGAATAGATATTGATAAAGGACGGAGTTTAATGAGAGGAAGAACTAACATAACTTTTTCGAAGAATCACTCTTGCCATCACCGATTCCAGTTCATTCAATTTGACTAATCTTGCATAGCACACGTCGCAGTTCAGAAATTCTTATTATGGTGATCTTGTTTCCGATGCTTACCAGCGCGTATTTACATCTTCCTGGAGATTTGCTTAAGCAAACAACGCCTTGGAAGGAAAACCCCCTCAAAGGCATTCGAAATGAGAATAGAACAGGGCTGGAGGAGTTTGAACAACCACCTCGCGTCGCTTAGGGAAAGGTGTTTCAAGGTAAGATGCGGGAAAGGTAAGGGTGCGGCACGACTAAATATTAGTAGAGACGAGGAAACAGTTGCAAAGAGCGTAACGAAGGGTAACAGAAATGGAATGGAGGAAGAGCCTAAGGGCGTTTGTCGTGACAGCTGAAGAGATGTGCCAAAAGTTTTAGAATCCCTCCTGGGGTGATGCTAATTAACAATGTAGAATAAACGAGTGTCTCGAAACGGGTTGAGAGTTCTAAACTACTCCCTTATTCCTCCCTTTATTATCTAGTCAGGTGTTTTCAAGAAAACTCATGTCTGATTCAACACTTCCGTCCGCTACTTCGAATTTTGGGTTACCTCATTAAGATGAAGCGGCGAGATTCCAACTAAGTACGACCAGAACCTTGTTAAGTCAACAAAACATGTTAAATCTTTTATCTAAATGTTTAAAATAGGTAATGTAATGTTTAGAAATGACTCCATCTCATTGACTGTCATCGTAATCTTTACATTCCACAGCAAATAGTGATCATCCTAAATTGTAACACCAGAGTTTTTTGTAGGTAACATTCTGGATAGTGCTTAGTTAGTGGCTATTCGTCTTCATTCTGGAAGTGGTGGCTTTTTGATTTTGGCGATAGACGCTGATTTTCAACTTCTGGCCAATATACCTAGGGTGACCAGAGGTACTCCTTTTGGGAGGAGAGGCACTACTTTTCGAGGTAGAGTCCTCTCATATTGTTGGATACTCGAAAATAGAGTAATGGTACTCCTTTTTTGAAGTGGTGCTCCCGAAGTCCTATTATTGGAAGTTACAGGTCGGTGGAAATTCAGTAGGTGCCAACTTTGCATTTATTTTCTGTGATTAATAATTACTGGTCTCTTGAAAAATCCAGATTAGGCATTGAGACCTTGAAAGAGGTAATGCAGATTCACCAAAATTTTTAGTAAAATTGTTTGGGATTTTTGAGTTTCTAGAAAATCACGAACAGCATCTCAAAGCCATTCAGCTCTGCAAAATACTGCAAAATTCAGACTGCAAAAGTTTGCTACGTCCGTCTTTTTAATATCACTTTCTTATGTTAGTTCCATATCATGTGTCAATTTATTGTTGTTACCAACCATATTGTGGAACTTCCTATAAGAAAAAAGTTTATTTCGAAAATTAGATACCAAACATGAAAAATAATATATAATTAAAATGGTATAATAATGTTAAATATTTTATGATATAGAAATTAATATAGTTGTTTT
The DNA here is from genome assembly GCA_009739505.2 of Apolygus lucorum. NCBI lineage: Eukaryota > Metazoa > Arthropoda > Insecta > Hemiptera > Miridae > Apolygus > Apolygus lucorum. Next base: position 54,751,131 of record CM019179.2, read on the forward strand.
CCAAATGGTAATCCAAATTTTCCAAATGGTACTCTTTTTTGTCTTGAAATTATGGCCACCTTAATGCAGCCCCAGTCCATAGGAGAAGTTTTGCATCGTACTTCTCTCTGTACTATCGTACAGCAACTTCTCTCTAGTATGCAGGGATCAATAAGGGTTTCTACGAGTATGTTGGAATCGTCACCACGAAATTGCATAGCGATGCCACGAATGGGAAAAAACAGACTACCTTATTAGTAATAAAAGAGTGAGTTAGTGTGGGTTTATTTGGAGGTCATTTGGTAGTTAGGTACATAATGATCAAGAGCATGTTCTAATTGACTGACAATTAACAGGTAGACGTAGATAATCATCAATACAAATATTATTCATTATTTAAACCCTGGTAGAGTTCACAGAATCAACTGAAAGTTGCTCGATCAGTTTGGCTTCCTTGAATCCCTTCAAATGTCGTTTAATCCTGCGTGATTGGGTAAATGATTATTGCAACCAGAGGCAATTACGTAACCCAGGAGCTATTGATATGAAGTGAACAGATTAGCTAAGCATCAGATAATCCGTTGACAATGGAGAGCTCTAATAGTAATCGGCTTTCACCCTGGTCGATACTGAATGATCCGCTTCATCGATTGATTAGCTAACAGAGTAATGGCGCTCGGAGACCTGCGAGGAATACCTACAATCGCGAGGTACAAACTCAGTAATAGAAAGTAAATAAACCAAGACGAACTGAACAGTATTTTTCCCATTATCTGAACTAATATTGTCGGTGATCCTCGATCATTTTATTAAGTTCGGTATCGTTCGAATTATTCAACGTGGATTGTACACACATCAATATTATTCGTTGATATAGTTTCCGAGTTTACCAAAGTAGCGAACGCTCCGTTTTCACTTTTAATGGAAAAAGAAAGTTTTGCGAAGTTGGGTGGGCAGTCCTGTTTTCATCTGAGCGAAATAGGTCTGATAGATAATGAGAAATAGTTGTTAGGAAATAGTTGTTTAGGACAAATCAAGTAGGCACAATTTCATGAAATTCATAGGGGGCCGCCTAGAAGGTAAAACAAACCCCGAAATTTGCATCAATATCTGATGGTGATTTCCAATAGTATTTACAACATTGGGGATCGATCACAGATAGGTCCAAAGTTTTTGAAAAACCTCTAAAATGCAAAATGCAATTGAACATTTTGGTTTCGAGAGACTCTTTAGCTTCCGAGTCTACCAAGGCTGCCGAAGCTTTGTTTTTACTTTTCAAAGTTGAAAAAAAAGTTCTCCAAAATCAAAATTTCCACTTGCGTTTTACGTTTCAGACCTTCCTGAACATTTTTGGTGCCGTGTCTGTCATGATATCCTTGCCACAGCCATAACTTCTACATTTCTCATCAGATTTCAATGAAATTTTCAGAGATTATGCGGGTTGGCGAGTTGATAGTCCTCTATGAAAATCATTGCCCTCAGACTGATGGTAGCCACCATGTATGCGCAAACATGTATTTCCTTGTTACAGCCATAACTTCTACATTTTCCAACAATATTCAGAGATTGCGCGGGTTGACGCGCAGATGGTCCCCTATGAGGGTAGTGCAAGAGAGAGTGCACTTAGAGATTGATGTTTTGGGATAAACTACAATGCACCGGATCATCTATACAATTGGATTGTGGATACGAGGAAGCGATGTGCCACACCCACTTGGCAGACTTTTTTTTTTTTTGGAGGGCTCAGTCTAATATCGAAATTTTCACTTACGCTTGAGGGATCGACAAATCCTAGTAATAAACCAAATTTCTACAATTATCATCCGATTTGGATGAAAAATTCAAGTCAAGCGTGAAACAGTATACTTAGTTCTAGGGGATCTGGAGAATCTGATTAATTAATGAGAATAATTTAATCGTTGCTGTATTCTACCTCTAGCGAACTTTACGTTTCGTTAAAACACCTATTCCTTGGTGGAGATCAACCTAGGACTAGAAAAGACAGATATATTATCCTATTATCAATGAGGCTTGTATCAATATATGAGGGGGAAGAAGTATCAATAGAGTTTACCTATTAGAACTTCGGATTTGAACCACGAGGGTAAGGGAAGTGATCTTGTATGAAAGCAGGTGCTTACAGAGTTGTGATTTGGGGGAACAAGGAACTGTTCCATCAAATCACCAATCAGGTGTCAGAGGAACTGTTCCTCTGTCACAAGTGTGCCATGACATCAATGAGCCAATATGAATTTTTATAGAATCCGTGTATTGATTGTGCTTTATATTGTCGTATATCCTCGGTTCAAGCGTTCTCCACAGAAATCCGAATGACTAAAATTAGTACAAATATGATGTGTTTGCCTATAAAATAAAGACTTCTAACTCACCCAATTCGTTCATCGCATCTTCCAAATTTAGGAGACTGAATCTCACGACTTCTGCAATAGTCACGAGTAGTTTGGGTTAACTTGCATTTGATTCACATTCCATTTTTCTCAAAATTCACTTTACCTGTTGTTTTTCAGAGGATATTTAGGAAGATTTTTTTTTAGTTCTGGGCAAGTTGTAAGAATCTTCTTTTCTGCTCGGCTACATTTAACTAACCACCAACCCATATCACATGTTCTTCTTCCATTTTTTCTGAGCTGGAAGAAGATTCATAGAGGTCGGTATCCAAAAGGATGTTTTATGAACGGACCCTTCGTCCAGAAGCGCAGGCGTCCCTGTAAGAAAATTATGTAAAAAATGGGGTAAAAAGGATCGACGGAAAAAAATGTTGGAAATAAATCATGAGGCCGTCAGAGAGGCATTGTGCTAGCTCTGGAATATGGGAAGTGAGAGTGGAGATCCAGAGCGGGGAATGAAGAGGGGGTTCTGTATGCAAATTGAAAGGGATGGAAAAGTCCTTCCCCCGCCTCCACGGTCGTCTCTTGTACTATGAATACGACGATATAGTCACCCTTTATGTTGTAGTAACCCGTCTTTCACGGGCTCGTCGAATTTGACAATCGCCTTCAGGCATGAGTAGTGATGTTGAGGGGAAGGGGGAGTCCAGATCGAACCAATGAACCAACACGAGCAAAAACAGGCACATGAACCAATTTCCTGTCAACAATGACCGGATAATCTTCCGCTTCGGAAATTGAAATCCCTTCGTTGGATCATTTTGGGGTTCTGACGGCGTTAAAGTGAAAAGGAAGGGAGTAAAGCTCAATCATTCAAAAGCGATCGAACCCAACTATGAACCTTTAGTAAAAATAACTGGAAAGAAATCCCATAGGGTAGAAAATGACTGCGTTCCATAGGGGCACGCACATTCAATCACTAAGAGCTATTGATTGAAAAAAGAAACTCCTAAATTCACCCGCATTACCGGTCTAGAGAACATACCTCAATAACGTCTAATACTTGTAACATGTAGCACCAAGTAAAGCCGAGAGAGCCAACCAGCGAATCTGCGTGCACAAAATTTATAAATTTCACTCTCATTTTCAAAGAATTCTAAAAACTTCTGGTATTGTGTCCGTCAATCTGAGGTCTTTCAATGAATACTTCGGCCAAAACTATAATATAGTTTTCATATTATGAAGAAAACGTTATACATAACGCAAGAACTATCTTCACTTATAATTCAGAACTTTTTGAACAACGTTGATTCCATGCCTGACTGTGGTTGATTTCTTCCTGAGCTAACTCTAAATCCAGATCCAAGTTTAATGCTTCGAGACCGTCTCCCATGAATTTCATCGCCCTCGAAACTAAAGTCGCATGTGAGCACGTGCGAACACGTTTCTCTAAAATACAGGGTTTTCATCATACATGGTGTCTACCATTTGGATGGACCAAACTTCAAGGATCGATTCTACAACAAATTTGCAAAAAAAAAAAAAAAAAAAAAATGTCTCCCACCAATTTTGTTTAAATCCACTCAAAATTCTTTTTTTTTTCACTTTGAAGATTTTATTCCTATTTTCGACCATGAGGCACTAAGGTGACTAACTCCCTCATTTCTCATGCAACTTCAAATCTGATTACACCGTTGGAAAGAGCGTTAAATTTCCTATCTGTTTAGTGGGAATACTCAATTTCTCAAAGCTATTTGTGAAAGTAAAATAATAAGACAAAGTCAACATTAATATTTTTTTCAGAAAATTGCTATTTTCATAATAAGGATTCCCTCGTAAAAAATAACGCTATCGTGGTGACAAACACAAAAATTCGGGAAAAACTACCCCAAGATCTCACCTTTGCAACGGTATGTCAATTTCAAGTTTTGGCGGAAAGTTTCTTGAAAAGTTTGAGTTTTACAAGAAAAAACGTGATTTTTTAGGCATATTTCGCTACAGAGTAGACCAAGTATTATTGCTTTCACTTTTATAGAATTGCAATGAAAAGTCCTCCAAGATCAAATTTCCTCAATTGTTTTCCTTTTTACACCTTCCTGAACAATTTAGACAGTCGGTCTGTGTGTCTGCAAGTACTTGTAGAAGGCAAAAGTAATACGAAGCTGCTGTCTCATTTTGATGAAGTTTTCAGCGTTGTTCTTTATGAAAATCAAAGTCAAAGTATCAAATTTTCATAATAAAGTTCAAAAATTTTATTTTATTTCTTTTTTTCGATAATTACAATTTTTAGGTTTATTGTTAACTTGTAATAAGTTGAGCGAACTATGAAGGTACCATTGAATCACCTATCTGAACCTGTAGAGTGACGCCCAAGCACTTCTTTGGGGTTTTCAGAAGGGTCGATTGAAGGTCCTGATCCTGACTCGAGTGGGCCATAGACCATTCTTCAACCAGTCAGTTACACTCTGCGGAACTCAACTATCACATTTGGAGTGGCGTCAACTCGAGCGACGATCGGCACAAGGGGTGCCCGTCTCTCCCAGAGAATTACGAATTTATCGCCACTTTGTTAAACGGTTGGGCTTCTGGCATTTTTTCCCTTTTCCATTATGTTCTGCTGAACGGTCGCAGTCCTCTCTCTCCATCGCAGGCCATGGACGACGGTCCACTGCGTCCGAGATATATATGAGCCCCTTGAAAAGTACCTCACTCCTGAACGACTGTGTACTGGTAGTCAGTCGCAGTCCTCTTTGAAAGGCCAGTTTAATAACTGTTAGGGGTTCTCACTTCATGCATCGAGATGAAGTCAAGCCAGCTTGATTTCAAGAGCTAACTGATTGATGACTGACTGACTGCTGCACCTTTTTTTTCAAATATTTTGGACCAATTTTGGATATTTTAACTAGTTCCTAGGGTTAGTTACTTCAGGAGTGACACACGCCTGAATGGATACCCAATAATAAGTTACATGTACGCCGGAAAATCATCATAAAAATGGCTTCGGAGTTCGAATGCTGATGACACCTGGAAGATCACTGATCAGCTGAGTGAGCTCCGAAGCCATTTTCAATACTATTGAACGCTGGAAGCTAAAATTTGAGAGGGAGGGCCCAGGGAGAATACAGGTGTTGGTAGGTGATATTGATGGAGAACCAGTCATCTATACAGAACGGTGATCTATACAGAAAATATCGAAGGAAAAAAACCCTTAAGTAGGGAGCGAACGGTTTGTCCTGCAGAGCTCCGGGTGGTCTCGAAAATTTCTAAAAACTCAATACTATCTAAAATTGGTGAAAAAAAACAATACCTTCATTTCCAAAGTTTTCGAGCTAGGGCACTGTTGAAAATTTCAACCCTCAATTCTCACCCCTTAGAAGTGACTGACATCAACCAAAAGCTTCGCGGCACAACTAGACCCCAAATGGAGCCCATATACCAAATTTGAACCAAATCGGTCCAGCGTTGCTAAGAAAAGTGTACGGCGTACGGCGGTGTACGGCGTATGGAAAAATTTTTATTCGATTTTCGGATTCTACGTACCTTGAAACGTAAAACATCAAATTTTGAGGGGGGGGGGGGTACAATTTTTTTTTTCTTGCTCGATTCCAAAGGCTTATTATTGAAAATAATAAACCAAAATAATGTTTCCATTACCACGTAGGAGACTTATTTGACATTGCTAAGGTATTTACAATTAGACAAGTATATGTGAAAAACCTACTATAGCAATAATTATGTAGGACCCCTAACGTAATTGAAGATTCTCAAAGAGGTCTGAAAAATATAACACCAGATATGCTGCCGCAGGGAATGTAATTGGACCTAGACTGACTCTGACATCGCATAGCCCGATCTTTATTCTACACATTTTACACGTAGAAATTGTTTGTAGCATGAAAAGTCCCCAGAAGTTCGCTACTTCAAAGTACAAGAAGCATGTGTTGAGTTGGCTAGTTACAGAAGGGGGCTTTAGATGCGAGAGGCTACTAAACAGCGCATAAATATAGGACTAGAGATTACTAAGTAGCGTAACCATGTATGTAACCTAGAATTCAAGTAAGATGTGAAAAATGTAAAGTATTGTTTAGTCAATTACTATTACTGTAAGGAATAGTAGATATGAAATGATGACCTACCTGAGATGGAACGAGTTTGCAAAGATCCTACCCTACAACACGGGCCAAGCCAAACGTCAGGTAGGAAATCTGAGCAACTCGCTTCCCTTCAAGCATTCATCTTATGGTATGTCTATAGAATGGCACCAAATAAACAAATACATATCTATCTATCGAATAGGCAAATGGAAGTGTTAAACTATAGACATCGTTTTAGAATTTTCTAAAACGGCTTCCATGAAGAATATTTAATTTTTTGTTTAAATTTGCAAAAAGCAGGAAAACGACGAATTATATGTCATGGGGAAATTTGAAGAAATAATTTTCCGTATTAGATCAAATTTTTAGCTGTGACTTACTTGGTTCACTCACTGGCATGGACGTTCTTGGTATTCAAACCAAGGAAGGTGTACTGGTAGAGCTTCAGTACTGAAAGAGATTAGGTGTACCACGGAGGACGCACATTGTTGGTATCTTATTGAGTTTACAAAAAAAAAGAGTCTATTTAATCGTAGTTCGGATTACGTAATACGCTATTATTTGCACAATCGTTCTGAAGAGACAATCCCACAATTCTCGACCGAGATGATATTCTTACGGTACGTGTTTGGGAAATTTTTTATTCATATTGTGCCTAGTTTTTCTACCGGAAATAAGTGACTCCCTTTCGAGGCCAAGAGACCTACTTGTAGAAATTCGGTCTTTCTCCCTTTTCGAGTTTGGTACCTTTTGCATCCGATCTCGACGAAAGGGGACCAGTGGGCAGGGAAAGTGAGAGACCCCTTTGAAGTGTAAATGCCGGAAAAGCAAGGGAATTAGTCGGATGAAACGACAAAACTCGAGAAGGCCTGCGGGTCGCTGGGGGAGGAAATAATAATTGAGGCGCGGCACGTAAAGACAGCATAAATTGAGCTGATACGCTACCTTTGAGACCCTGAGTGGCCTTTCAAATAGTTTCGGAACAAGTAATGGGACATTCAAAAATCGAATGTTGAGTAACACATCGGGGACAAATTGTAATAATATCCAACTCGGCAACCGCATTTATTTTGCCCTCTCTTTTCTGGCTATTGGAAACTGCATCAATCAAGATTAATCTGCTGTGAAAAGACTGACTTGGTGAAAAGACTGCGAAGATGGACAAATTTCCCTAGACCATTGATCGGACCAAGTTCCCTACTCACCTTGTGTAACAAAAAACTAATATACCTAGTCATGATCAGGCTCATATGGCAGTATGGATGTTCCGTATGGGGATCTGCTATAGGTCTACACAGAAACTTTGCATCCGTGTGGCGCCCCCTAGGTGGCGGATCCGCGAACTATAACGATCGAGTCAACCCTCCATGGTGAAACCTTGACACGGAAATTGAAGCCGCGAGAAATTTGATGTTCGTGTAGTGCCATGAAACTTCAATTTCGGAAATGCACGAATTTCAAGCTGCAGTAGGAGGAAAATCAAGTCCCTTATTAGGGGAGAAATTTCCGAAACATTATCGTAGGCGCGGAAATCTGCTTGATGATGAGAGATAATTAGTTCTATGTTCTCCAGAAGAATGCGCCAAAGGGATGCAAAGTTTCTTAGGCAGACCTATAGTGCCTTCTGTTTCCGATTGAACTTCATAAATATTATTAATTAATTTTTCCACATGATTTTGGCTGTTTGGTTCCAAATTTGAAAATAATAAATCTTATGTTTTCGAAAGTGAATCTAGAAGGTGTTTTTTATCTCTAGAATTTTATCCATTAGATTACATTTTGTGGTGATATTCGGACAATTATTGAACACGCCTATTTTTGAAATGGAGTTGAGGAATGGAAGAGTTGTTCCCGTCAGGGAAGATCCGCCTCGCCGGAACTCTGTTAGAGAGGAAGTGATGAGGGAGTCCAACTCTCGCACTGTGCACAGTGCGTCTTCTAGGGAAGTAAACGAGATTGAGGATCTAGAGAGGAGGATAAAACAATTACAGTGTGAAGTATGGAGGAGACGAAGTGAGTTAGGAAATGAAGGTGTCGCGGATAACAGTGGTTATTCAATCTTATCTGAGGAAGGAGTGAATCAAGTTGAAGACTTCTTGAACTGCCCGAGCACACCTGCATACCCCACTCCAGCGCCACGTAGAAGTTTGATGTCTTCACCAGCCAGACCCGTACCAGCCCCACGACGAAACACACAAAGTCAACCCACTGAAGCAATAGTAAGACCCAATGAAGGCCAAGTAAGCGACCCCCTGACTACATTAAACTATTTTGTAGCCCGTCAGTCAGATGGTAAGGACCTGCCAACATTTAGTGGTAAGCCTAGAGAATATCCTATATTCATAAGTCAATTTAGGCGAACCACTAGACTTTGTGGATATTCTAACGAGGAGAATTTGGGTCGATTGCAAAAGTGTTTGCAAGGAGAGGCCCGTGAAGCAGTGTACGCACTACTGGCTCTGCCAGACAGCGTCCCGCAAATTTTAAGAGTTCTGGAATGTAGGTTTGGGCGTCCTGAGTACGTGATTGGTGAACTGGGATGGCGACTCAAGAGCATGCCAGAGGTGAGTGAGAACGACTTTACTAGCATTATGAAATTCGCATCTGAAATCCAAAATTATGTTACATCCGTTACCATCTTGGAATGTGAAGATTACCTCATTGAACCATCGATGGTAAAATGCTTGGTTGCAAAGCTTCCACCGTCTATAAAGCTAAAATGGGGGGAGTATCTTTGGGCTACAAACAAGTTTTCTTCGCCCCGAATAAATGATTTAGCAGAATGGCTTCAGCAAAGGGCAGAAGCGATGAGTTGTATTGTGCATGAATACCCAGACCAGAAGTTAGTCGATGCAGAGGATAAGAGTAGAGAAGAGAAGAGCAGAGCTCCTTCGTGTATGTTCTGTAGAGCGGGAGGCCATACAGTTCCAGAATGTAAGAAGTGGAATGAAGAGTCTACAGGCAACCGGTGGGCATGGGCCGAAAAAGAGAGAGTGTGCTATCGGTGTTTGAAGGCTAGGCACCCAAGTTTTCGGTGTAATACTCCAGACGACTGTAAGAAGTGTAGGGGTAGGCATCACGTGACATTACATAGGACTGCAGTTAAAGCGAGTAAAAACCCGTTGAGTATACAAGTGCATGGCGAGGAAGAAAGTGCGAGCCAAGAAGCACAGAATGCCCACTTGGGGGGTGAGAGTGGTGAATGGAGAGCTGTCTTAAAGGTGCTTCCAGTACGACTTCATGGACCTAAAGGCCCAGTGAACACGTACGCCCTTCTTGATGATGCCTCGTCCATTACCATGTTGGAACACTCCTTAGCAAAGGAATTAGGACTGAAAGGGGAGAAACGACCGTTATCCTTAGCGTGGACTGGTGATATGAGCCGTTTGGAAGCCAATTCAGAACAGGTGGACTTACAAATTTCTAAATGTGAAGATAATGCAAAGAAATTCACACTCAACAGAGTCAGAACTGTGGAAAGACTAGGCTTGAAGCCACAAAACATCAATATTGAGCAAATTGCTAAACGGTGGCGTTTTGTGTTGAAGGGTGCAGGAGCGTCTTTAAAAAATGCGGAGCCAAAAATTATAATCGGCCAAGACAATTGGCCACTATTAGCATCCCGTAAAGCTTTTTATGGACCGTGGAATGGCCCAGTGTTGTCGAAAACATGGTTAGGATGGGTCCTGCACGGCAAGTTGCCACAAAAATTTCCGGATGAAGCCGAAAGATCACATTTCCATTATGTGCATTGGGAGGATATGGAGTTGAGAGAAAAGAAGGACGATGAACAGGAGGATGCCGGACAAGAGGAAGATAGAGAGCGTTGGAGGAATGAACAAAAGACTGAGAACGAAAAGCAGCCGGAGAAAAGAGCTGATAATAGGAACGAAAAGCAGAAGAATAAAGTAACAACGAATAATAAAGATGGGCCAAAAAAGGAAGGAAGAGTGTCGAGTTTGAGGAGAACAAGACTGATCGACACAGCCTATTCTACGATGGAGACATGGAAGGAAAAGACAAAATCAAGTTAAGTCCACAAAATCCTCGATTGATAGTCGCTGATGGAATACTGTGTCATAAGGAGAAAAGGAGAAAACAAATTAAGAATTGTGAAAGAACGGCTGAGTTGACAGCAAATAGTGGAAATGAAGTTGAAAATCAAGATATGAAGAAGAAGAAGAATTTACAGGGAGTCATAAAGGAAGAACGAGAGAAGAAAAATGAGGAAGTAAAGAACATGAGAAGGATGCCAAGGAGAAGAAAACGGAAGAAGAAGACAGCGGAGAAAAAGGAAAGCAAAAGATTTGGCAAGAGAGAAAGAGGAGGCTTTTGGTAAATATGAGGCTAGCAAGAACGACTGAGTGAAAGACTTGAAAGAGATTCCAAAGAGAAAAGAGCTCCTTGGCGCCCCCGAGAATGTTTCCGATTGAACTTCATAAATATTATTAATTAATTTTTCCACATGATTTTGGCTGTTTGGTTCCAAATTTGAAAATAATAAATCTTATGTTTTCGAAAGTGAATCTAGAAGGTGTTTTTTATCTCTAGAATTTCATCGATTAGATTACACCTTCCAAATCAACAAAATACAAGTACAACAAAACCGAGCCCTTCGTCTGATCACTAATTCTGAATGGTACGTGAGAAATGCTGTAGATCATCAAGACTTGGGCATATCGATGGTGAAAGAAGTAATATCCTCGCCATTCCAACGGCAATACGACACCATATCGTCCCATGAAAATCCAATTTTCCATGGATTCATCCACCATCTCCTTAACCAACAAACCGGAAGGAAGATAAAGAGAAGAAGGCCAGTTGATCTTATTAATGATCATTAGAAGCATACAGATGTGATAACAAATTATATTTATTTATATTTATTGACTAATTGCATGATTTATTTCCTTATTTACTAATATACCTAACTTAAGTGCTACTAAACCTATTACTGCAACTATAATATTGTTGAGAAAGACTGCTAATGAGCAGTTACTTTCTAACGTGTAATATTGTACATTATGTACGGATAAAATTTATTGTATGAACTAAATAGTGAAGTAAATTGTTACTGAAAAGTTATCGAATAAGTTTAAAAAAACCACGTTTCACACAAGGCTTTGTAAAATAAATAATTCTTCTCAAATAATTTCCAGAAACCTCGCTCAAATACAAAAGTCCATTCATGCAGCATGAATTAATGAGCGGATTTTCAAAGAAATCTTTCAGGTGAAGGTATGGTTAAGAAAATAAACAATGGTGTTGTAATTTTTTTTATTTATTTATTTTTTTTCTACACGATTCTTGGTTTTTTTGATTTTCAGTATACCATATCAACATACTGTATGCACTGGGTATGCTTTGAAGATGTTAGGAGTCCATATTCACGTTCTTCTCGTCTCCACAAACTCATAGAGTACCCATACGGGTATTGTTGGTTTTTTTCGACTTTCAGTATACCATACCAACATACTGTATGCACTTAGTATGCTTTGAAGACCTTAGGAGTCCATATTCACGTTCTTCTCGTCTCTACAAACTCATAGAGTACCCACACGGCTATTGCATTTCTGGGTACAACAATTATACGCACGTTTTCATTACATAATATATATTTATATATTATATAAATATATATATACTTTTCTTAATGTTTTCAAAAATTTTCATTTTTGAAAAACGCATTGATATCATTAATATACATTACCATGATTGTGAAGGTAATAAGTACAAAAAACCGGGAAACCACTTTTTTTTGGACTTTTTTAAAAATTTGGACCACTTTGGATTGTCCAAAATTTCTGGCTAACGACCTTTTGTTTGTTGTTACGAACAATTTGGCGAAAACTAAATAAAAATTTCTAAATAATTACTCAAGTTATCGTGCGGAATCACACACATATTTATATGACATATGTATACATATGATTTTTGGAAAAACTTCAGGGATCGTTTCAGAATGTTCCAAAACGGATTTCAGTGAACAATTTTTTTGAAAAAGTCCATTCTAAAAATTGTGAGGCCATTGCAATAGCTTCATTTTCCTTGAAAATTCGCTAAAAGGATCCTGGAAGATCATACAGAGATGTTCCACAGGATACGTACACCTATATGAACACATTTTTGTGGCCAAATCACATACACCCAGAACGACTCAGAACAACGCTCTTCGGCTGATAACAGTTGCACCTATATCTGTTTATACCGATGGTGGAAATACTTCATTCAAAACTTCTATTCATTGGTACAAAAGATGCCTGAGGCCAAATATAATTAAGTTGATGATTTTATCAACCATAATTAGTAATCAAATCTTATTTACTTTTATGTAATTTAGTATGACCTAAAATAGCTATGTCCCACCATTTGATCAAAACCGTGAGTCGATTAGTAGGAGAAGGCCAGTCAATATTGATATTGATGCCACAAATGGCTTCCACCGCGTTAAAACGGACTCAAGTGTTTGATCGACAAATAATTCAGTAATGCCACCTTTGAAGCGGCAATAGCACTAAACGATTGAAAGGTACACCGCAGCCCGACTGCGCGTCTCTTCGAGGGGTAAGTGCTGACCCTATTTCTCCGACGTTACCATATCGTAACCTGAAACCACTTTCCTCGACCTCTCCTTGGCAGGTCCGTTATCCATAATAGGTTGTTCCCGAAATTAACAGTTCAAACAATCGTAAAAGTCCAATAAAATTTATTTACTTATATTTATTACTATTATATTTACTTATATACTTTATTTACTTATATTTAATATAAGTGATGAAAAACCGAATAATATTAGAAAATACCTACTTGTTTTCAACCTTATCATTATGCATCCAGAACTCATTTCCTCCTCCAATACTGTACGAAGTAGTACCGATCTTACGTAAGTGTTCCAGGATTAGGAGAAAAGAAGGGGAGATTAAGGTTACAATGGTGTTATACCTCAGGAGGTACTAGTAGGTCAGTAACGAGTAGGTCAGGAACTTTTGAGTAACCTTAGCCTACCTCAGAGCATATTTTTGTGATCCAGACAAAGTTATTTCCATGACGTGTGAGTTTCTTCCAAATTGTTGAGCATTTTGATGAAAAACTTAGTAATTTTCAAAATTGTTAACATTTAAACATTTCATTACCGTTTTTAATCCTCCGATTCCAGTTGAAAAAATAAAGGTACGTTGAAGATATAGAAAATTCAAAACTTCTTTTCAAAGTAATATGAATTGAAGAGAATTAAAAAAACGTCTGCCAAGTGGGTGTGGCGCATAGCTTCCTCGTATCCATAACCGATTGTATAGATGATCCGATGCATAGTAGTTAATCACAAAACATCAATCTCTAAGTACCTTCCACTACCCTCTACACGTCAACCCTCACAATCCCTGAATATTGTTGGAAAATGTAGAAGTTATGGCTGTTACAAGGATTTCACGTTTGCGCGTGCGCACAAAATACTTTCATTTTGGGGGCCAGGATTTTCACAGGGGACTGTCTCCACCCCAACTCGCATAATTCCTGAAAATTTCATCGAAATCAGATGGGAATTGTAGAAGTCATGGGTGTAGCAAGGATTTTACGTTTGCGCATGCGCAGCGGCTACTATCAGTCCGGTGGTGATGAGTTTCATAGGGGACCATCTATATGCCAACCCACACAATCTCAAGTTATGGCTGTGGAAAGGATATCATGACAGACACACAGACACGGAACCAAAATTGTTCAGAAAGGTTGATTTTGGGGAACATTTTTTTTTTTAACCTTGAAAAGTGAAAACAAAGCTTCCGCTACCTTGGTAGACTCGGAAGCAAAATAAAATTATCACAAAAAATCAATACACAAAAAATCAGAAAAAAGTTTTTCAGAAATGACTCTTGAAATTTGAAATTAGGTACTGAAACTTCGCACTTTTTCAGCCGCTTTCTAAAGCATTCATTTTGGAAATTTTAACCAAGGGTACCGTCCTAGGGTAGAGTCCAAACACCAAATTTGGCATCGTGTAGGTTCAAGAAAATGATCCATTTGGTAATCTGGAATTTGAAGTGTTGGGGGCTGTATGAGAAAGCTAGTGGAAATCGAGTACTACTTAGAAAGGTGGGCGAACGGATACTTAGGCACACAAAGGGACGCTCTAAACCTGAGAGCAAAAGAGGGGGATCTTGATGAACGCCGCACTTAGGAAACGACTCCAAAATCCCCCTGAATGGGTCTAGCGAGAATTCCAGGATCTCCCCACCCCCGTCCGACCACTAACATTCTCTTCTGAGTATCGAAGTGGATAGTGAGGCGAACAAAAGGAACGAGTGAACTCCTCCAGGTCACAAGTACTTGAACTGGAACGAGCAAAGTCAAGTATGGGCGAGGAGCCGAAGGTGGAGGGCCCTGATGTTCCTAGTTCACTGTAGAGAACGAATACTACTCAAACGAAGTTACGAAGACAAAGTTTACTAAAGTAACTATCAGTTCGGTAATTTCTCATCGGAGGCATACATCCTAATACATAAAACCCAACCGTATGTACGTATGTCGCCCACTCACTCGGCGTTAGTAACGATTTGCTTCATCGTACGTGACAGCTCTCAAGTTAGAGAAAATGAGGGTTGTTCATTCTTTTCTGTTCAATATGCTCATTCATGTTGAATGTTACATTTCCCTATACGTTTGATGAATTTTTTGAAGCTATTAAAGAAGCTAAATTTTATTCTTAATTTATTGATTACCTACTACTTTACTTATTTTATTTTATGACGAGCTGCTGCCTGAGGAAAATTTATCAAAGTACTCAGTTCAGTCAAGCTTATATCTATGTAGGAATTTATTTATTTCTTAATGTGATGTTTTGTGATAATAGTAACAATGCTGTGATATTGGTTTAGGGTATGTTTTAAATATAACTATAGTTATTGTTTTCATTTGAGTGGTTTTTCTGTTATTTATTGTTAGTATTTTAGATTTTTTGAAAATTTTATTTGATCTTTCAGTTGCTTTTTTTAGTCATGATTATAGTTACCACTCTTGTTAAATTGTTGATTCTTCCTGTATGTGGGCGTTGGCTTCGGGGGGTCTTGGCCGGCCCGGGGGCGGCCCCCTTGATGGTTTTCCCCGTGCAACGTTTGCACCGCAGACAAGACCGTTGCCCGGTATGGGTACACGGTCCGGGAGCCGCCATGGTGGGTGGATCCGGGCCCGGCTGGGTGTCTCCCGGCTGGGCTCCGCTGCCTTGGTCTTCTGGAGGATCTGATCTCTCGTTATTTTCTTACTCGTGTGCCCATTCTAATGTCCCATTGTTTTGTTTAGCCCTATTACACTGTTATGTTTTGTTTTATATTTATATTTTATTGACTATTGTCGATGCACTTTGTGTGGAATGGCAAATAAAAAACATTCATTCATTCATACGTTTCACGTTTTCCCGGGTTTGATTAGAGGCCGTGACATCAATTTTTTTCTAATTTAATTAATTACGTGTTTTATCTACGATTTGTTTTTGCCTGCTTTTAGAAGGCTTTTCAGTTAGTCTACAACAATATTGGGAAACCGTCTGGTTCCATCAAATCGGTTAGAAATCGAACCCTGGGAAGACTACAAAACCGCGTGGTTTTTCGACTTACCCCCACCTCCCCCTCAAAGGGTAAATTCAAATTTCCTGCGAGAAGTGGACAAAGGACTTCTATTCTTACGTAGGGTCGCCCTATTTATTAGGAGGGAGGAGTGATCTGAGACAGTAAGATCATTGAGACTATAAAAAGTTCTACAGGTACCTAGTAAAGCGAAGAAAGTAATGCCAATAATTAGGTGTGAATGATTAACTTACTGAAGAATAATGAAATACTGGAATACTGGCCATCATAGTCGGCTAGATTATATCTAAATTGTGTGTCATTAATAGCAATGAGGGCCATAGTACTACAAGTATGGTTAAAACATTTCTTTCAGGAAACTAATCTGTATCCTAGAATTGTATATTCCATTGGGACCAAGAGTTCTATTCATTACCATGAGTAAATGAACGAAATTTTCAAATAAATGTTTCGGTTAATGTTGTGGTTATCTAATAAAAGAAAAAACTAGCCAGGGGGCAAGCCCCATAGACCCCCAGACGGTTACTGCTTAGAGCCTTCGGCTAAAATTCAAGAAACATGGAACATGTTTTAGCCGTTCGAAGCTTCTCGAATGTTCTTGGTGTAATAAACGTTTCCTTACTCGCTCTTCCGTGGAAGTAGACGATGACTCACTACGTTGTAAAGCAGTCTCAATCACAAAAAAAGTTATTCTTGATATTAAGAAATCGAAAACATCTAAATCGTCGAAGAACATATCACAACCAAAAGCCCGAGTTATTACAAAATCTCGCCTAGGTTTCAAGATCCTTTGATTACATTCGAGAAAACCAAGCCAAATACAACATCAATAAAATCCATTAAATCGACGTTGGTTTTTACCGCGAATGTTGTTTACAGTTCTTTTAAATCAGAGATATATCTCAGCTTCGTCCATATTTACAGCTGTTTTGCAGTATATAATTTACGCATAAAGTGAGGGCTTTTTAACGAGTGGCGAACGATTTTCGTGGGATGAAAACTAACGGCGATACATTTCCTTAGAAACGGGTCGGTTGTGAGTGAAAATCATTACAAAATCCCGCGCTACTTTCGTTCCACAGTTTCGTCACGTTTTTGCCCAGTTAGGTGATGGCTAAAGCATGTTCCATGCTAAAAACAATGAAGTTGGCAATTTTTAAGATAAGTTTTATATCGTAATACTACCAACCCGCAGTGTTCATTCTTCCTAAAAGGTAAACTACTCAGTCAATTATAGGGTTTGTCAAATGGGTAATGAAAATTTACGAAGAAGAGAGAACGTAGAAGGTTCTCAAGTATGTTTATGTCTGCAAATAGACACGGCGGCTATTTTTTTGAATTAAAATAAATTAAAATTTTTTATACTTATTTTATAAGTATATATTTGTTAATGCTTAACTACCTACCAACCTATCTGAGTAATTTGTAATTATCATTTTATTATTTTTATTAGGTGGTCTTTATCAGTTTTAAGGTAGGTACGTTTTTTTTGTTAAAAAGGTAGGTTTCATTTGATTATTTTTTAATTAATTATAATTTTTTATTCTTTACTTTTTAGTGGTCATTAATTTATTTTTAAATTTAGTTCCCCGAAGTTGTTCGACCAGATTCCGTAATGTAGATCAGTTGCCGTACTAAACATCAATTTCCGTAAGGTGGACCATGTTATGGTTGTGAAGGAAGCTATGTGCTACACCCACTTGGTAAACTACCCTCTCATCGCCTAACCAGAAGAGTTCAACACTAATTTGAGTGAGAGTACTCCACCCATAAAATAACGAGCATTTCCTGTTAGGATATAGAAGCCATAAATTCGGCTTTCCTCCAAGGGTCGATGGATGGGAGTGAATGATGGGGCAATATCTCCGAAGCAAACGCTTAGGGTAATGTAATATGAGCCGACTCCTCTCGTAATGTAACAGTTTTAAATTCTCTTCTCAGCTGCTCTTCAAATAGAAGTCAGTCCCACTGATCTGTTTCTAAAGAGAAAAATCCTGTCAAGTACCTATTATTACCAAGCATTAAATTACACCCCTCCGGATTTCGAAACTCACATTATTACACACATTACATTATTACAGTATCATGAATAAGGGTACCATGGAATAGTTGCGAGCATCCTAGGCTATATTCTGGGCAAACCGTTCAACAATGAGATTTCAGAAGGAAAGACATTGGTCTCAGTCGGTCGTCGTTCACTCCTCGTTCCGGGTTAGTATTTCCTTAAATTACCGGCGCTAAAACTTAAAAAATTGTTCCTAAATTTGAAATTTTGAAGGATTTTTGAAATTCATTAGTGAATCAGCCTAGGGAATCGAAAATCTAAAATATTGCCGCTGAAATCCTCAAAATCCCGGCGAAAAATGGGAAAACAGTTTTTTTTTCAGTTAAGTAGGTTTTTCCAGAGAGTTTAACTTCATTGAGGGGTTGCATGGAATAGTTGGAAGATATCAAGAAATTTCACGCGATTCAAATCACAATCATTTAGCTTCCTCGCTGTTGAAGCTACGAATACAATCGGTAGTAAGGACTCTAATAACACCCTCGTGAGTTAACATTATTTGGCTACTAAAATGGGGATGATTTGAATTCACAAGAGGTCATCAACGACTTGTTGTATAGCTTTCTCAGAGATTGAATGCAGTCAATCCGCTACTCTGGATATATTCGACAACGGCGGACTGCTCCACTTTCACTCGATTTCCTCGGACACTCGGCGTCTTGAGGTTTGAGGAGAGATAAGGAGCCCTCTCAGCCGTGATCGTATAGTGGTTAGTACTTTGCGTTGTGGCCGCAACAACCCAGGTTCGAATCCTGGTCACGGCAAGGCTCTATTTTTGTTGGATCACTAGTGACTATACATAAAGTGAGCCGATTGACAAAATATTATGATTTTTTTTATGAAGATAGAGAAATATTACTACGGTTCATCTTGGTACGACCATACCTACCTGCCTAGATGGTGGTCGTAAGAGAAGTTTACATCGTTTCTAGATGGTCAACTGGTCAAGGAGGACAGAACTGACATATTTTCATAGTTAGCTATCCCGTATCTAAAGTTCTTACGGCTAAGTGCCTCGGATTTTATTATGATTATATAATTTTATTATGATTATTATAAGAAAATTTTTTTTAACCCCCTCAAGATTTGTTGGTTTACGTTTCAAGATACGTACGAGGCATGTCCAGAAAGTAAGTGTACTGAAGCTCCCGCGGCCGTAGGGAATTTGTTTTTTGCTATGTTGGGCACACAGCCGTGTAGCGTGACTCCTCCCCTTCAAAACAAGACCAAAACGAGGTCAGTACGTTAAAAACTGTGGTGGCTCTGCCGCCAAGTGCCAAATCCGCGCGGTAATCCGTTACCTCGTTGTGAAGAAGAAATCTCCGATTGAGATTTTTAATGAGGTGAAGGCAATTTATGGTGAAGGACATATCAATCGTACGAGTGTGTACAAGTGGTGTAGGGAGTTTAAGAACGGTCGTACGAATGTCCATGAAAATTTGAGGAGTGGGGGACCGTCGATTGTGACTGACGAACTTGTGGAAAAAATTGAGACTCCGGACGAAATTTATAAGAAGTTTCCACATTTAATATCCAGATCTCTGCTGCACGAAACAATCACAGAAACCCTCAGATTTCATAAACTGTGCGCAAGATGGGTCCCAAAACAGCTGACTGAACAACACAAGTTGAATCGAGTGCAGACCAGAGATTTTGGAACGGTATGAACTGGAGGGTGATGATTTTCTCAAGTGTATTGTTATTGGAGATGAAAGTTGGGTTGCACACTATACACCAGAAACCAAGAGACAGTCCGAACAGTTTTCAGAAAATTTTCAACGGACGAGGAGGTGAAGAGGGAGGTCGACAAGTGGACGAACGAGGTGGTGGCAGATTTCTACGAGGCAGGCATAAAAAAATTGATCCCCCGGCTAACCACCTGCATCGAGAGAAATGGCGACTACGTAGAAAAATAGCTTATATGTAGACCTATGTAACCACGCATTTTTTTTTTTTAAATACATTTTTTTGAACCCTAAACAAATCGAGTACACTCACTTACTGGACATGCCTCGTAGAATCCTTAAATCGAATATAAAATTGTCCGCGCGCCGTACGCCGTATGCGGCACTTTCCTTAGTTACCATGGGCCGATTTTGATATATGAATTGAATGTGGTATATGGGCTCCATTTGGGGTCTAGTCGGGGCCCTTAGGTTTTGGTGTATGTCAGCCACTTCTAAGGGTTGAAATTTTCAAATTTCCCTTGCTCAAAAAATTTCGATATCAAGGTACCAATTTTTTTTTTCAATTTAAAGTAGTAGTGAATTTTTAGAATCGAATGACACCACCCAGAGATCTGCAGGACCAACTTTTCGGTCCCTATGAGAACTTGAGGGGCGGACTTACGGTAAATTAGAAACAAGAGCGTGAATCGAGAAAGAGTCCTAATGTCCGTTCAAATTGTAGCTGACCAATATGAGATCGTTGTTCGTTTCTTCGAATTGTACTCAGTTTTGCGTCCTCTGCAACCAGTAATCAAATTTCCTCAAGAAGGAACCCACAACTCCCTGTTTCTTCGAAGTGAGTGTCAATCGTTTATTTCTTCCAAATAAACTTGATTGTGAAGTAGGTGTGTAGTACGTAGGCAGGAGGCAGCAGTAGGTAGGTAGTATCTATGGTTGGTAAAGCCGTATTTTTCGCAGAACAGTGATCTATATAGAAAAATAATAAACCGTTGTGTATGAATTTGTAGCGTTTTTTGGATACATGACAACATATTCGATGGGAAACTTGAATAATTTCTCATTTGTGGACAAAACGGAATAATTTAAAACAGCTTATACAGCCTTATTAAAAAAAAATGATAATCTTGTTAATTACCTATGTTTGTAAATCTTAGCGACATCTTCAAAGCCTTTTAACATGTTTAATGTTTTCTGTTTAATGTCATTCTGTGAATTCCGACACGCAAATTTGCAACGGGCAAAACTATACTAACCTGTGGTCCGATTTTGATGAAATTTTCAGGGATTGTGCGGATTAGGTCCTAGACGGTCCCCTATAAATTTCAGCACCTTCGGACCTATAGGAGCGAGTGCGCATGCGCAAACGTGAATTTCCTGGGACCTCGGTTTCTCGGTTTCTAATGAACCGATTTTGCTCAAATTTGGAGGTTAGTTAGGGACTAACTTCTAAGAGACACCCTATAAGTTTCAATCAAATTGGTCAAGCAATAGCCGCTGCGCATGCGCGAACTTTAAATTTATTGTTACAACCAAAACTCCGCAACTATTCAACCGATTTCGATGAAATTTTCAGGGATTGTGTGGGTTAGGTCCTAGACGGTGGACCGCTAATATTTTGGTATTCAATAACTCTTTGAATCATAATTTTTTCGCCAACTGATTCTATACGTCCATGTTACAATGAGTGAGGAAGCTATACTGCCCACCCAACTTGGCAGACTTTTTTCTCTCCTATTCAACGCAGGAAGGTGAAATTTGAGAGGCAGGGTCAATGGAGAATGCTGAAGGCGCCTGAGTGGTCACTGATCGGCTGAGTGAGCTCCAAGGCCATTTTCTCTCCTGTTGAACGCAGGAAGCTAAAATTTGAGAAGCAGGGTCAATGGAGAATGCTGAAGGCGCCTGAGTGGTCACTGATCAGCTGAGTGAGCTCCAAGGCCATTTTCTCTCCTGTTGAACGCAGGAAGCTGAAATTTGAGAAGCAGGGTCAATGGAGAATGCTGAAGGCGCCTGAGTGGTCACTGATCAGCTGAGTGACCTCCAAGGCCATTTTCTCTCCTGTTGAACGCAGAAAGCTGAAATTTGAGAGGCAGGGTCAATGGAGAATGCTGAAGGCGCCTGAAGGGTGACTGATCAGCTGAGTGAGCTCCAAAGCCATTTTCTCTCCTGTTGAACGCAGGAAGCTGAAATTTGAGAAGCAGGGTCAATGGAGAATGCTGAAGGCGCCTGAGTGGTCACTGATCAGCTGAGTTTCTCCCTTGCGAGGGAAAAACATTAAACATGATTTAATGTTTTTCCCTCGCAAGGGAGAAATTGAACATTATACATTATGTCTTCGTAGTAAATGAATAACTCACTTACTTTGTGATTTCCAATCGAGTGTGAAGCGTTTAGTTCTTTCTAATAAACTTGATTGTGAAGGTGTGAAGCCAGTATGGTGTGCTAGGTAGTACCTAGCTGGTAGGTAAAAAAAATTTGGTAGGTAAAAAAAATGTTGGTGGGTAAAAAACGCTGCAAATCATTGCTCAAAGGCTTCTTCACTCTTCAGATCACTGATCAGCTGAGTGAGCTCCGAAGCCATTTTTTCCACCTTCAATCGAATGAAACAATCGATAAAAACGCTGGAAATCATCCAAACTCGTTGGTTCACTCGAGAGACAAGACGTCTTTCAAAACGCTGCAAATTATTACACAAAGGTTCATTATTTTTCTGTATAATTCACTCGCCTGCAAACTCTGGCACTGCCACTACCTACCAACCACATTTTCTTTTATTTCAAAGAAATAAAGAGTTGTGGGTGCCTTCATTAGAAAATTTGATAACCGGTTGCTGAGGAAGCAAAACTCGTAGATCGGATTTTGGTCGGCTAAAATTTGAACGGAGATTTTGCGATTCACACTCGTGTTTTTATTTAACGTAAGTCCAACCCTTAAGTTCTCATAAGGAGCGAACGGTTTGTCCTACAGATCTCTGGGTGGTCTCATTCGATCCTAAAAATTCAATACTACTTTAAATTTATGAGAACACATTACCTTTATGTCAAAATTTTTGAGCTAGGGCGTTTTTAAAATTTCTAGCCTTATTTTTCAACCCTTAGAAGTGACTGACATCAACCAAAAGCTTCTGAGCCCATATACCAAATTTCATCAAAATTGGTCAAAATCAAAATGCGATTATTTCAATACGCTAACCCTGGAAGTTAAACCAACTTTTTGTAGACTTTGAAAACACTGCTTTTAGTTACTTTGAAACAGTATTTCAAACCTAAAAATATTTATCCGAGAAAGGTATCTATTTACATATGTTTTTGACCATTTTAAGCAGATTGATGAAGGATAAAAGCCTGCCCCTATTAGAAAAAAAAACCACTTAGCCAAGTACGTCAGCTACGTCTTAACGAAAAGGTAGCACTCCAGATCAAACTTTACTAATTTCCAAACCGCCCTCACAAGTTCAAACCAAAAAACCGGTGATTTGTTCAATAAAATAAAATTCGTAACAACTATAATAGTTTGTAAACCTTCAAAACGGTGAGACAAATCTCGAAAACACTCCTACTAATAGATGAGTATTTATAGTAAACTAACTGTGAGCGTTGTTAACTAAAGTTTTTGGTATTTGGAATCACAGGAACATTATTCTCCACGACGGCCAGATAGCAGCGCTCTTCAGGAACCTCGAGGTGAGAGAGGAAGGCGTTTTCCCCTTATTCGAGCTCTCAAAGATAAGGAGGCCAGATAAAGATTGAAGCGCCGCGTCGGGATCCGCTGATGCGCGGCTGAAGGGCCACCGACGATGCGAAAGGGTCTTTGGCAGTGAAAAATGTCGGCAGTTCGAAAAGATTTCAAGGCGAACAGAAACACCCTTCCAGGAGGCTCTTGATCTCTTCAGCTCCTTTCCCTCGTCTTCCCTCTTTCTTTTCAGGACATCTGATTTATCTGGAGTCGTTACCGGGAAACGGCGGTCGGGAAGGTGAGACGAGCCTTTCGTGAGGCGAAACTGTGCATTATTCTTTCTCATTCCAAACGACTTCTTCCACACCTTTTCTCATCAAAGGGAGAAAAGGAGCTGTTTCTTTTTTATCCAAGTGAGTTTAGAGGTTGAAAGCCAACGCAAAACCGGCGCACATGGCGACAAATCCAGCCATTGTACTCAGGTTGTAGAATAACCTCACACTTTAGTAGCTTTTCACGCAGGAATAATTTGTAGAACTATTGCTAGATTTTCTTCAAATATGGAATACACTACATAGGTAGTTATTTGTTTCAGATTTATTATAGCTAAAAACCTCAAAAAATACATGATGTTATTTTGTATTTTGACATGGACATGTCATATCTATTATAGATTTATAAGAAGTCTATATTACGGATTTTTTCGTATCAGTAAATAATAGAGAGACATGGAGCTTGGTACATCAGGCGAAAACTGAGTAAATTGCCGTCATATTTTCCTTCAAAGAGGAAAAAAACTTGGGATTTTTCCCGATCTGGACAATTTTTCTCGACTCGATGAAACGTATAGAGTAAATGAAGTTAGCCCCACTCCATGCTAGTTGATGAAAATATCAATTAAAAACCATCCGTTTTCACGGAATTTTTGGAGAAAAAAGCATTAACAACGTTTGGAAAGGATGTTTCATAACTTTTTGGCGTCATTAATTTTAGAGCACCCTGAAACGAATCCTGAAGTCACTACGTCGTAATATATTCTTCGTAATAAAATATGTACGTGAGTATGTAAGAAAACATAAAAATAAAACTAGAAACATCATGAAAAATGTAAATGGTCAAATTGTCAACTTATCAGAAGAAAGAATGAGTATGAAATCTTTCTGGGAGACAAATTGTGGAATTTAGGCTCAAAAATAGCTTAAAAACTGAGTTTTAAGGTTCTGAATGGGAAACTCCAAGTTTCCAAGGTTTCGAAAGAATCAACACAAAATTTCGTTTTGGAACGGAAAAAAAAAAATTTTCGCCCTAAAGGAAGGGGAAGAAACAAGAGGAGGGTCGGTAGGTTTTGGATCTGAACACAAGCAAAATCTTGTTTTTAAATGCCCCTGTTTTACCTCATGTGGACCAACAGGAACTTTTCCGTCTTGAACAATGTCCAGGAACACGAGGCGTTATTGCAAACAACCTGAAAATAAACAAGGGAAAAGGGCTCGAAGGAAATCGCTGTGGGATCCAGGGATCATTGCGCCGCGCAGTTCGGCCGTCGACAAACGTCCCTGGACAAACACTGATTCTTTATGTAGATCGGAGTTTTCTCGGTAGAGGATTTTACTGAACAAACTCCTTTCGTACGGTCCCACCGAATGGGACCTTCGATGATTTGATGTGGCCAGAAACTGGGAAGAGAGAAATTGCGTTGTCGGAAGGAACCGCGCCCTTGGAACAGATTATATGCCCACTCCTACTATCAAAGGTGATATTTTTTGGTTTGGAGTGCTCATGATTTTCTTACCACCCAAATATAGTCTTGTGCCAGATAGTATTTCCAAAATTAGAAAGCATCAAATTTATTTTATCTGAATAGTCGTATATTATTATGCATAGTATGAACCAGGACAGCGTTCTTAATTGTGTTGTTCTAAGTGCAGGAAACTATTACCTACTTGTAATGGTCTCCAGTCGGGGATCTAATTACGAGGAAATAGGGGAGAAATGACACACGTATTCTGACGGGAATGAATACAAAATAACCTACGTGAAGCGGAAGACTTAGGGAACAGAGACATAGAGACGCAATCGTACTGACTTCTCACGTGACCTCGACCCTTTCCCTTCCCCTACGCAGGGAATGTCACCCGTCCTTGAGTGAATATCATCACATCTGAAGAGAATATTTGGGATCATGTAGGGGACTTGTGCTGCCAAATTTGAACTAATAATGAATTTTGAGAGGCATTCCTGGGGAAATCGTCCTGGCCCATCTGTTATGCTCTGCAGTAGGTGGTTTACGGTTCCCAGGTCTTTGGAAGCTGTGTTTTATCTTATAACTGGTACGCAGAGCGGTAACCAGCGTGGGTGAAATCCCCCCCCCCCCCACCATGGTGTTGACTTTTCTGCCTCCATTTACTAAGTTGTGGGATTTAGGGACTGAAACCAGGGGGTTGGGTTGGAGGGTGTGTTACAGTCCATACATGTTTCTACTGAATGCAGAGTCCTTCAAGGGTGTCTAGATAAATCAATAGTGGTGAATTTCTTAGATTAAAAGAATACATCATCAAGAGTTATTCAAACATGAATAGAATGGTAAATAAAATTGTCTTTCGAAGTTTATGCAAGGTGGGAGGATCCTATGGTGCGAGAGGATCTTATGGTGAGGGGGGTACTTGGGACGGCAAACGTGGCGTTTTTGATAGAGTCTCATATCGAATCATTTCAACCCAAATATAATTTGATTGTAGTATTAAGGTAAGTTAATATTTGCTTTCAATTACTCTCTCAATTTGGAACTCATTTTGGTCATCAAGATGAACTCGTTAATTGCCCCAATGCTCCCGAATCCTCCCGAATGCTCGAAAATAATGTAGTTTCTGATTAGTTCGTCTGATTCGATTAATTTAAAATCACTGTAACAGCACTCGAGAGAACGGGAAGAGGTCTCTCAAGTCTCGAAGTGTTTTTCCAGTCGATAGCTTGGTGCGATGAGGTAAAAATGTGTAATAAACGATAATGACCAAGAGAAAATTATTTTTGTCCGAGACACGGAGTGGACGGGTCACTGAGGTATCGGAAAGGTATAAAAGCAAGATGGTTCAGTCCATAATGGCAGTGGATATTTGAGTGGGGGTAGGGGTAATTTCCGATAGTATCCGATATGACTGACCCGATATGGGGTGAAAATGGTGCTACGATGGCGGTAACTATCACCTCATCGGATAACAGTGTAAGCTAGTAAGTGTTTCAGCACTAGGCTACTAATGATTATTGCTAGTTTATGATCGAAAACATATATGTGCTCTATTAAAAAAGAATGTCCAAATCCAGTCCAAATATTTACTTATTTTGAATGTCATGCATTGGGCTTAAACTTGTGGGAAATTAGTGTGACAGTCCTTGTTCTGAACTTATCACGTCTAACAACTCATCGACAGCACTGAAGTTCCTGGATCAACACCAACCTAGTGACCCTGGGAGAGCCGGTTACCAAATAGGATCAAAGGAGTTCGGTAAAAGAATGCGTTATCTGAGCCTATACTAAGTATAGGCTATATTTTTAAATTATTCTATATATTTAATAGATAGAATTAATAGATATATTAGAATTAGAATTATAGATATTAGAATTAGAATTTATTAGATAGATTTAATATAATTTAATTATTCTATATATTTGAATTGTTAGACTAAACTACAAGACTTGTAGTTTAGTCTAACAAATAAAAAAAATTGAGAAATCATTTTAGAATGTTAAAACGGATATCAGTGAAAAAATGTCTCCCCTCATGGAAAAAACAAAATGTAGATCATGGATATGTCTAGGTTTCATTTTTCCCATTAAGAGAGAAATTAGATGAAGATAAATACTTGAGAAGAACGTAGGAACACAAACAACTAATCACCGAAATGTGTCGCCAATTGCAAAATTACTGCGTGGTTGTGGCCAAACTGACAGCCTAACAAAAAGAGAATGCTGAGCTCTTGGCAAAAATCCAACAACTCTAAATAAAGTTCTTTTAATTTTTTATACATAATTTTATGTTGTTTCTTACATTTTATTTCGTACATACCAAATTGAAAACTGTCGGAATTGCAGGAAAAAATTGTGATGTCACTAGGATCGAACCCAGGTCTCTCAGACTATCGTCACGCTGAAATGACACGGATGAAAATCGTAGGGAGCGAACGGTTTGTCTTTCAGAGCTCTGGGTGGTCTCTAAAAATTCAATACTTTTTCGAGCTAGGGGACTTTCAACCCTCAATTTTCACCCCTTAGAAGTGACTGACATCAACCAAAAGCTTCGCGGTACAACTAGACCACAAATGGAGCCCTTATGCCAAATGTCAACCAAATCGGTCCACGGTTGCTAAGAAAAGTGCGGCGGACGGACGGATTTTTTAAAATTCGATTTTAGTATTTCACGTACTTCAAAACGTTAACCATCATATTTTGAGGGGTTTATTTTTTTTTTCTTGCTTGATTCCAACCAAAAAGTCACACATTTTTTTCACAGATCCAAAGCTAAAAGCCATATACCCATGATCAAAAAAAATGTTTCGTTGGGAGGATTTGGTGAAATTTATTAGAGTTGCGGTCCTGAGCTCATTACTTGGTTCAACAACTCGTCAACAAAAATAAAGATTTATGGCTAGAATGCTATTCCGTTTCAAAAGCATAGTTGGGTAAAAAAGAGTGTATATTCTGAGCCTAAACAACTCCTCAAAATACCACAACGCTCTGGATATTCGCAAACCTTTATACATGCGTGTGTGTGTGTGTAATACTACTTGTAATATCTTTTCTGTTTTTCATTCGAAGGATTTGGAGTAGCATGTTTGTTTGGCCAGGTACTTTTGCTCCAACTCCCACTTACCGACAAAGTGCTTCAACATTCACTGAGATTGAATTCGGTTCCGCACTCAGAGGAGTTGGACGTTCGCCATTTGTTTGTTGGAGAATAGATATATGAATAAGTTATGGAATATATTTCCAACTGAATAACTGGCATCTCTGTACTTGTTGGCAGGTAGACTATTTCTTGTGTAACAAGTCTTAAAATAGAGAAGAACGAATGAATAAATAAACGGGGGAAACAACAATAGCCTGGAAATACATCCTGGGGGAGATACTAGTAGGTAATGGGCGGATCGTAAGGGTGAAGGATTGCCGAGGGAGGTGACGTAATGAGAGCAATTTTATTATTGCAGCAACCTCTTCAACTGTGAGTGGAAGGGGTGTCACGCTCGTCACGCAATATCGACCCGACCTCACGAGTCCTTTACTTAGTAGGATATGGCTCTCGAAGGTAATTAATTACTGAAGGCAGACGCCGTTTGAGGGGGTTTTGGAAGCTGAGAGTTGAGAAAAAAAAGAGAAAAAATTATTTGAGCGGTACATTGTACAGAAAAAACCATGTACACAGGATTAAGTGAAAGTTGAAGACTATTAGTGATACAAAAACCTAGGTTTGAAAAATCTTACGTTCAGTATTTCCCCCTTTTCGTCACGGCTTCGAAAGTGGTGTACAAAAACTACGTAGGTATTTATCCAATATGTTTGTAGTTACTTTTTTCATCGCCAAACTTCACCACCTCAACGCGTGTGAAACAATTATGAGCAGCAGTGAGTAGTGTGATGGAGCAGCACAGCATAATAGTGAATTGAACCATTTGTTTCTTTAGAGTCAATGCAGCGCACCTCTGACCACACCACCACCCCTACATCTCTCTGCTCATGTGTGGCAGGCAGAGTGTTACTGGGACACTTATTGTGCTAGGAAGAGCAATGCTTCCACAACCAAACTCGAAAAAATATCACTAAAGAACCAAGGTTCTTGTTACGAGCACACGGCGTTGTATACACTTTTACCGCAGGGACGTCATTAACAACGACGTAATTGAACTCTCACGCCCCAAAAAGTCGCTTCTTCTACTCCACACTGGAACCGGACGAAATTTGCGGTTGGAAAGCGAAAATGAGTGGCGACGAGTGTTTACAGGATCTCAAAACGACATTGAATGTACGTGGCGACAAACCGCAGATGGGCAACGCAGGTAACTCGGAATGTCTCCCATCACAAGCGAACCCTAACTCTCACACCTCATTATACGGGACTTAATGCGGAAACCGACTGCGGGAACAATACCAGCCTGGATTTTTGGTAGAATGAGTTCGTTTTCAGCACAGTTTGTTGAAATTCATACAACGATAGGTTAAAAACGCAAGGGTAAAGTAAGGTACACCTGCAGTAAAGAGAGAAAGATGAAACAGTTCAAACTATCCTAATGAGATTATCCTGATCAGATCGTTGGCCTGGAGCAATAGAGAGTTATCTTTAAAAATCAATTTTTCAGGAGAGCCGTTTAAAGTTTCTGCTTTCTTCTTCTTATAATACCTACCCACTTCCCGGGTAATTCAATCAAGTTGAAAATTTGAGGGGATCATTTCAAAGAACCCTCCTATCAGATGCCAGTGGGGTTTACCACTCCTTACAGCCAGATCATTTACTTATGAACCAATAACTGGGGAAAATGCAAGTTATTCCTTTCTTGCACGGAAATATTTCAGGTTTCTCGTGCTAAACAGCGCCATCACGTAGTTATCTCAGTTTTGCAAGGAAGATCTACTCAGAAACAGACCAATTACTATTTTTCTAAACAACGCCATCACACATAATAGCTCAGTTTTGCACAAACGATCCACTCTGTAAAAAGTTATTTTGTTGCTGTATCACACAATATCTCAATATTGCTCTTACCTTCGGCACTTCACCACAGGACAAACGTGGATCCCTCTCTTGCACCAACCCCACTCCAAAACTCTGAGATATCCACTCGAGTGATCCACTTAGTTTTAGATGAAGCTGTCTTGCACAGTGAAAATAGACGGAATTTGGAGATTATTCATACAAAAAACTCAAAAACGCCTTTTTTGAGTTAACCCTGTTTTGCACTGGACCAACGACACAATCTTTTCTTAGTATATTTATGAACAACCAAGTGTAACTTGGTTGTTCAAGTGTAACAACAACTTCTCTTCTTTTGAAGTTACCTCTTGGAAAAGTCATCAAAATCTCTTAGTCTGCCATTTCGTAGTGGTGGCTTCTGTTTTCACATTGAACAGAAACATGGGGAATAATTAGAATCAATGTGAAACGAATAGGTCATTAAACAAAAACGACACTGAAACCACCATTTCACCCGACTGTGCGCAGGGATCGAGAAAACAAAGGAGTAAGAGGTATAGAAAATGAATGGTGGAATCGAAGGGCTTGGAGTTGATTTACAATCAATCAATCTCAAATGACGTATCACGATTGAAAAAAGAAAAAAAAACCCGAACGCTGCCGATCGAAATTGAATAATTTAATGATCATCTCCTTCTCCCCTCTTCCTTTCCTTTCCTCATCATCAGGGTTCCTCCACTTTTACCCCTCCATCCACCTTCACCACGATCCGCGACCACGTTCTGCCCTTCATCCAATTCCATTACCATCCCGCCACGTGCGGGCCGTTACTTCGGACCTTCTCTTCTCTCATTCTATCTCTCTCTTCACGGTTTTCTAATAAACGACGTCGTTGGATGTAAGGGAAGGGCGCAAGGGGGTGGTTTTTGTAATTAAACCTCACCGTGGAAAACGACTCACGTTTTAACCTCCCCTCCGTCCATGCCGTTCCTTCTGGGGAAGGAATTCAAATTAAACCGTCCAAATCATTTGGAATAAAAACTAGCGAGTAAATCAGCTCGATTTACACGTATATTAAATTGTATTAATCAAGGAAAGGAGGATTTTCTATCCTGCCAATCTGTGACACAAGCCATCCAACCAGTCATTCGACGCCGAGGGGGTTTGTCTTTTACTCCCTCTTCACATTCGTAGACTTCCTGCCTCCTTTTAGCCTTAATCCTACTCTCTATTCCCCGAAGTTCATCAGTTTAATTACCATACTGGCATTAATATATCTTTTCAAAATTATTTTTTTGTCTCCCCTTCGAATTCAAGTTTGTTTGTTTTCTTATATACATTTTTTCATTCTAATCTCAAATAAGAATACGTAAAATGGAATCGATTCAATTGGAATTCTGAATTTCAGAAACAGGTTAAGAAATCGTGGAGCTGGCTAAAATAGGATAGGTTGTTTCTTTACTCTTTTCTACCTCACAACCACATGTTATGGAACACGTTCAAACTTGTTTAACAACTTAGGTACGTACTATGTTTCTTTGTTGGAAGTAACTGGTAACTAGACTCCAACCACAAAGAGCTGCTGACCTTTCACGTCAAAACTTTCTCACGCTTCTCTCCTTTTTTTTTACTTCGCTTCCTCCATCTAGAGAATAGACTCTTCTACTGTGATGGAAATAATTATGAACTCCTTCATTCTCAGTTTCAACTATTCGACTCTTCTAATGTGGAAGGTTCATGGAAATGATGATCGATACAACGTGAAGAAATCAGCAGGTAACAGAAAGAAGACGAAGAAGAAGAAGAAAACACATTTTATTTAGATAAATAACACGCTACAATAATCATGAAGTAAACATCAGTACTGCATTCAAACAATTAGAATGTAATACAACTTTGGACTTAGTCGGTCTGTCGGGGGGGGGGGGGGGGGGAAACGAGCCAAAAAATTACCACCACTATTAATACACATTGTCATCAATTATTATTACAGTATCATTATTTTTTTCATTATAACAAATCTTTTACTATTGTTCATTATTAATAGTATCCTCCATTATTGTTTATTACTGTTATTTTTTAGTGGTTGTTGTTGATTTATAATAAGTATTTGTTTCGTAAAAGAATTTTCGTTGCGGCCTACCAATTAAACTCGGCTATGAGCTCTGCTCGGTATTTTGATGCCCGGGATCCGAATCTTGCCAGTGCCGGCCAATCTCCTCCATCCAGCAGCTTTATCATTGAGGCCTGCTCCAGTACCGCTGCTCCAAGGTAGCGTACCGTGAACTCTGCAAGAACTGGGCAGACTCCGAGGAAATGGGCCATATCCTCTAGCACTCCCATGTTACAAAGAGAGCACAATGTGCTGGGGTCGTCTTGTTGATTGTATGGCTATTTAGGGAGAGAAGGGACCCTCGAAACCTCACCAGCCACCGACCTACCAATAAAGGATGTTCTTCTACCTTTCCAGCAAAGGCTGCCGGCACGATTTCCTTATTCAGTTTGACATACAACCTGTTCGACTCTTGCGCCCTGCGCAACATGTCTTCCCGCCATGATGTCTTTACTTCACTCACAAGGTTTCCGAGCTGCCGCCTCCATGCTCCCAAATCATCCAAGCTCTCGTCAAATGTTGCTCCGTATCGTCGCGCCAATGTTTGCAGTTCTCTGAACCAGAACACACGCCTATATACCACCTCCGCAGCGACCAATCGCGGGTATCTATTGGCTGGCATAGCCAGCGCCTTCTTAAGGTAGTTGGTGGCGAGACTGAGAGTGTGGGCAAAAATTGGCTTCATTCCGGTCTCCAAATATAACATGTAATTGGGACAGCTTGTAGGCAGACCCAGCACAACTCTGGCAAAATACTGTTGAAACCTCTCCACAATGTCTGAAAGAGTGCAACCCCAAACCTGCGCTCCATAACATAAAACAGCCCCCGAAACGGCATATATAAAATATATAAAACTTAGAACATATGGGAATTGCCGGCTGTTGGAGGAGAGACTTGTATACCGTGCCTAGACTTTGCTGCTGCGGCTCTATCAGCCAGGTGAGCTCCAAATGCAAGTCTTGGTGTTAGGGTCACCCCCAGGTATTTATACGCACTAACAGTCTCAATGCTCAAGGTAACAGTAAAGGGTAAGATCCTCTACTCTTTGGCCCTGGTCGCCATAGAATATAAATATAATAAATGTATGAGAGTCTTACCGTTTCAAGTGCTATTCGTCAGATTACTCTACTGTTCACTTTACTTTTTACGCAACATAATGATTTGTAAATGCTCGACACCGGAGGTTCTGAAGCCTTTATCTCACTAGTGACTTTATCTTACCAGGAAATTGCCTGACGACGAACCACTCGTATAATAAAAATATTCTTGAAGGTGAGGGGATGAAGTTTGGACGTAATGGGTCTTTCATAACCCACCTGCCAAGGGATCCTACCCAGATATGTTGAGCTCCTAGTATATCAGGAGGTATTATCAAGATTTTGCAACAGTAGATCCAATTATGCGACTCCTATTATTCACTTCCTCACTACTTGTGCTTGGGATGAAAACCCATGTGACAGCAATCAGATAACAAAGACTCCAGCTTGATTAATCAAAAGGGACAAAGGAATTCATGGTATGAATGGAATAAGAAATCGTTTGGTGGCGGCCGTTACCAGTTCGACCGCTAAAGAGGAAGACTGAACAGAATAGAATAAAGGCTGAAGAGAGAGGTTGGAGATGGGGAGTGGAATGGAGGTATTTGCAGAGCAATGTCTCAGGAAATGGGGGAAGAGAGAGCCGCAACTGCTGTAGCCCTCCGTAAGGTCGCTTGATAAGGGCTTACCTCCCCTACCACTCTTCTGTCCACCCCCCTCTGTCCTATAGGGCCGAATACCCGATAAACCGCGGGAGGTGCGGAAGGCTTTAGAAAATGGGACGAGAAACGAGAGGGCCCAGTGGTGGAGGATCAGTGTTGGGCGAAGGTAAAGGATAAGCGAAGGTGGAAGCGGTAGTGGCTTTACATGGATCGAAAGGGTATTCCTTCTTTGGAAACATCGTAGGGGAACCTAATACCGCCTAGTAATGCAGAGAACGACTTACGGAAATGAAAAATCGCTTGATATCACCCAATGCAGCTGATTTACTTTCAGTAGATAGCCTTGCTATGGAAACTTCATTGCGCTTACTTTCAATCAGTTTTATAGCTAAACTTTATCGAGTCTTCAGAACAAAAAACCTGAAAAATGAGTAGCAATATTGTTTTCAAGTTCAGTAAAGTTTAGGATTAATTACAGCACCAGTCTGGTCATTTAATTCCCCCCTCCCCATACTTTCTAAAAGTGTCACTACTTTATAGTTTCCTGGAGCTCCCACTTAAGCTAGGGTGTATCTAACTACGTAGATGTATCAGAGGAGGAGTTTCATCAGTAGTATCCCTTTCAATGAAGCAATAAGGAGGATTGTGCGACACATGTTTGCTATGAATACTTGGTCACGGAAGGAGCGTATGTTTGGAAGGGCAACTCTCTACATATCAATTAGAAAACCCGTTTTTTAGTTGAGCTAAATAGAATAATTTATTGATCGTACCGTCAGACCACAAGATGATATCAACACACTAATTGATTCAACATTTCAACGCAGCTGAAAAAGGTACATAATTAATAGTTAGAGGACAAGTACGTTTCTCCACGATATCGGGTCAGGACACAATCATTAAACCCATTATAAATTCATCGTTCTGTTCCACCACTCAAGAGTGTGGATATGATGAACATTATATTGAATGATGAATATGATGTGTGAATATGATATTAAAGGAAAAAGTGCTAACAATGTGAAATTAAATTCCCAATCCTACCTGGCAGAGCCCGTCGGTTGAATAACGTTGCAGAACACGGTAAAAATCATCTCTGATAACGATGAAAACGGTAAAGAGAAAAAAGCATCAGGAAATAACGAGGCTATTGAGCAAACATCTGTAGCGTTTTTTCGAACTCATCGACTGATTCCCAGTCTAAAGAATTGATCAACCTCCTTCTATTTTCATAAAAGCGAAGTCCATCAATCAAGATTACCTTTTTTCTAATCATCCAGCGGATCGCATTACCGAGGAAAACCGTCTTTTAAAGGACGGTAACAGCTTGAAATTGATTGGGAACGATGGGAGAAAGAGAATGGAGGTCAGGATAATTAATTAGGTTTTATTGTTCCTCTGAATTATTATCTTCTTATTATCCTGCAGATCTTTTATTATCTCTCCTATCCCATTATCGCTCTTTCACTTTTCGAACTGAATGGAAAGATGAAAGGCTTTTATTTCCCTGGGATCGGGGAGAGCTTACTTTTGTAGGTTTAGGGGTCGTTCGATCCAATCGCAGCTCTTTCCTTTCCGATCTCCTGCCATGGGGTGAGGTTTTCGCTAATGAAGATTCCCTCAGATCGAAAGAACTATGAGGGGGTTAATCCCGTCGCCATGGTGATGCGTTTTCCAGAGAAAATGGAAGGGTTAATTCGAAGGATAGAAACCTCAAATCACTAGATTACGTGAGTTTTGTTGTAGGATGGTCAGCCTGGTGGGTGGTATTGATAGATATTCTTCGAAGACAGAGCAACATTCAGACCTGTAGGAAGTAGGTTCTCTCTGGTTCATTGGCGAACTTGGAAGTAATTCTACTTGCTACCCGTTTGGGACCCAACCTTCCTTCCATGTCATCTCTTGGCTGAGTTTACCTTTACTACTTGCCTAATTCAGTGATATTTCAATTGAAAACCAACAGCTGCTTCGACTAATCAATATTTGCATGTGATCATGATTGCAAAAGCTTAGATTTGATTTAATTTGATTTGATTAATTAGATTTGATTAATTAGATTTGATTTAATTTGATTTGATTAATTTAATTGATTTAAAAGATTTGATCATGATTGCAAAAGCTTAGATTTGATTTAATTAGATTTGATTAATTTGATTTGATTAATTAGATTTGATTTAATTTGATTTGATTAATTTGATTGATTTAAAAGTATTTGATTAATTCCTAGAAAACAAATACAAATTTGATCATTGAATTTTTCTCGCAAAATCCACAATTAGAGCTAATTTTATTTTTATTTGTATTTACCTAATGGAGGAAATGACATTGAGCGATATTTCGGGAGATTTGAGAAACTTCAGGAACTATTTCTAACATGAACTGGTTAAATTATAATAAATAAACATAACAATAATATACAAAATTATTTTTTTTAAATGCATTCCCTTTTTGAGAATTAAAGCTTCAATTTCGAAGTAAATTGAAAACTTTCTGCTTGTGAATTCGTTTATTCAAAACGATTTCAGTACTTTTGGTTTATGCCCCCCTCAAAATTTGTTGGTTTACGTTTCAAGGTACGCAGAATCCAAAAATCTAATAAAAATTGGCCGTCCGATCGCCGTTAGCATTGACCGATTTTGATGAAATTTGGTATATGGTCTCCATTTGGGGTCTAGTTGTGCCCCGAAGCTTTTGGTTGATGTTGGTCACTTCTAAGGGTTGAAATTTTGAAATGCCCTAACTCGAAAAATTCTGAAATAAAGGTATTGTTTTTACATCAATTTAAGATAGTATTGAATTTTTAGAATTTTTAGAGGACAAACTGTTCGCTCCCTTCGAGAATTTAAGGGTTGATATTACGATAAATTAGAAACACGAGTGTGAATTGCAAATGAGGCCAAATCTCCATTCAAATGTTAGCTGACCAAAATGCGATCGATGTTTTTCTTCATGTTGACTGGTGGTAACAATGGTAAAGCCGTGTTCTTTGCAGGCGACTGATCTATTATCATAGAAAAATAACAAACCATTGTGTAAAAATTTGCAGGGTTTTTTACCTAGAACTCTCTATACTCTATGGACGCCCTAAGAATTTTCCATTAGTAGGTGATTATGTACTCAATCACCTATCCGCGAATGAGGATGAATTTGGATTTCGTTCATAATTTACATTACTCCAAAGAATTAAAGGGCTTCGATCCGCGTGTAAAGGCAGCTCTGAAGTGCAGCTTCTACTGATTGCTGTTCGAGTCTCATATATCTTCGCCACTTATCCGCCGTTCTGAGTGGTGGCAGCGGGAGTGAAGGAAACGTTTGGAGTTTCAGTCTGATGGGACTTTGTGGAGTCACATCGTTCGTTTTCACTGTCTTCCTTAGGCACATGTTCGAGGAATCTCAGACACGAATCAATACTCAGACTACGATGCTCCCAGCATTATAAAAACACTCTGAAAACATTTGATGTACAGGTATTGTTTTTTCATCAATTTTTTGTTTTTTAAGAACTTTTTGACACCACCTAGAGTTCTGTGGGACCAACCATTAGGGTCCTACGAGGCTGAAGTTTCTCAATAATTTAGGATAGTGTTAGAAAGTTTAAAAAACAAATGGGACAACCCAGAGCTCTGAACGATGGACTACGGTTAAATGAGAGTAGATCGTGAAACTATTTGATATTACACGTGACCAAACAGCGGACCTCGGAAGGGAGCTTCAACACCCTACCAACACTCCCACCAAAGGTCTCTGGGAGGGTAGGAATAAGCAGTGCTCTTCGCGCACGGATGATCTTTACAGAAAAATAATAAACCGTTGTGTAATAATTTGCAGCGTTTTCATTACATAATGGAAAAGCAAGTCGAATGTCATGTACACTTCACTCAGTCTAGTTCTGACGTCTCTCAGAGGACATGTTTGAGT
Organism: Apolygus lucorum; assembly: GCA_009739505.2. Lineage (NCBI taxonomy): Eukaryota > Metazoa > Arthropoda > Insecta > Hemiptera > Miridae > Apolygus > Apolygus lucorum. Next base: position 54,788,959 of record CM019179.2, read on the forward strand.
TCTTTCTTTCAGGAACCGGTCCCAGTGTCACGGCCCTTTCACCGTATGCGAGGTGAGTAATCCACTTTACTTTGTATCGAAGCCCTTTTTCCAACTTTGCTCACCCATTCTCGACGTCGACAATATCCTTCCTCACGATCCCCTATTCCTTTCTTTTTCCACATTTTAGCAAAATTGGGCCACTAGATAAAATAGGTACATTATTGAAAATAATAAACCAAAACGGAGTTGAGAAGAACGTTGTAACTCATTATTTTCGTGGAAATATACTACGTTCTCCTCAACTCCGTTTTTTATTAAAATGGTTTTCCACAATCTCATCGCGAGTGATTTTATTCGTATGTGGGCCACTAGATCGTGATTATGATGTTGTGCGTGCCCGCAGGTTATGAGTCCTATGGCGATGAAATTCATAAGGGACGGCCGTAGGCCTAACCTGACAACCCTGAAATGTTTAAACTAACTTAAGAGAGATGATAGGTGAAAAGAATGACACATTACCTTTTATATCCCAGTTCCTTCAACCAAGGTGTGAGATTCGAAAAACCTCCTCGCCCATCAAGAAACCTGACGCAACATCAGCAGATATTGGAGACGCCACCGAGCGTCCGACCTTGGGACGCCTTTCGACGATAGAAGAAATCCAACACAGAAAACGATGCTTTCGTGAGTGGTCTTTGAGAAGTGCACATCGTCACCAAATCAGTGTCCCGTGGAGCCCCGCGAAAAATAATCCAGGAAGCCAAGAATCCTGGGTTCCAGTGGGCCAACGGGAACGATACACGACACCACGTCAGCCGGAGAGAAACCATCAGGTCCCAGCGAAGATAGCCGCCCCCTCAAGGAGACCGCCTGCCATTCACTGCCCCCATCGTCGCAACAAGGTACCAAACAACGTAAAGCATAAAAACATAAATCGTTTTCGCGGCGGGAAGCGCGAATAGAAGTACATGGAGAGTATTAGGTAGGCAGGAAACTTAGAAAATAGTTAAATACATAAATTAATACATACTTTTCGGAAGAGACTTGTCTGTTTTCTCATTTTCCTCATATATATATTTAGGCAGGAACTATTATTTTATAATAAGTAAAACTCGAACTCCCCCTAAAGCATATTAGGAGGGACAGACTCGGGGATAAACCCCCGAGTACAAAACGACACAAGGAAGTACAAAGTCGGTGCCAAAATGAACGAAAATCTTTTTTTACCAAAAGTTAGAGATGAATAACTGGACCCACATTACATCGCGTCATAAAACTGAAACTTGGTGATCCGGAACCAAATCAGAAAACGATCTTCGATCGTTTTCACAAGAATCATGAACCGTGGAATTCGGTAATATCATCTCACTCCATGGTAATAAGTAAGAAAAGGTGGTTCCTCTACAGTAACTCCCAAGGGGAAGCCCAGCAATTTTATTTGGTTTCCGCCCCCGGGTCCTTATTTACCGCCGACTTTTCCTTCCAAAGCTCTAAAGACTCCGAGAGTTTTCTCCCATTTAATTCCAGTAACCTCTTTTATTAGCTCTGAGGAGAAGACGAAGAAGTGCGGTGCCGACTCAAAGATATTTCCTTCCGTCTTGGAAGAAGAGGCAGCCTCTGGGTTCCTTTGAGACGGGCCGGAAGTATCTAATTTAATTAGTCAATTTCCTCCTAACCGTTTCGGGAGAAAGATTATGCGCTGAGGGCGCCCGTAATATGCTGGGATAAAATAAACGGCAAAACCTCATTTTGCCGCTTTTCACTCGAGCTTGAAATCCTAGTTATTTTGTGTGACTGAAAAGTTAATGTAAATTGAGTTTCGACCCAAAATTCGGTACTGGACCACCATTCTAAGTCTAAATTCCGATGGAACCTAGTGAGATGACTGAGATCGTATGGAATATATTTTCTTCCTTGATCACTCAATGGAGAGGGGATATAATAGTGAGAAACTTTACCGTTTTCGGGTTCTTATAAGAATTTAAGAGAAGAAACTGTTTAGACCGAAAACATTTAATTGACCCATGATCAGCTGCGAAAATAAAAGGCATCCTCCCCCCTACTAGATCAGTTGTAGAGGACATTCTTGGACTTCCTATCTTCCGAAAATAGGTTCTGACTGAATGAACTGAGTGACTTCTGTACAGAGAAATAATGCTAGGCTACTATCCCCTAGTATCTGCATAAATGGATGCAACCTCAACCAATTATATCAGAGTCGCGCAACAGTATTTGAAATACGTGACATCCATGAAGCCTACTAATGAATGTATTGTAATGGATATGAGACTCTCATAGACGATAAATTATTTCAACGAATTATGAAAACGCCTTAGTTAATTGATTCTGAAGACTTACGGTTAGCTGGAAGTAGGATAGGTAGAATAAACTCAATACCTGTAAGTTCAACCACATTGGTATAATTGAATGCATAAACCGGGTACTGGTAGCTCATCATGCATTCCAACCGGAGATATGCACAGTCACTGGATAAACAACCCTTTTACCCGGACTCTAAACTCAACTTTGATGATAAGAACTGATAGGAGCCATTTCCTCACAATCCAGTACTTCCGTCAGTTTTACGCATAGTCGGTGTTTCTCAATTTCCTGGGTTTTATGGGTGAGCATTGCATGGAAATCTACAGACAGAATATACTGGGTATCTACACTCAAGTTGGGTATAACTTCAGGGATCTATTCTATTTCTCTTAGCAATTTTGTTCCAACCCTTTTTATAATTTTTTTAAATTTAAAATTTTTTTCTTGTTTTCGACCTTACGTCACTAAAACTGTCTTAATCCTGTTATTTACCAAAAAAATTCAAATTTGAGGACATCGTTGAGAAGAGCGTCAAATTTCCAAGCAATTTTTTTTTCAAAATTTAACTTTTTTGATCGAAATTTTTACTCGGATCTATTTTGATGGGAGCTCTTCGTAGAAAACATGCTAAAATTGTCAGCTTATCAATTTATCAATTTTTGTTTTTGAAGTTCAAATTGGAAGAGTAAATTAAGTTTTAACGCCAAAAAACGTGTGTTTTACAAGAAAATCGAATGTTTTACGCGTTGTATGGTCACTCTCGATCTCAAGGTCACTTGACGAGTTTGGTATAATTTCCTATGTAATTCTTTACGCTGAATCCAATGAAGATACATCCGAATATTTCTGACGGCTAGAAACTGGATTTTTCTGAGAAATGACGGAAGATGATCAATGAAAAGCAAGGGGTTAAAACAAAATTGCGATGAGATATTTTTATTGGCCCTGTTTTTAATGCTCTGTAGAATTGTACCTTAAAGTTTTGCCTAACTAAGTGAAGATAACCTGTATACTTCTCTACTGTTGATAGTTGCTTTCCACGATCAGTTAATTTGGTATTTATTAATTAAACATTACGGGACATTAATGCTAATTATATTTTATGAATAATGTATTCAAATTAACATAGGTATTGTAGGATACTTATGATTATGATATTCCAAACTCGGGTCCGATGTTGAAGATAGTGAAAATAAGTCTATGACGGCCGGTAATTCATTTGCTGAACGCTGAAGTCGTATCAAAGGGCTGCTCAGGGCATAATTTTCCCCTACATTGATCTGGCTTAGTAGTACGGTACCCTTATATTTACGAGGCTAAGTAAAGTGGGTGAGTCGTAAGAGCCTTTTAGAAGTTGGGCAAAAAACACGACATCAGCCATTTTCCGTCCTTCACTCACTGAAGCACGTCCAGGCATCACCTGCATATTCACATCTCTAAAATCGACCCTTTCTTCTTAATCTCTTACTTAATCTTATTCTACTTACTTGGAAGAGACGCCCAGGACTCGATGTCCGCCGTCCGGGTGTACGTCGCGTCGTTGGCCTCCGTACAGAGGGTCGCGATGTGCCTGGATATGACTGCCGACCGTCCCACCTCCATCAGCATATTCATCTCGAACCTCTCCTTCTCCTTTTCGATCTCCGGCACCCTCAGCGTTCCCGGGTTTTTCTGTGGTCAAACAAAAATTCAGAGCATTATAGACAAATGAGGTTTATGATTGAGGACTCTATTGAAACCTGAACACGTTAAAGTACGACTGTTCTGAGAGGTTTCGATTGTCAGCGATGGATCACCCAGTTGAGGATCACCATTCGAGTGAAACCAAGATACTGCAATATCAAACCCTAGTCAGTTCGGACCTTCATGGGATTGAGCTTATGATATGGTCTGGCTTGAGCATGCCCAGCAGCCATTGGTTGCTGATGGTTGCCCAACATCAACCGTCAATCCTCTACAATTTCACAATATTGCTAGTGGCCAACTAAAACTCAGAGCCTAGACTCCTCTATTTAAATTCGAGTACCTAGGTACTCTATTCAATAGAGTCTATTGTAACACTACACTAACTTATGAGCCCATTACACAATGTCGAACCAACCTTAATAACAGAGTAAGAACATACGTTAAAATTGTGGTTTAGTTGGAAAATATGGTTTTTATAAAATGAGAAAGTGGTCTATTAATCATCGGGTTGATGGTGGGATGATAATAAATACTAGAAGGGGCAAAAAGAGAGGTGATCGCAATGTACCTACGCGGCGGGTGGGTAATGCGAACCCGATCCTTTATCCTATGCCAAGTCATATTAATGCCCTTTTTGGCGTTGGCCCAAGATAAAAGTTATTATATATTATGTTGGCTTCGGAGATTTAAAAAAAGTTACATCGTGTTGCCGGGCTTAAATCATCCTTGAACGCCGTGTTAACCGAGCGTTCGGTTAGGGTTTTAAGCCTAATCCTGGGGAAGGAAGATTAGACCTTATTTACGTCTCATCTCCGCCACCTAGATAAGACCAACGCTCGGAGGCAGTTGGGAAAGCTAGAGAAGTTAACGCTTGAAGAAAGTCTTGAAGAACAACGGAATTTGATTCAAACCTCGGAATGTAGATAATGTTAGAATATTTTCCCATGTCAACCCTGGAACACTATCCCGATGTGATCTTAAAGAAAACAAGAGAATGTAGGGTACTTGAGAATAATTATTCTTATTCAATGGACAAAAGGATTTTTTGGGTTTATCATTTTCAATAGAGAACCAAGCAAGAATTTTTTTAAATTCCTTCCCGCTTGAATCATGCTGTTTTAAGTTCCAAGGCAGTATGCAAAATCCGAAAGTCGAATTTAAATCGAAAAAACAGGGAGTTGTGGGTGCCTTCATTAGGAAATTTGAATACTGGTTGCTATGGACGCAAAACTGAGTACAACTCGAAGAAGCAAACAGCGATCGCATTTTGGTCAGCTAAAATTTCAACGGAGATTAGACCTCTTTTGCGATTCAAACTCGTGTTTCTGATTTATCGTAAGTCCAACCCTTCTGTTCTCCCAGGAAGCGAACGGTTGGTCCTACAGAGCTCCGGGTGGTCTCATTCGATTCTAAAAATTCGATACTATCCTAAATTGATGGAAAAACCATACCTTTATGTCAAAACGTTTTGAGCTGAGGCGTTTTTAAAATTTCAACCCTTAGAAATTACTGACATCAACCAAAAGCTTCGGGGCCCGACTAGACCCCAAATGGTGCCCATATACCAAATTTCTTCAAAATCGGTCCATGGGATCTAGGAAAGTTGTTAGGATTCTAAGTACCTTGAAACGAAAACCACCAAATTTTGAGGGGGGATTAAACGTTTTTTTCTAGGTCGATTCCAAGCGTTCATTATTGAAAATAATAAACCAAAAATCAAGTCCATCAATGACATAAAATGTTCCATCGAGTAGAGTGTGCTCCTACGAATCAGTTTGTGCCTTTTAAATATTAGGGCTTCGTAGGTAGAAACATGAAGATAATTTTTAACCTACACCAATCGTTATCGTGTATATTATACAGGATGTCCACAATTAAGTTGAGCATGACTTCAGAGTTCGATTCTATAAGGTATTTTCAACAAAAAATGTATCTTAGTAATTTTGATTTAACCCCTTGTTTTTTCAAGTTTTTTTCAATTTGAAGATTGTTTTCGTATTTTGGCCTTTACGTCATTAAAACTGTCATAACTCCTGCTATTTACCGAGTAATTTCAAAATTGAGGATATAGATGGAAAGAGCGTTATATTTCCAAGCTACCTAATGCAAAACCAAAATTTAATCAATAAAACATTTATAAAAAACGAGTCAAAAAACATACTTTAACAATTTTTTTTTCGAAACTTGACTTTTTTAATCGAAGTTATCACTTTGAATTCCTGCCTATTTCGGTGGGCGCTCTTCGCAAAAAACATGCTCAAATTGTCAGGTTTCCAACGGTCAATCAATTTTTCTTTTTAAAATTCAAACTGGAAGAGTAAATTAAGTTTTACCGCCAAAAAATGTGGGTTTTACAAAAAATCGATTGTTTTACGCGGTGTATTCACAAGATTTCAGTTTCACGCGGTGGTCACTCTCGATCACTTGACGAGTTTGGTATCATTTCCTACGTAATTTTTCAAGCTGAATCCAATGGTGATAGGTACATTCGAATAGTTCTGACTGCTATAAATTGAATTTTCTGAGAAATAACGGAAGTAGATCAATGAGAAGAACCTCCAAACTCAAGGTATGAGCTCTCCAATGTTTTGTATATTAAACCTTAATGTTGTTAGAATCCCTTAAGACTGAACATCAACAAAACACAGATAAGATGATGTTTCTATTAAGTAGAAAGGAGTTACTTTATGGTCACTACCATGGCCACGAAAAATGAGTATTTTGTATTCGAAAAATGGAAATTTTCTTCTTTGGAAATACCTCTATTGGATCCAACCTGGATAATTACATAGCAAATGATACTTGTAAAACACACTTTTTTTGGCATTCAAATTTGATTTGCACTTCCAATTTGTATTTTTTTTTTTAATTTATAGACCATTGGAAAGTTGACAATTTGAGCATGTTTTTTCCGAAGAGTGTCCATCGAAATGGGCAGGGATTCAGAGTGAGAACTTCAATAAAGAAAAGTCAAAATTGCAAAATAATTTAAAATTTAACTTGATTTAAAAAAAATGTTTTATTGTTAAAAGATTTTAGTTTTGCACTACGTAGCTTGGAAATTCAACGTTCTTTCCAACGATAACTCAAATTTGAATTCACTTGGTAAGTAACTAGAGTTATGAAAGTTTTAATGGCGTAAGGGCGAAAGCACGAAAAAAAAATTTAAATTTATAAAACAAGCGGTGGAAACGAAATTGTTAGTAGATATTTTTGTTGGAAATATCTTGTAGAATTGAACTCTGAAGTTGAGCTCAACTCGAGTGTAGACCTGTACATGAAAAATAATAAACTGTTGAGTAATAATAGGTAAACATTCATTAATTGTATTCTATTGTCGGAGTTGACGTACTGAGAAAATTAAAACATTAGTTTGAGTGGGAGGTGGGTTAAAAAAGGTTTTAATATTCGATTTCAAAGGCTCCAAAGGGGACCCGTACTAAGGATAATAATAAACCGTGTTGAGTGGAAATTCGTTCTAGCATTACCAGTCAACATCATGTCTGAGATTTCTATTTAAAAAGCAAAAAATATTCCATGCGCCCCTCGGTGGTACATTATTTTATTTTCGATGGGAGTAGAGTTCGAAGAGTTTACTTACCGAGGATCGCTGCAGCAGGTGAACAATCATTCAACCTTCCGAACTCACATAAATGTCAATAGCAATCATAACATTATAGTTATAATTGTAATCGATGGGGAAAAGAAAATTATTCGAGGTACCTATCGTTCAATTTCCATTAACGTGAGATGTATAAACATATAAATAGGAGATAGGAATTGACGTATTAGATTTGCAGGCTTCCAGGAAACTGAACGGGCATGAAACACGTAATTATTCACCGACAGAACCTACCTTCTGAATCCGATCGATTCAACGCAATTTGTGATGAAATGAATCCGAGGACGCCAGTGAGTCGAAAAAACCTCTCATATCGCCCAACGTATTCCATTCCATTAATTCAGGAACATAGTTTAATACTGAACTCAACCAAGCGGCTCAACCAGTCAACCTCGAGAGTTCCAATTACTCCGTTGACGCGTTGAAATGGGACGGCGCATTACAATATAGATTGGCCCAGCTTTTTTTTGGTGATCGACTCCCCATTTTAGGGGAATTTACCCTAACTCGGCGTTCAGAATCAGATAAGGAAGAGGAAAAAGTCTTCGAGTTTACTTATATTTTCGATGTGATAGAAATCAGATTGGTTCGAAGAAGTTTGGACACTAAGAGAGACTGATGAGAGTGACTGACTAGATGGTGAGATGGTTGATGGTGCCCTGTAAGTGTAAAGAATAATAATTTATAGATTTATGGTTTTTTCATCATCATTCACACTTTTTGCATCGACTATAAGATTGTACTGAAATATGAGATTGATCAAGGGGAGTTTCGCCTTACTCGCATGATTTTTATGGCACTAAATTTGTATTCATCAATATTTACTAAATTCGGAAACAGATTGAAAGGATCCCTGAAGATATTCGATATTGCAGCTAGCTAAGAAAAGAATGCATCCACAATTTAACGCACAATTCATAAAGAGCAAATCTCTACACACTTGGAGTTTTACATTAAAATTCGAACTCTATCTATGAAAGTAGTCCGAAGTAATCGGGTACATGAAGTAAATGTTTATTTTTGAAACTTCGAACAAGCAAAAATATAAGGCAATTTGTATTTCGTGTTGTGGGGACACTCCAGTCCAATTCAATTATTAATTTATTCGATATGATTTATTTATTTGATGTTAGGTTTCTAAGTTTCATTCAATAAAAGTTCAGTTTCTATTCGTCTTCACACGGAGTCATTTGTCACGAACGGTAGAACATAGAAACACCGCAGTGGTGACACCGAAAAATGTCTGAACAACAAGCACAAGCAAATGTAATGGCTAGGCCAGTGTCAGCTGCTGGAGATGGGGCAGTAAGCCAACCAACGCGAAATGTACATTTCGTAGCACCGCCGTTTTGGAGAGCCAATGTTGAAGTATGGTTCGGTCAAGTAGAGGCTCAGTTTAGAATGAAGAATATTAATGTAGACACTGACCGCTATGATTGCATTGTTAGCGCCATAGATTCGAACGTACTAGCACAAGTTAGTGATCTCGTTACCAACCCACCAGCGCAAGATCGATACATAGCTTTGAAAAGGAGATTAATAGAATGTTTTTCAGATTCCGAGGATAAAAAACTGCAGCGCTTATTAAAAGAGGTTCATTTAGGAGACAAAAAACCTAGCCATCTTCTGCGTGAAATGCGAGAATTGTCAAATGGACGGATAAGTGATGACCTGCTAAAGTCCCTCTGGCTTCAACATCTTCCAGCGAATGTACGAGGAATACTGTCTGTAAGTCTTGATGCAAGCTTAGGTACGCTCACACAGCTAGCCGACAAGATCTTCGAAGTAAGCGATACCAAACCAACTCCAACAGTTAGTGTTGTCGATACGGATAAGGCAAATGACATAAACCATTCTGATCTTTTGGGGAAAATCGAGGGTTTAACCTTACAAGTTGAAGCACTAAGTAAGAAAATCACGCATCACAGACAGTCACGATCCAATTTCCGAGAGCGATCTCGTTCCCGAACTCGAACTCAGTCTAGGCCAAGATGGGTTCAGGATAAAATCGACGAAGGCACTTGGGAGTGCAAGTACCATTTCCGTTATGGAACAAATGCTCGAAGTTGTGAAGCTCCTTGTAAATATGCCCAAAAGACAGCGGAAAACAGATAGGCCAGGTGCTAGAGGCGGCGAGCAACCCCGGCCAGACAGCAAGCAGTCGTCTGTTCGTTAGGGACTCCAATTCCAAAAGGGAGTACCTTATAGATACAGGTGCCGACGTTTCTGTTATTCCCCCCGAAGCTCAGGATCGAAAGAACAAATCCACCTACCAATTGTATGCAGCTAATGGTTCAGGAATTGCGACTCATGGTGTGAAACTCCTCTTGCTAAATTTAGGACTCCGTCGCACATTCCGTTGGCCATTCATCATTGCCAATGTGGCAAGACCAATCATAGGTGCCGATTTCCTATCTCATTATGGACTAAGCGTTGATTTGAGAAACCGCTGTTTGACAGATTCGCTCACATCACTGGTAGTGAGGGGAAATCTCAGTCAGGTCGATGAGCCAACCCTCACCACCATTGGTCAAACCTCTGTATACCATTCTCTGTTAGCAGAATTCAAAGATTTGACGAAACCTGCACTCACTTTTGCGACTCCAAAGCACGACACTATTCACCACATTGTTACAAAAGGACCACCTGTAGCAACAAAATTTAGGAGACTCGACCCAGAGAAGTATGCCATTGCCAAGAAGGAATTTGACTTTATGGTTGAACAAGGCATATGTCGTCCCTCAAAAAGTGCTTGGGCAAGTCCCTTGCACATGGTCCCAAAGAAAACTGGGGACTGGAGACCATGTGGGGATTACAGAGCTCTCAATAAGGTTACAGAACCTGATCGTTTTCCTCTCCCCAATGTCAAAGACATAGTTCAGAGTCTTCACGGGAAAACAATTTTCAGTAAGATCGATTTACTGAAGGCTTACCACCAGATACCAGTAGCTCCCGAAGATATTTGCAAAACAGCTATAATTACACCATTCGGATTGTTTGAATTCCCTCAAATGAGCTTTGGCTTGTGTAATGCTGCACAATCATTCCAAAGATTCATGAACGAGGTTACTCGAGGGTTAAATAATACAGTTGTGTACCTCGATGATTGTCTGCTGTCGAGCTCCTCAGTCGAGGAACATTTAGATGATTTACGAAAATTATTTCAACGTTTTCGAGAATATGGCATAATCATTAACGCAGCTAAATGTGAATTTGGGAAAAGTGAGATTGAGTTCCTAGGACACAAGGTTGGACCTCACGGCATTCAGCCGTTACCCCAACGCGTGGAAGCTATTTTGAACTTCAAGCTACCCAAGGACATTCGCAGTCTTCGACGTTTTTTGGGCATGTACAATTTTTATCGATCGTTTGTACCAAATGCTGCCAAATTGTTAGCCAAGCTCAATGATTTTCTGCGAGGCCACCCTGGCAAACAGAACGCTGACATTTTGTGGAATGCGGACACAGAAACCGTTTTCCAGAAATGCAAAGAAGCTCTGGCATCAGCAACCTTACTTGCTTACCCACGGTCCGACGTTCCATGGTCGTTGATGGTTGATGCATCAGACTCAGCGATAGGGGGTAGCGTTCAACAATGGGTTGATGGTTGTTGGCAACCCTTAGGCTTTTTCTCACATAAGCTGAGCGATACAGAACGCAGCTACAGTGCCTATGATCGTGAGCTACTAGCAGCCTACGCATCAATCAAGCATTTCCGTCACTTGGTAGAAGGCAGGAAGTTCACTCTGTTCACTGACCATAAGCCACTGACTTACGCCTTCCAGCAAAAGTTGGAAAAAGCATCGCCAAGGCAGGCAAGTCAGCTTAACTTCCTTAGCCAGTTTACGACGGACATCCAGCACATATCAGGCAAAGATAACGTTGTAGCAGATTGCCTATCTCGAGTGAACGAACTACAGCACGTGGAGAGCATAAATTATGAGGAATTAGCGAGAGAACAAAAAGAGGAGGATTTGCCTTTAATCTTGTCAGGCACCACACTCCAGTGGAAGCGCATCCGATTGTCCGACTCCAACATTCCAGTATTTTGTGATATTTCTACAGGTTTTGTAAGGCCGTATGTTCCCAGCAAGTTCCGACGACAAGCATTTGATGGTGTGCACAAGTTGTCCCATGCAGGAAACAAAGCCACCTACAAACTGCTAAGGGAAAGATTTGTTTGGCCATCAATGTCCAAAGACTGTTCAGAATGGGTTCGCACCTGCACCCAGTGCCAGAAAAATAAAATCCAAAGGCATACCCGAAGTCAGTTAGGCGAATTTCCCATCCCTTCGGAACGTTTCTCACACGTCCACATTGACCTTGTTGGCCCACTGGTTTCATCTCAGGGATGCACATACGCGCTAACCTGTGTCGACCGATTTACACGATGGCCAGAAGTTGTACCCCTACCCGATTGCAAGGCTGAAACTGTCGCGGAGGCATTTTGTGCTCAATGGATCAGCCGTTTCGGGGTTCCTGAGACAATCACAACAGATAGGGGACGACAGTTTGAGTGTACAGTGTTTAAGGAGCTGACCAGAATGTTGGGCACACACCATAAGTTTACATCTGCGTACAACCCGAAAGCAAATGGAATGGTTGAGAGGCTCCATCGCCAGTTGAAGGCAGCAGTGAGGTGCCACAATACTGAGCGGTGGGTCGACGTCCTACCACTAACCTTACTGGGACTGAGGACGGCGCTCAAGGAAGACCTAGGGTGTACGACAGCAGAATTAGTTTACGACACGAATTTGCGCTTACCCAACGAATTTTTTGAAGAACCCAAGGGGACGGAACCAACGCCTGAATTCATCGCGCAACTAAGAAATACGATGCAAGCTCTGAAAGCACAGCCCATACAGCGCCACTCGAACAGAGCAATATTTGTCCATCCTCACCTGTCTTCGTGCACGCATGTTTTCGTTCGCCATGATAATCACCGCTCTTCCTTGCAGCCGCCATACGATGGTCCCTTCCTGGTTGTAAATCGGAATGAGAAAACGTACATTCTCCTCATCAAAGGCAAGGAACAAGCCATCTCCATAGACCGACTCAAGCCTGCATTTCTAACGCAAGAAGGTGAACCTACAGGAAGAAGAGAGGAGCCGGAAGAGGAGGAGCAACAGCCTCAAGTGACCCAGGAAAGAGCAGTGGTTCAGCCACCCCAGATTCAGCAGCAACAACGCACGGAACCTCCAGAGGACGGAACGATGACTCCCTCACCACTAGTAATTCCTGTGCGACGACAGACGCGGTCTGGGAGGACTGTACATTTCCCAAGGAAATTCAGGGACTACGTCCTGTATTAGGAGGGGGGTGTTTGTGGGGACACTCCAGTCCAATTCAATTATTAATTTATTCGATATGATTTATTTATTTGATGTTAGGTTTCTAAGTTTCATTCAATAAAAGTTCAGTTTCTATTCGTCTTCACACGGAGTCATTTGTCACGAACGGTAGAACATAGAAACACCGCAGTGTCTCAAGAGTTGGATAGTTTGAAATTACACCTATTCCTACATTTGGAGATTCTTTTGTTCCTTTTTCAAGACAGCCAGAGAACAACTGTCTTCATAGCGGACTACCACACTAGCCATAACTAGATTTTAGTGAACCAAGCTCCTACTGATTGGATCGTGATTTAATTAATTTGTGGCCAGCGTCGATTATCGGTTCGAATTTGAACCAATCAGATAGAAATGGAAGTTCTAGGAAAACCACCTACTCCACTGCTTCCTAGTGGCAAGTGTAATACAAAAACCTTAAAAGAGCAAAAAGGTATTAAATTTAAATCCGGAACCCCAATAGTTATGGTCGGGATAGTAATCATACCATTTACAGATTGTCCGACCGCCTTATACAGGGTGTCCTATGTTAAGGACCAAAAAACTTGTGGAGACAATTCTACAACTAATTTTAGTAAGAAAGTGTTTCCTAGCAATTTTTTGTTAGATGCTTAATTTCCGAGTTATTTTAATTTTAAGATTTTTTTCGTGTTTTCGACCTTGAGCCACAAAAATGACCATAACTCTATTTATTTAAGTGTAATTTAAAATGTAATTAAACCGTTGGATAGGGCGTTTAATTTACCACGTTTCCAATGGTTACAAAAAACTTTTTGAAAAGTCATGATGGGTGAAAAATTTTCTCAAAAAGTAATTTTTGTCAAATTGTCAAAATTTCTAAATTTTTCTTTTGATTGTTGAGGTTTTACTTCCACATGATTTTTCACGTACCGCCTCACCAAAAACTGCGCAAAGATCTCAGCTTTTCAATGGTATAATCTTTCTTTCATTTTACCCCGCTAATTAGGGGTGAAAAATACGTTTGAATGCGAAAAATACGTGGTTGCGCTCATGAAAATCGAGGTTTTCTGGTTCTTTGGGCCTCGGGCAGGTTCGAGGAATTAGGGGTGGAAATCTACGTCATTTTAAACGCTATTCGAATGATTCCATCGTCATTGGTATGTAATAGCTCAGTATTGAATTTTGGTAGGTCCGAATCTTTTTTTTTTAATTTGGTTTTTATGCAAGAATTGAATTTTGAACGTTCGAACGGGCGTTCGTTAGAATTGAACGAACACCCGTTGAAAATCGTCAAGCATTATTTGAAAGGTACCTTTCTAATTGCTAAGTCACTTAAGAGGGTCCCAGTAGGTCACGCGTTCCGGATTAGTATTTCCCGAAATTTCCCTGGAATTTTTTTGTAAAATCATAATATCTTGTAAATTGACGACTGTCGTAAATCGACTTTTTGATTTAAAGTAATATAAATATTATGTAGAGTCACTAGTAATCCAACAAAAATAGAGCCTTGCCGTGACCAGGATTCGAACCTGGGTTGTTGCGGCCACAACGCAAAGTACTAACCACTATACGATCACGGCTGAGCGGGCTCCTTATCTCTCCTCAAACCTCAAGACGGCGAGTGTCCGAGGAAATCGAGTGAAAGTGGAGCAGTCCGCCGTTGTTGAATAGAAGTGTGCGAGACAAGGTCATTTGGCGGATTCGAATCCCAAACGGTCACTCATTACAGATAGTAAGCCTTTTGAATCCGTTCACCCGTTCATTACGTTCACACACAAGACAAACAAACAACCGGTCAGAAGTCACAAAAACGAGCGAGTCTGTAAACCAACCGAGTCGGAATAGGTTACAATGAGTAGGTGAGGAGGCGATCTGAATGAATCGACAAAATCTAAAAATCAAAAACGATCGATTCAAATCGTATGAATCAGTCTTTGAGTGTTTTTGGTCTTTCAGTTTTGTCTTTTCAGTCCTCAGTTCATTCGAACGTAATTCTTCACTTGGATGGTGGAAGGTTTTGCTTAGAAAACCACTTCCATCTACTTCTTTCTGTTTATCCTTCCATGTCATTTTCACACATTAACGAGTCATGTGCTTACATGCATGTATATAAATACATATTATACATCCATGTTGTGAGCAATTAATTTGTTTTGTTGGCCTTCTGTCGTTGTTCTCGGAATTTTTCCGGAAAACTCGATTGGTGGGTTGATTTCTGATAAAGCTATATAACAAGTCGTTGATGACCTCTTGTGAATTCAAATCAACCCCATTTTAGTAGCCAAATAATGTTAACACACGAGGGTGTTATTAGAGTCGTTACTACCGATTGTGATCTGAATCGCGTGAAACTTCTTGATATCTTCCAACTATTCCATGGAATCCCTCAATGAAGTTAAACTTGAATGGGTTTCAGTCGGTCGTCGTTCATTCCTCGTTCCGGGTTGCTATTTCCCTGAATTACCGGCGTTCAAACTTTAAAAATTGTACCTAAATTTGAAAATTTCAAGGATTTTTGAAATTTATTAGTGCAGCAGTAGAGGGGGTTGAAGGATTGTCTCTGGAATCATCAAAATCATACAATAATCGCCAGAGAAAAATGGGAAAAACCGTTTATTCAATTAAGTTTTTCGCATTTTTCTCTGGCAATTATAGTTGTAATTATTGTGACCGACTGTTACCCCCTTAGGTGACTTAGCAATTAGGAAGGTACCTTTCAATTAATGCTTGACGATTTCAAATGTTGTTCGTTCAATTCAAACGGTCCTTAACTGATTTTATTGAACTACGAATGCTGCGAACAACGAATGCTGGTAGGAAAAAAGTAAAAGCTCCGTGAATACTTGTATTTCTACAAAATACATTGTAGAGTTAAGCAAGTGCTACGAGAATTCACATGCCTATTTAAAATTACTCCAATTATTCTACAAAGGTCTAAATAATTCTAAACTTTTTCAAATAATCGGGAAAGTTTATAAATTTCCCAATTCTTCTATATAATTTTGTAAATTTTATTTTATAAATTTCAATTATTGAAATTTATGTTTCGGAGGACTACAATTCTCCAACTACCTGTATTGATGAATTAGTTGATCTCGAAGCGCAGTGGGTTAGCCGTAAAATTGTGTCAAAGTGTCAATAATATCAAAAGTTTCATTTATGAATACTCATAGTTCAATCGTAAATATTATACTTAGAAATTCGCTCATTGTCCAATTTCTGTACATCGTATAGAGACTACTCGATCGACATACCTCAGGAAGATCATGGTAACGGACCCTCTCATCAAGTTCCAAAGCAGAAAATCGACACTTTGTCAGGTGTTTTCAATTGAAAGCAAAATTAATTGGGAATCTTAGGTACATTTTCAAAAAAACACGGGACAGTCAATATTATTTCCGCTGAGTCCGATCCATTTAGTCTCATTTCCCTCGTCCGACTTTTTATCTCTTTCTATTGAAGAGTTTTCCGGGACTACGGGATTAATCCCTGCGAACGGGAAACTTTTCGTCGAGATAGAGAGGCCTTCTTGATGAAACTGGGGGAGGGTGGGAAGTTTGGAAAGTTTTATTCGGGGACTGAGTGAAGCGCTGAGGGATTAAGCGGCGTTGAACTGAAAATTAATTAGACCGACGCGGGTCAGAGGTTCGGCCTGTCAATATCGGAATAAATCGTTGATAAATTAACGGATCGGTGGCTGATCGTTTTCCGTGGAACATTTCGTACGGGATCACAACTCACTTAACACACTAGTTTGAACCTACGAGCCATACGTGAAACAGGATTGGGAAACTGGTACTATTTCAAGGATAGATCGGACAAATTCAATGTTCGCCCCAAGATTCCGAACTGAACAGATCGACCCTACGAACTACAAGAATTTGGAACAAAGAAAATTTCTAGAGGAATAGATGGCACGGATTCAAAGCTAAGTTCAGCGTAATGATTCGACAAGTTCAATTAACGCAAATCAAGCACCTTGTCGGGAACTAGGAGCAAAGCAGTGGAACCGTTCGGTTGAATAATTTGAAGGAAGGTGGTGGATGTCGTATTGGGCGTATCAAGATGATTAGGAACTAAAAGTATAAATTTAAAAGTAGTAAAAATATATATAATTATATATTAAAAAAGTATATAAATTTGAATTTATATTTAATGATTTATTCAGATAAAATGTACATAAGTTACCTACATCATCATTCCCACCTTCCACGTTACCTTCCCATCCACCAAAACGCGGCATCAGCAGTTGTCCACAACTATAAATTTATAGTTGTGGACATATTTATATCTGATCATATTTAGATATTTATATCCTCTGTGCCTTCAGCACTATAGTCAGTCTGCTCCCACAATAAAGCTACCAGGAGAATTCTTCGAAGAACCAACAATGGAAACAGAACCAGATACATTCGTCAACAATTTACAACAATGCATGAAGCTACTAAAACCAAGAAAAATTGTAAACAAATCCAAGAAAGATATCTTCATTCACAAAGATCTATCAACATGCACGCACTTTTCCGTAAGAGTGGATAGAGTGAAGAAGCCACTAGAGCCAGCTTATGAAGGCCCGTACAAAGTCATCGAGAAGACAGATAAATATTTCACACTGGATATGAAGAACAGAATAATAACAATTTAAATTGATAGATTAAAACCAGCATAATATGAAATATTATTTCATCGCAGAACAAGAACCAGGAACAACACAGCATAACTCTACGAACTAACAACAACAACTCACTCAAGAACAACAGCCAGCTTCAGAACCACGTCAGGAGAAACAAGAAACAGGAAAACAGAAGACCACGAAGAGCGGAAGAACCGTTAAATTTCCCTCACGTTAATCGGACCGCATTTTTTATTTTAACCCTTGATTATTTTAACCTTGATTTAATGGCGTACCAAAGGTACTACAGAGGGAGTAATGTAGGTACCCACCGTTATTATTATTTCTATTATTTCAGATGTTAAGTTGGCAACAAAAAGCACATAATTAAAAACTTATAACGATAGGATAATTGTTCTGGTTTGGAAAAAATTCTGCGCAGAACGTACTGCGCGCTTCTAAGTAATCGCGTAATCATTCAGCCATGTGAAGCTCTTTTCTGCATTTCGGAATGACCCCCACTTCTCTTTTTGCGCTATGTGAACTTAGCTTAACGATAAATAAAACGCATGAAAGTTGTATACCATTCATGGATTTGAAGGACTAGGAAACCTATGACTACACGTCTATGACTACACCTATGAATACACTACACGTCTGCTAAGTTGTAGTTTAGCTCTGGATGCATAGGATTTTGCTTCCAAGTCTACCAAGGTAGCAGAAGCATTGAATTCACTTTTCAATGTTTAAACGTGGCATTTCCTGAAAGAACAATTCAATTATTAAATATCCCTTAGAGGGAAATACAATAGATCATGGATATGTCCATTGTTTCTATGGATAAACAGATTTTTTTTCTAAAAAAATACTCCGATCGCACTTAATATATTGCAGTATTCTAGAGAACCTTATGTAGCTATGATTTTGTTTACTGGTATAGCTTCGCATTTTTCGTGGCAAAAAAAAAAAAAAAAAAAAAGTGTCGCGAAAAATTCCTTGACCCCAGCCAAAAGACATACGAGTACTTATGTCTTCTTCAAATGCGTGTGATCAGCTCCGAACCCTTTTCATAATTGAGAAATATCAGAAAAAATAAACTTTTCCCCGAAAATTTCATAAAATTGGGGTCATGATTTTGTGTAGTTGATGTTGAGGAAGGCAACATGATTTCTTGGGGCAAAGACAATTTTTAGTTAGTACTTATATAACAAATCAGTGTATCACTTCTCAGGAGGCTATACCTAAAATACTAATATAAATAATATACCTAAAATACCTGCGAAATATACCTAAAATGTCTATATTTACTGTTTTCTATACTTTAATTATTTTTATGTGTATTTATTATTTTTACAATTTATACATACCTAGTTTATTTATTTTAATAAATTAATCTCGAACCCCTTTCTTTCCAAGACCTAAAAAACACACCTAGAGTACGTACCTAAGCTCATAAAACTTACCTGGGAAATACAGAAATAGAGAGGCAAGGGAAATGTTACAAAATGTATTGGGCTCGTATTCGTTTTACAAACCTCAATTGAGCATGATGTGGACGTGACATATTCCGGCCAAGCGAAAAAATCGTCGAACGTCATCATCATGTTTGTCGGTCCCCTAAACTCATTCCCTCCTGGTAGACGAGAAATCGCATTATCGACGAATGGAGATTTCGCATTATTATTGATGCTCCTCTCATGATTCGATTACCAGTCACTGCCCCAAATTGCTTTGCAAATCCATCGCGGAAGGTTTTGCTCCAATCTACGTCGGTGCCTCTAAGCTAATTACAGGCGGGAATCGAGAGCGGGAACTACGAAAGGGACCCCAAAATTATGAGGGTTGGATTATTCATCACTTGGGCTCGAGGGACCTGAGTAGCAAACAACGTTTGCTACCCCCTTCTCATACACCAGTTTCTACCAGAAAACCAGTCGCCTTGCCGTCTAGACACCAACCTTAGTGCATTGGAATACGATATGAGAAATTCACCGAGTACCAATATATAATTATTGTAACGTTAAAAGGGGAAAACAGGAAGTTTCCCAAAATCGTTGTCAAATGAAATGAGATGAAAAAATTATAATATCGATTGAAAAATGTGTTAAATATGTTTTAAACAAATTATTTTATTTATAGTTTTTTCCCCCTACAGATGGTGGCATTTGAATCTTTCAATATGATCTGAAGGCTGTCCTCTACATACATCGATATTGGTCAAGATGGTTTCACACAACACCCCACAGCGGAATCGAGGTATTTTCCCGTCGAAATGAAGTGGTCTCCGGTTTCCCAACAATAAACTTGTGAAACTGGATCCCTTCCAGTAACCCAACTCGCTCTGGCTCTCAGGAGGTTTGAGGGATTGTTCTGTTCTGTCCTAATATTTGAGATCGAGGTTCCCCGCAGCGATCCCCTTCGCGGTGGAGGTACACAACTTGAATTGAAACCCTCTGCTACTCCGTGATTGGAAAACAAACGCCTCGAATGTTCTGCGAAAATGGGGAGTTCTGTAGAAGACAGATAGACTGTATTGTCTCCTATTTGTTGAGCAACTACTAGTTCTGTCAAAGACGCGGTGTTTGGAGTTTTATATCTTTTCAATTATTACTATGAGGATGTATGGTGGGGGGAGGGGGGTTGAGGTAAGGTTATCAATGTTTACCTTCAACATGACCTCAATATTCATCCGTTAAACCTCACGTTATCTTTCTCACATTCTTTCTCTGAATAACTTGTTCTCAAATGTACAATTGATGAATTATTGAAGTTTTTGAATTGAACGAAACTTATAGATAATGCAAATTTGGAGCAAGAACCACTTTGTCAAGTACCTAACCCATCATTTTGCTCTTCTGGATAATAAGAGCAACATAGGAAAGGGCATCAAATTTCCCATATTTCTAGTGCCTGCACAAAACCATTAGCGGGGTCCAGGTAGGTAAAAAATCTACTACTGAATTTCTAAATGTGAAAATTTGAAAGTGAATTTTGTCAAATAGGACATTTTTCTGACTTGACAAAAATTAATTCACGTTATAGATAGATAGATATTTTATTTTCATACTGTCGGTACATTTATGTACATAGTATATGTCGAACAATTTTTTTACGGCATTGATTGTTTCCTAACTATCTAATACTAAGATGTAGGCAAGATATCAACAACAATAATTATAATTAATTGAAATAATTATAATTGTTGATTATTAACCCACCAGGACCACGCTAGTAGTTTTGTGAAGGCACTAGAAATATGGGAAAGTCGATGCCCTTTTCAACAGTACCTATATTTTTACGTTAAATTAAGATAGTTATGGCAATTTTAGTGATATATATAATGTCGAAAACACGAAAGGTTAAACAAAATTGATGGAGAATATGTCTTATTAAATTAGTTGTAAAATCAACTCCAGAAGTTTTCCGGTCTTCAACATGAGACATTCTGTTTCTGGTCCAAAATGCATGGGAAATGTTGCTGGTCGCATTGATTTTATGTTCCAAAGAAGTTACACTCAAATCACGGGACCTGTTAATGAATTTTGCAGCCCCTCAACTGCCACATTCGATCTCACAAAGAGCCTTCTCAGCCTGAAATGTGTTTTGTACTATGAAGCCCTGTGGTAGTTGAAGTTCCCATCACAAAGACTGACTTTCGTGCGAAAGTCAGGGAGACTTATCGAACAATTTTACGGAATTCCCTAATTGCGGACAACCCTGATGAAACGACAACAATGAAAGGTGTCCTTGTTCATACTCGGATTGAGCACAAAGTATTTCCTTCCATCAAAATTCTTATTCTAGTTAGCAACCGTAGTGTACTGCAAAGCCAAACGCGTTTTCATTTTAGAAATAATGAGATTACGGACCTTTGTGGGTACGAGAACAAGGAAAATTTGAGGAAAAGTTGATGAGAAAACCCAGCACGGACTCAAACAACGGTTCTGAGGGTTCTCTTCGTTCTACACTCAGTACCAAGCGAAGCCTCATTAAAATGTCATTCCTCCCAATTAAGCGACACCCAACGCCATACCGCCTCGACAAAAGGCCTGTAAGCCTGCCGACCCGGATCCCTTCGAACGGCTATTTTTGTGAAGAACGGGAGACAAGACGCCATGGGAAACCCTTGGTAAGAGGGGGGGGGGGGTCATGGCAATTTGATCGGACTGAAAATAAATGGGAGTAAAAGGAAGAGAGAGGAATAAACCCGCTCAAAGGTGAGTCAAAAGGTGGATTAGTGTTTCTAAACAAGAAAACAGCCTGGTAAGCAGAGGAGGGGCGTTGTCGGTTGTTTTCAGGGGAAACAGTTCAACTCAAATAAGGTTTTCCCGGAGAGATGAAAGGGTATCGAGAATAAGGAGTGAATTTACATATAAATGAGAGATTATTGCGTGAATGGCGGAGGAAGCAAAAGGGAGGATAAAGTGGTATTAAACTAGGACGTACAGGAGATGTTTTTGGGAGCGAATGTTTGAAATGATTGAATCGACGAGTAAGTATCAAAGAAAATGCTGATTTGAACGTCGAGATCAAACACACCTGTAATATCCTCGTTTGTTCAACAGTGGGAGTAATGGGGATAGCAGCGGTACTACTCAGATCCATTCTATCGGTTGCCATAATGTTGATGAATATCACCTTGCTCACTGGAATTGCGTCCTATGAATAGTGTGTCAAAACAAAGGAGCAGTAAAATATCGTCATATTGTAAGAAATTTAACAAAATACTGCAAATTATAATCACCCGATAGAGCCTTCTCCTTCGAAAAGATCCATCCTTAAATTAGCCAGTATAAGGCGTGACTAAATCAGCTTCTAAGTATTGCTACAACTGGCTTTTGAGCAGTCCATTAATGGGACCTATCCCATGTTAGAGCCGCCCTACCCTAAGCGGCCACCCTTAGTTCTCTTTCCACCAGCAATCAGATAAGGAGCAGCATTGCTCTGAAGAGTAAGTCCACTTCTTACGGAGATCTCCTGCGACCCAAGACCTCCCCAGGCGACACTATTATCATTCCTGCGACATCTTCCATGTGGGTCCTTTCAGGGAGTTCATCCAGTGAATGAATTTTTATTGGCTAACAAATACGAGTACATACAATATTCAAGTATGAGTATGGTACATCTATAATACAGGGCTGCGATGAGAGGAGAGTGTGAGCCGCAGCCAGCGGCGCGGGGCCAGGGGAACCCCGGCCCATCCCGAACCCACCCACCATGGTGGCGTCCCAAAGCCAAAAGCAAAGCGTCCTCAGTGACGCTCTGCACATAAGGCCCGAGGACGAAACTAGGAAAGGATACCCGGGCGAGACCGAGGCCATACAAATGAGAAGCTATTTAAGTTTCTCTTCGAAAATGCTGCCATCTATCCAATCGGGGTCACTCAGCCTCAAGACTAACACGAGGTTGGATCTTGAACTACGTTCTCAAGCCCAGCTGGATGTATCTGTAAAACGTTTTGGAGGTTTTTATTGCGTTTTATTACTAAAAACGGTTTTGGTTTGTCAGATAACCTATCAGCATGAAGGTTTGTCTGTCAGTATGAAGGATTCAATTCAAGGACTCAATTTCGGAGTGCAAGGATCACACGGAAAAGCAGAAGAACAATATCAATCTTACCAATATATATTGCTAACTGGATTTACTTAAATATAAAATATTTATGGGAGAAGAGGGAGGATCAAAAGAGTTGTTTTTTTTCAAACTTAATTCCATAGGTTTTGTAATGAAATAATTTTTTTTCTCTTTTACATCATCATTTTATGAATGAAAAAGTCGGACAAGGGCTCTCGTAGTTATCTAAACAAGAGATTTGCAAAAAGAAAAATTGATCTGCCAAAAGATCAAATTGGTAACCCAAAAGTTCGAATTTATATGCCATAGGTTTGAATTGAGTTGCCAAAATTTCAAATTGATCTATGCCAATTTTTTTTTGTAATATTATTAATAATGGTAAACTTGATAGCAATAAGGTGGACTGATGATATAAGGAATACTGAGAGTCACAGTGTTTCATTCTACGTTTTCCGGATTGTGGCAAGTTATGAGGAGTTATTTGGTTTGAGTTGTAACTTTATTGAATGTGTCGAATCGTATTGCAGCGAAAAAACGAAAAATCCGACAATCCGGAATTTCGGGTTAAGAGAAAATAAAATGATGTGACAGGAACGATACTTTATTCAACGCGGAAAAATAATCGACCTATCCGGGATACGGTAAAAGGGATGGGGAAAAAGAGGGGGAAAAATTGAAAACGGCGATCACCTGTCGGAGTTTTGACATGGCGTCAGACGAGATGAATTCGTCCTTATTGACATGGCACACGAAACACATCACCTGGTACTGACTCTGCCCACGCTCTTCCTCCCCCAGCACTAGGGCTTTCAGAATTTGCACTTCCTGAAAAAGAGAGAAAAAAAATTCAGTAAAGTACGAAGGTATAAAGTTGAGCTTTTTCAACATTTTATAGGTTCTTAACATTGAAAATTGGGTTTGTCAGACGACCAAAGGTGACTATATTTAGCAGAATCGACCACATAACGTATGTCATGAGGCCCATGCTATGATCATCGACACAACACAATTTTTTTTCCTTCTCTAAGGAGGGTAACGACAACGGTGAATCAGCAAATGTGTGATTATGTTGGTTTTGGTTTAGTATGTTCAATAATTAACCTTTGGAATCGGCCAAGAAAACAAATTTTGAAACCCCCCTCAAAATTTGTTGGTTTACGTTTCAAGGTTAAGTAGATTCCGAAAATCGATTAAAACAATTTCCCTCCGTCCGCCGTACGCGGGACCGATTTTGATGAAATTTGGTATATGGGCTCCATTTGGGGTATAGTTGTACCCCGAAGTTTTTGGTTGATGTCAGTCACTTCTAAGGGTTGAAATTTTGAACAAGCCCTAGCTCAACAAATTTTGATATAAAGGTATTGTTTTCCATCAATTAAGGGTAGTACTGGATTTTTAGAATCGAATGAGACCACCCAGAGCTGTGAAGGACCAACCATTCCGTCCCTATGAGAACTTAAGGGTTGGACTTACGATTATTCAGAAACGCGAGTGTGAATCGCAAAAGAGGCCTAATCTCCGATCAAATTTCAACTAACCAAAATGCGATTGCTGTTCGTTTCTTTGAGTTGTACTCAGTTTTGCGTCCTTAGTAACCAGTAATCAAATTTCTTATGAAGGCACCCTCAACTCCCTATTTCTAACAATTGAGTAAGAAGCGTTTATTTCTTTAAAACTTGATTGTGAAGTGGGTTTGTAGTTGATAGGTAGTCTCTATGGTTGGTTGACGATAGCAAAGCCGTATTCTTTGCAGACGAGTGATCTATACAGAAAAATAATAAACCTTCGTGTAATAACTTGCAGCGTTTTTACTATTTTGACCTTGATTCTTTCTTGGACCTTCGAAAAGACCATCCGCCATATTGGAGTTTTCCCCACGTTCACTGGAGATATTGTACCCATTTATCATAAATAATTAGGCGTCAATGTTTCTCTGCATTAATATTCCAGTTTTTAGATCCAACTCCTACAGACGAATCTCAAGATGATGTCGAATAATTTGATAATAATTTAATTATCATCCATCTTTCATTCGAATGAATATAACATTTTCACACATCTCACATTTTATTCATTCTAAGCGTAGGGGGCTCAAACACTATGAATAATCTCATCTTACTACTAAATTCTAGTATGTGCTCGCCAGGCGTGGAACCAGTGAAAATATCTGAATTCCCTCCAGCATCCCCCGAATGACGAAAAAACTCGCTACGATATTCACCGCTAACTGGCTAAGAAGGGAAAGAACGCCCTCCTAAGGCAGCGGGAATGCGAGGTGAAGGATGAGGGACGGGGGAAAAGGCTATCACCAAAACCACTTGTTGAGCCCTTTTTTAGAAACTCCCATCTTGTTTACAACCTGTATATTGTATGCCCGACTTCCTCTTTCGTCGAGGTCACGGGTTTCCTTCAAGAGTTGTGTCATCTTATTACTTCGCTTAAAAATGAGATCCGACGGGTTGAACAGTGAAGGCCATTTTTCGCCACATTCCCCCTCAGTTCGCCTGTCGCTCTCGGGACGGGAATTGACTGGCCTCGATTTTTCTTCATTTAGAGAAGATTGGGTCTCATGAACAATTTACGCTTTCGTCTCATAAGTGAGAAATAGTATCTACTAGACAATGTATGTCAACCAAAGTTCGCGTCGTATCAAGAGCTCCACACTGTGGGACACCAAGTTAGGTAGGTTGAAGGGGCATTTTTGAAGGCGTTACTATCCTTTCATCCCAATGATAGGAAGTAATAAGTCATTGATTTTTGATGATGGTGCAGAGGCGATGCATATTATGGAAAAAATTAATTTTATACTCCTCTGCTAAAAAAGGGGATTTTATTTAGCAGAGGAGTCCCAAATTAATTTTCTCCAAGGTGATAGGTCATATTTTCCTTCTTCCATTATACGGTCGAAACAGCTCAGGAGAGAAGGAGGGAGGACAGGTTAATACACAGCGGCTAATCATATTAGACTTGTTCCACTACCTTGTAGGAATTACATCCAAAGGAGCCTTGAGAAAAGCCATCACCAAAGTTTTCCCTTTTAGATGTTAAGGTACTGAATCAGTTCTCTAAACTCACATCCTAGGAAGCACAATTTTAGTAGCCATAATTTTTAGAACAGTTTTTCTTCTCGGCTGTTTAACTGCCAGGTCAAATAAGCCTTCGGAGTTATTCACAAGGTCTTATTTTCTCACTAAGAAGAGACCTGATTAGAGCAGGGTGACTCTGTTTCTGGATCAGATGCGAGAACACTTCGGTGGTAAATTGAAATTCTGATCCTTCTTTGAGAGTCAGGAACAGGCAAGACTTCTGCAGCAAGGACTTCAATAAGGAATGGTCACCATGTCGATCAAAAAACTCGATAACGAAATGAGAATTGATCAATCGACCGCGTGTGAGGTTCCTAGTGCTTTGGTATACTTATAGGCTATCTATTCAGAGGCCCCCTTCACACTTTTATTGTTATCGTAACGAATGGCGGGGATAAGGCTTCCATATTGGGTAGTAACAACCCTTGAGCCTCACAAAAGGTGTAGCTGCGTTACTTCGGTTGAGTCTCGTTGCTGAATTTCTAGAGATGCTACCTATTGTAGAAGTATAAAAGAGAGTATCAGATAAAGGAGTCTACAGTATGATCTAGTTATTTCCAAAATGACGTCCATAGTCTGACGATCGAATAGGTTCAAAAACATCGAATCAGGTTTAGAACTTAGTTACATATTTTATAGGGAAACCCTGAACAAATATAGAATTTTTTTCTGACTATTCGAATAACGACAGCGAGGGTAGAATTCCATTGCATTCTAATCAATAAAACTATGGAGCTCAGAGGGCACACTCAAACCATAAAAACATAAGATTCCTAGTAAAAATATGATAACCACGGCAGTAGAATAGTGATATTTTCAGGTAGTATTTGGAATAGAACATGGCTAGTTCCCTATGAATTTCTCCTCGCACCAAAAGTAACGTTTTCGCGAGCTCAGAATCACAAATTCATCGATTTTTCACCGCATCAAAACCCGATTTGCTCAAATTCAGACGGAAGTCGGATGTGGGTTTCACGATGATTTCACACGGACTCAAATTATGGTGGTAGGATTCAGTGATATTTTCAGGTATTATTTAGGTAGAACAAAGATAGTTTCCTATTAATTTCATTATCCTCGCACCAAAAGTAACGTTTTCGCGAGCTCAGAATCACAAATTCATCGATTTTTCACGGCATCAAAACCCGATTTGCTCAAATTCAGACGGAAGTCGGATGTGGGTTCCAGAATTATTTCACAAGGGCTCCATGGCGATCCGATCGGTAGAAGTCATGGCAAGTATTTTGGAATATCAACGTGAAAGGAAAATGATTCTCAACCGAATTGGTGCTTTTAAATTTGGAATACTTACTATAAATTTGATCATGACGTTCATGTTTCAAATCACTAAATTCATTATCACTCTGATCAATTCCGCTGTAACATATTCGTGCATCCATATAATTGGTGATGAAACTATACTGCCCAATAAACTTGTTAAACTTTGCTTCGCTATGCAAAATTATGAAAAATGCTAGGTATAATACTGCGAGGGTGTGGAATATTTCAGAATCTGTGGAGTTTTCAAGTTTCCCTGATGAACAAAATAATTGAGGTTTCTCCATGGAATCATCAACTCAAACCAAACTCCAACAACTCAAGCTATTCCTTAATAATGTGCCGACTGAGGAAGGAACAAAAGGTAGGAGTGGGAGAGGCACTCAATAGAGAGAAGCCGTACAAATTTAATCATGTCACCGGGAACGGAACGTTAGCGAAATTGAGTCTTAAAGGCAAAGGGCACGGTTGGTAGAGGTGGCTCCTTATAAGACAGGAAGATCACCCTTTAGAGTAGGGATGGAAGCGATAGGTGGATCCAATATCCTTCCAATCTTGAGGTGAACTGGCAATGGCAGGTCTCGATTTGATCGATTAAATCATCCGACTCTTCAATAAAGGTCAGTTGTCATTAGTTTCCTTCCATGAGCGGGAAACTCAGAAGCTCGCCTTGTCCCTACCATTCAGAGAATAGGTGAACTGTTCCAAGGGAAACTGACCCAAAAAGGACACTACTTATTTTGGATGAGTTCCTCAATTTGGAGGAGAAAAGTTTCCAAACTGACCTCTAGGAAAACGATAAGATTTTTTTTAAGATAAGCCAATTTTTAGAGATTCTATCAGCTATATACGTAGTGTCTTACCTACCGAAGAAACTGAAATAATCTTTACAAGATACAATCAAGGAGCCACTGGGAGGGGGGAGGGAAGTCTCTTCTCTTCAGGCTTTTCTGTGAGAAAGTCATGCTGCCTACCCAAATTGGCAGATATTTTTACATTTTGGGTGTTATATTCATGTTTGCATCATTTCCACCGGATTCCGTTTGACTAGTAAAAATGATACTGGCAACCAAGAACCAAAGTTCGTAATGAAGGCACTCGGGCTCTCGAATAGCGATGCTTTTGCTAGAAGTATTATTATTAGAAATGCCGAGTTCTATGCAGACGGATATATTTGTAAACTGCAGTAATTTGCGGAATAATTATCATATTACCAAAGTGATGGTAAGGAAACAATCCTTGGGTATAATTAGGATTTATTCGGGTTAAGATATCGTCTTGTAATGAGAATACCAATAATATGGTTAGTAACAATTGAACATTTGAACAATTTTAACAAGTGAAGTATCACCCCAATCTCCCCCATTCAGAGACACCGTAGTCCTCAAGCTTCTGCTGAAGACGTCCTTTAAAACTGGAGACCAGAGCTGTCCAAGAGCTTAAAATGCGACAATTCTGGAGTATTTGGAGTTTCTAACGTCTCTGGACGTACAGGTAGAGGAACATCCGCCAGTGCCTGAAGAATGCTGACGACGTATCTACTCGGTTCTAGAGGAGAACCAATACGTAAGGCTGCATCAGCCTTACGCATTTCTCTCCATTCACTTCCTTGGCACAGTGGTAAAGTGCTCGACTCAGGAATGTAAATATAGTTTAGTCAAAAAGATTAGAGATCGATCCCTGGTCGAGGAAAGTTAATTTTTGATCATATAACAAAGTGGCGCAGTCAGTACAGTCCTAAAGAGACTCCTCAGCATTCTCTGAGGACAATAATTATTGTTGTGTCATCAAAACAACTCACCTAAGACACTAGTCGAGCCACTGCCTATTCGGACAACCATTGAGGTCAGCAGATCCCCTACCCCATTCAAGAGAGAATGATAAAAAACTCACTCTGAGTTGAAAAATGCCGGCCAAAGGCCCTTCTCCTCCCTGACTAGGTAACGGAGTATCTAAGATTTCCCTTACGGGTGAGAGACTTTCTTGCCAGAGTGGTGGCTCAACTCAGGAATGTCAATGTAGTTTAGTCGGAAATATTGGAGATTAAGATGGTGGTAAGCGAATTTTTGATGATACCGCATAAATTATCATATCTAATAATATAAAACGCCAACCGTACGTACGTACGTACGTATGCACGGAGGGGTTGGAGGGGTCGTGGGAGTGGGGAGAGTCGGAGGCTGGAGGGGTTGGGGGCGGGAGGAGTCGGAGGCGTGAGAAGTCGGAGTGAGTAGGTGGCGGGGAGAGTCGGAGGAGTTGGGGGCGGGAGGAGGCGGAGGAGTTGGGGCGGGAGGAGGCGGAGGAGTCTGATGAGTTGGAGGCGGAGGGAGTGGGTGGCGGGGAGAGTCGGAGGAATCGTTTTTGCCTGCTTTAAGTAAGCTTTCCAGCTAGTTCTATAATAAGACAAGGTGTCAAGTATGTGATGTTCACCGTTGTCTCCCACCCGGCTTCTTTCTTACTCCGTAAAATCGTACTTAAAGGAACGATTTTAAACCAACCACCACTTTTTTTTTTTTAGCCATGTTTTTAAAAACCGTGTAGTACTTCTGATCATTCAGGTTTGAAACACAATTGAAGTGTTATAGTGACAGTAGCAATCACCTCAACCGTATCAAACGCCTGTCAACCAATAATTTACTCCATCGATCGAAACTCATTACCCTGAGGACTGTTTCCTTGTAGGATATGCTGATGATGATGTGGCGGCAGTAGTACCCATAATATTGTTTTTTTAGGATTAAGAAAAATGTTCTCCAAAATAAAAATGTCCACTCTCGGTTTGGACCTTCCTGAACAATTTTGGTTCCTGTCTATCGGGAATCCTTGTAATGGGCGAAACTAAACAAAGTTATTTTCCGATTTCCGATTTACATGAAATTCTCGGGGATTGTGCAGGTTGGCGTGTAGATGGTCCCCAATGAGGCTAGTGCAAGGTACTCAAAGATTGATGTTATGGCATTAGCTACTAAGTATGCATCATCGCTCCCAGATTGACAGAGCTCATAGCCTCAGTGCATGCACAAATGTAAAAAGCTTTCACCTGAATTCGATGACATTTTCAGAGATTGTTGGGGTTGGTGTGTAGATGGTCCCCTATGAAGGTGCCCTGTATACTAAGAGACTGGTGTTTTGATAATAGCTACTATACGTATATTAATATCATCTGTATTAATACATTTATGGTTACGGGGAAGCTATGTGCCACACCCGTTTGGTGAACTTTTTTTCAAATCTCCCCCTTAAGGCAGAAAACGCACACCATGAGAATATCAATAAAAAAATTTAATTTTAATGGGGAGGACGCTGAGGACTTATCCCGGCCCTAGGGATACGGGAAGGTGAGAAGGTAGGTGTGGAGCAGATATAAGAGGGATGAAGGGAAGTGCGTCATAAAATCCCCATCAATTCAAGAATCATGCATAAATGAGAGTGCTATTTCTTTCATCTCACAGTCAAAACAAGGTAATTTAAATTCGTTTTGTTAAAAGAAGACGGTTCCTGGGACATAAAATAGAAGGGTCGAATTGGTAGGTAAAAGGAAGACTAAGGTGAAGTGCGAGCGAAAAGCCTGACCGGTGTCCTGATTGGCTTTTACTCCCTCCTCTCTTTCCACCCCTTTCCCAACCCATCACCGCTACACCGTCCAATGTTAGTTTCCAATCCTCGACAACCCAATACTCCTTTTTCCCTCTTCTTCTTCGCCCTTCAACTTCCTCTTCACCGCCGCAAACTCCGGAAGCACGGAGTGTCGATTAAACGGCTGTGATAAGGTCGGCCGAAGGAATGAGTCGGTCAAGATAGCGTCTCGCTCGATACATGAACGCCATATCAGAGTCATTTCATCTAAGTTCGGTCTCTTGAAATGTCTCCAGTAATAGCTTACTTTTTTTAAGTCACTTTTCTTCAATTTTTTCTATCTCGACGGCTGTAAAAGTTTTTCTGAGCAATAAATGGAGAAAAATACGTTGGAAGGGAGAATTTCATTAACGTCTCGGAAAAACACAAATCTTGTAATGTCCCAAACTGATAACGTGACCATTTCCAGGTTCGTTGTGGAGAGGGTCACGTAAAGCAAGTGCCATATATGCAAATAAACTGAAATATACATCCTTCCCAGAACACCAAGGGCATGGAATGCGATTTGTCAATAGTGTGAGTATTTATAGATGATGGCTGTATTCATATGTTCGCGATCGCTGTCAGAGGGTTTCGATTGGCGGGGTTCTATCAGGTCCCTTGACACTAGGGATGGGTATCGATAATCGATATTTCAAAATATCGATACTTTCGTTACGATACTCGATATTCTAGTATTGATACTGCACTATCCGATATTTTCGGATATCGATACTTTGGATCCGATATTTCTAAATATCGAATATCGATACTGTTCTCGGGGAAAATTCAACATAATGGCTAAAAAATGAAGAAAGTAGAGAGGCTTTTGGGTCATTACTCTTTGGTTGCACAAATAACGTTTATATCATGGAAAAAATCACTCTGCTTGGACTCTTAATAGTGAAAAATGAATAAAAGTTGTTTGAAAAATTATTTTTCTTGAGAAAATTGGATGATATTGATAGTTTGTGACACTAAAGTATCGATACTCGATATTTTAAAATATCGATACTCATGCCCAACGATACTTGGGATATCGATACTCGGATACGATACAGTATCGATACAAAATATCGATACTTTTATAACGATACCCATCCCTACTTCACACCAACTTCAGGAGTTCCGCAGGGTTCTCACTTAGGCCCTCTGCTATTTTCGGTCTTTATTAACGACGTGTCCAATATATTTTCTGGGGTTAGCTTTCTCCTGTTCGCCGACGACCTCAAGATTTTTTGAGCTGAGGCGGATCTTGATGATGTCGATATCCTTCAGTCGAATATTGACTCTCTTTTTCAATACTGCAGCAAGAATGGTATGGAACTTAATGTCAGTAAATGCTGCTCAATATCTTTCTCGAAGGCCAATGCGACCATTGAAGCTCCCTTCAATATCAACGGCACACCATTGTCAATGAAAACCGAAGTTCGTGACCTTGGAGTGATCTTCGATGCAAGGCTTTCATTCTCGGCTCATTACTCACAGCTTGCCTCAGCGCACAGTAGGTACTGTGAGTTTATGGATCAAGTGATCAAAAATCAATTTGTGGAGAGTTCTGTAAGAGAAAGTTGCTCTGATCATGGATTGCATACTACTTCACATTTTAAGGAAAGAAAATTGCACAATAAATAATATTAGAAGGAGTTTATTAATTTTTATCATATTTTTAAATATTGAAATATTAAATTCAAAACAAAAGTAACATTTCACCAATTTTACGAAAGTTTAGGTACCGAAACATGGGTAATAATTAGATGTCTTTAGAAGTGCATTACTTTGAATGAAGAATCTAAATCGTCACTGTCATTAGAGCTGCTGATGCTGGAGAGAGTGCTTCCACAACTCAGTTCCATAGCGTTAGATGCGCTTGGTACAGCATTAGATAGCAGTTTTGTGGCTGGTGGTCGTGTCAATGAAGTCCCTAATCAGATACTGGTTGATGACTTCATAATCTTTTCTGTTCTATTCTGTTGATATGAAAAATGCCAGGATCTGATTTTTTTTTCCTCTCCACACTTTCCTGCTACTTTAATTTTTCAAAAAGCTTTCTATTCGTATTGAAAATTTCATAGAATAAAAAGTCGCGCCTAGTCGCGGCAAATTCCAACGGGATTGAGTCAATGAATAGTGCCAGAAAACATTCATTAAGTGCTCTAATTCCTCATTTCTCCTCTTTTCGAGAAATTCACTATTTAATGTTAAGGTTTAAGAAGAAAAATTGGGAATTATTATTGTGACGATTTTACCGAGAGCTTAGGGGGAATTCATACTTCAAAAATTATTACAAAACGTGAATAAAGCACATACTTATGCCGTGACTCGTCATGAAGAGCAATAAGACCCAACTTGTTGATATGACGGTATCCGCACTCGTAATGAGCTGGTAGTTCATCGTTAGCGTTTTGGGTGAAATGAGTTATTAACATAAATGATCGCGGAACTTGCCCTCTGGTGATCCGTTAGAGGCTTGTGAGGTCAGGAAACCTATTTAAACGTGCTCAAAGACTATCTGGGGATAGGTTTTTGCACTCCTTTCCAATACTAATAGACGGTCGTTTTTTCGATTTTTTACACATACTCAAAGTACTGTGCAGCGTCGAGGCAGCTTGGCTTTCTGATGAGAACTACACGCATGTTTACCAATGTTCATTGCCTCATAGTGTTGTATGTGTCCCTCGTGAGAGGCCGTCTGGAGTTCGCCTCCTGTGTGTGGAATCCCTCCTACGCAACGCGTAGTGATGCGATGGAGCGGATCCAACGTAGATTCCTCAAGTACGCGCATTTAAGGGCCCGGAGTGATGGAGTTGAGTTCTGCGATGTTGCTGTGCGGGTGTCTCTTGGACTTGCTTCTTTGAAGGAGAGGAGGAAAATAGCTGATATTGTTTTCCTAGTGAAATTGTTAAATGGCCCATACGACTCACCCTCCTTGCTCAACCTTGTGAATGAAGGGTTCCATCCTACGAAGAGTAGGCCAAGAGACTTTTTCTCACCATCTTTTGAGGGAACCAACTACGCTATGAATAGCCCTCAACGGACACCGAACGAGTCGCCAGTCGACATTGATCCGTTTTTCGACAGTGTGAATAACATTAAGTCAATGCTATCTAATTTTACCTGCAGTATTAAATTAGTTTATTTGTGACAAATTTAATTTCTTATTTATAACTTTCATTTTGTTTTTCACTTACTGTAGCTGAGAATTGTTGAAAAATTCTTAATATGTAATTGGGAATAAAATCCCATAATGTTTAATAAATAAAATGATTCCTGTGGATACTCGGAGTGCCCTGTGCAGAGAGCGGGAGGAGCTTGAGCTTGAATACTACGAATTGGTTTTGAATAATATCTCGTCATAAATAATTACGTTCCATCCAAGGGAGGCGTCTGAAGGTTTAGCGCCATCTGCTGCTCATCAGATGAGCCTGATTGTGAGTGGGATTCATTCCCCTCCTCTCATTACCGGCCATTCATGCGGCACTGGTCTTCCAAATCAATATGAACATTAAGGGGATCTCAGTCGATCACCGTTCGTGATCACCGTTCTTAGTATTTCGCGAAATTGAAGGCCCAAAAACTTAAAAAGTTGTAGGTACCTAAATTTGATATTTTGAAGGATTCTAGAAATTCATTAGTGCATGGCCCTAGGGAATTTACAAACTCGTAGGGAGCGAACGGTTTGTCCTACAGAGCTCCGCGTGGTCTATAAGAATTCTATACTATCTTAAATTGAAGGAACAATATAATATTGTATATCAAAATTTTTTGAGTTAGGGCGTTTTCAAAATTTCAAAATTCATTTTTGAACCCTTAGAAGTGACTACTGTCTCACTCTTGCTCTAGCCTTTGGCTTAGTTGGATCTCCCCATCGTTATTTCATTGTTCTCATTCTTTTTCTAAAACCCAAAAGAGGTTCTTTATTTTGTTCTGTTTCATTGTGTCTGTCCAGAAGGGTTTTGCTTTTGTTTCTCTTTTTCGCTTTTTCAATTTCCATTTCGTTTTATCCTAAGCAGAGGATACAATATATCAAAATTTGATATTTAATATTTAATATTATTTGATTGAATTTCTTTTGATATTTAATATTTAATAATATTTAATATTATTTGATTGAAATTCTTTCTTTCGGATTTAGTATATTTCGTTTTTCCTAACTGGCAGTTTCCTTTTTTGGTTTATTATTTTCAATAATGAACCTTTGGAATCGACCAAGAAAAAAAATTTTTCACACCTTCTCAAAATTTGATGGTTTACGTTTCAAGGTACGTAGAATCCAAAAATCGAATAAAAATTTGGCCGTCCGTCCGCCGTACGCGGCACTTTTGCCACTTAGCATTGACCGATTTTGATGAAATTTGGTATGTAAGCTCCATTCGGGGTCTAGTTGTGCCCCGAAGATTTTGGTTGATGTAGGTCAGTTCTAAGGGTTCCACAATTAATTTTGAAATTCTGAAAACGCCCTTACTCGAAAAATTTTGATATAAAGGTATTGTTCTTCCTTCAATTTAAGATTCTATAGAATTTTTTGAGACCACGCGGAGCTCTGTAGGACAAACCGTTCGCTCGCTACGAGAATTTAAGGGTTTTACGTACGATAAATCAGAAACACGAGTGTGAATCGCAAAAGAGGCCTAATCTCCGTTCAAATTTTAGTTGATCGAAATGCGATCGATGTTTTTCTTCATGTTGGATGGTTGGTGGCTTTGCAGACGAGTGATCTATATAGAAAAATAATAAACCATTGTGCAATAATTTGCAGCGTTTTTTTGTCCTTTTCTCATTGAGTGAGCTTTAGTTTATTTTAGATAATAAGTTCATTGAAAATTAATTTATTTTTCCCGGATTCTGAAATGGAGCAGAGGTTAAATTTAAAGACTGATTATATTATGATTGGAAAATTTCCAATTTGATAAAGTCAAAGCTTACAATATAATATTTGCATTACAATAATATTGTAATGTAAATATTATATTGTAAGCTTTGACTTTATCAAATTGGAAATTTTCCAATATTAAATGGAAATTTTAAATATTATTTAATATTGGTTTTGGAAATATTCAAATTTGGGGGGGGGGGGTTAAAAAAATTGTCTTGGTCGAGCGAGGTTTATTGTTCTAGTTCCACAACGGATTTCAATGAAGAAAATTTCCAAAAATTAGCCAAACTATTTCTCGAAAATTCTCTGAAATGGGTGACACGTTGAAAGTGAAAGTTGGAAAAACGCTGCAAATTATTACAGAATGGTTTATTATTTTTCTACATAGATCAATCGTCTGCAAAGCCACCAACCATCCAACATGCAGAAAACTATCGATCGCCTCTAAACTTTCAACGGAGATTAGGCCTCCTTTGCGATTCACACTCGTGTTTCTGATTTATCGTACGTAAAACCTTTGAATTCTCGTAGGGAGCGAACGGTTTGTCCTACAGAGCTCCGCGTGGTCTCAAAAAATTCTAAAAATTCTATAGAATCTTAAATTGAAGGAATGAAATAATATTTTATATCAAAATTTTTTGAGTTAGGGCGTTTCAAAATTTCAAAATTAATTTTTGAACCCTTAGAAGTGACCTACATCAACCAAAACTTTCGGGGCACAAATAGACCCCAAAATTTGGGGCCTATTTGATGGAGCCTACATACCAAATTTCATAAAAATCGGTCAATGCTAAGTGGGCTTAGCGTACGGCTGGCGAAATTTTTATTCGATTTTTGGATTCTACGTACCTTGAAACGTAAACCATCAAATTTTGAAGGGGTGTTAAAAAAAAAAAAAAATTTTTTGGTTGATTCTAAAGGTTCATTATTGAAAATAATAAACCAAAAGGGGACATCGCCAGCTGTATGCCACCGGATTCGCACACAGCTTTCTGCAATCGCAGCGGTAATCAGATGCCGCCCGCGACGGCTGTTTGGTTAGCAGAATTCCGGCATCCACCTGGGAAACCTGCAGCCCCTTTTGTTTGTCTCCGAGCGAGTCAGGCGAAGATTAAACGCCTCCCGCTCCGCCCCCGACGAGCGCATCCCCGCCGCACGTTCCGAAAACTGTGCCAAAACCGACTCTTCCCTCACGGAACCGCAACCCGTAGCGTGTCGCTCACCCCCGCCGGTCATAAACTACCGGCACCGCTCCGCAACCCGCGTCTGCGGAACTAACCGTTCCGTTACCCGCTAACCGAACTGGAACCCCCGCAGTTCCACCGGAGTGTCTCCCCCGTCAGCGTTCGTAGATTAGTTCGGGGGTTCAAACCCCGCGTAATAAACGGTTCCACGTTAACATTCGCAAGGTCGTTTAACATAACGGTCTACGTGCGCTCCTCGTATCGTTAATGCGGTTCTCGTTCTACAGCTATTATCGTTGTTACAGTCGTTATACAATAAATACCTACTCCTACCAGCTTCTGACATCTATTTCCCCTTCCATCGAAATTATAGCGTTTACGCCATAACCAAGCCGATAATATTCCCATTTAGAAACTGATTAGTATCACAATGACGACCTCACAGTACTTGGATTCACCACGAAGTTGAACCAACATTGACTCGATTGAGGTTTCCCAGAAGCACCATCTTGATGATAATCACCAATTCCACAGCAAACATCACGAACAGTCGGTAACCTGTGAAACCACGAGGCAGCTAAAACCACCTCGCTCGGTAAAATATACGAGGAGTGTTGAGTGAGCTCCAGGAAACTATAAAATAGTGGCACTTCTAGAATGGGAGGATTGAATAACCAGACTGGTGCTGGAATTAATCCAAAACTTTACTAAACTTGAAAACAATACTGCTACTCATATTTCGGTAGGAATCGACCGAGAAAAAAATTTTAACACCCCCTCAAAATTTGTTGGTTAACGTTTCAAGGTACGTAGAATCCAAAAATCGAATAAAAATTTTGCCGTCCGTCCGCCGTAATGAAATTTGAGCTGGAGAAATTGCTGGGGAAGGCAGGCTTTGAGATACGGTTTATTATTTTTCTGTATAAATCAAGCGCCAAGAACGCTTTTGCTTCAAAATCGAGTTTATTTAGATGGAATAAACGCCTCACACTCCATTCGAAGAAATAAAAATTCCTTCATTAAGAAATTAAGAAATTTGATTACTGGTTGCTAAGGAAGCGTAACCCACGGCTTAGTATCCATGGCTCATCTTCTAATTTTCTCTGCTTTCACGGCTCCTCGATTGTTTGCCTTGACTGATGCTGTTATAGTGGGGGTATAGCAATACTAGACCTTGCAGTGCCTAACCGCTGATCATCGCCTGTCATAGGAGCATCTAGGGAGAGAGAGTGGTGGAACGGCCTGAGCGCTGCCTGGCGACGATTAGATGAACCTTCCGGAGCTAAAAACCTACGTTATCTCTTATCAGTCCGCTGATGTGATGACAACTCGGCTGACACTTTTACCGAGAATTCTAGTAGTTTTGCCTTGCTGATTTTCCGCGTGTTTTGCCTGATTTTTCGAGAATCCTTCAGTGCGAGAATCTGGATGATGGGTTTCTTGAAGAAATTTCCAGACTTTTCCAAGTTGTGTGGCTACCCTTAACTTACTTTCATTTCATAGAATCCAAAATTTGTAAGCTCTGTCGAATTGATACCTACCTACTTGGTATGGTAGCGGAAACATTATTTTCACTTTT
Organism: Apolygus lucorum; assembly: GCA_009739505.2. NCBI lineage: Eukaryota > Metazoa > Arthropoda > Insecta > Hemiptera > Miridae > Apolygus > Apolygus lucorum. Next base: position 54,827,684 of record CM019179.2, read on the forward strand.
CAAGGTTAAAAGAATGTTCTCCAAAATCAAAATTACTGCTTAACCTGAAGCTTATCCAATGGAGTGCTTGCATACTAAATATGTTTCACTAGTGGAACGAATAATATTGATTAATGAATTGTATTATTAAAGAAAAAATCCTTTTGACGGTGCTATTAGAGCTTTCCTTACTTCTAGGCCCGGTGAATTTCGGAAAACTAAGCAAATACCTTTGTTGTACATAATTTTACTGAATTTTTGAGAAGAATCACTATGTTCAAAACGACTTCACTATCTCTAAAATGGTGTTAAACCCTCAGGTTTTCAATGATATTTCAATGATGATCCCCCATATTACGCAGATTTATTCGATGCGGTTATTGAAGAATGATTTGATTTCTGGGGATTTAATGACAGCAGAATAATGACGTAGTTTTGCAGGTATGTTGTTGTCGAAATACACACAAGGGACAGCCATTCATTTTTTTGATCTCACACATGATCTAAGTACCTATTGAATTTTCATTGAATCAGTTTGGTTCATCTCTCGAGACAGAAAAACACAACCACGGGAACGCAAAACAATGGTACGGAAACAATGTTTGGGTGAGATCGAGTCTAACCAGTTGTAAACAAACGACGGAAATTTGTTACGAAATTTATCAATGTAGCTCTGTCCGTAATCCGTAAAATATCTAATTTTCAAATTAGTTAGTTGACATCCGCGAAGCTCACTCCCACCTCATCAATTCGTTCTACGGAAGACAGAATCCGGCTTTAGGAATCGCCTACATCACATCGAGCGACTGATAAGAGAGATAACGTATGTCTTGAGCTCCGGAAGGTTCATCTAATCGTCGCTATGCAGCGCTCAGGCCGTTCCACCAAGTTCTCTCCCTAGATGCTCCTGCCTGTCATCTAAAACAGTCTCGCAAAAATTCATTTTTTTCAACTGCTTGCCTATCATTGCCGGGCCCCGCGCTACTTCGCGTATCATCAGCAATCGACTGGTGAGTTGCGGGATAGTATCCTAGACAAAATAAGTACTTATTATATTTTCCAATTTCATCTAACTTCCTCGGTTATCATGAAATAGTCCCTACATTTTATAAAATTCTCCAAAATCGGCTAAATATTAAGCACTTGCAAAAAATCGAAATATAGGAGAATCTCAACAAAAATTAATTTATTCATTTTGCATAAGTATTTTTAGCAAATCAAACAGTGTTTGCTACGTTTGCCTAGAGGAGACGCCACTGAAAAGGAACCAAAATTGTACAGGAAGGTCCAAAACGTGAAACGCGAGTGGAAATTTTTATTTTGGAGACCATTTTTTTTTTCAACCATGAAAATTTCATGGTTGAAAAAAATGGTCTCCAAAATAAAAATTTCCACTCGCGTTTCACGTTTTGGACCTTCCCGTACAATTTTGGTTCCTTGTCAGTATTTTTCACATTTAAAGTGAAAAAAATGATTCCGGCTACCTCGGTAGACTCGGGAGCAAAATAAACAGTTGTGTAATAATTTGCAGCGTTTTTAAGTTTTTTTTCAGCCTGTCTCTTCCGTTTTGGTTTATTATTTTCAATAATGAAACACTGGAAACGACCAAGAAAAAAAGTTTAACCCCCTCCCCCCCACAAAATTTGTTGGTTTACGTTTCAAGGTACGTAGAATCCGAAAATCGAATACAACATTTTCCTTCCACCCACCGTACGCGGCACTTTCCTTAGTTTATGGACCGAATTTGATGAAATTTGGTATATGGGCTCCATTTGGGGTCCAGTTGTGCCTCGGAACTTTTGGTTGTCAGTCACTTCTAAGGGGTGAAAATTAAGGGTTAAAATTTTCAATAGCGCCCTAGCTCGAAAACTTTCGAAATAAAGGTATTGTTTCTTCACCAATTTGAAATAGTATTGACTTTTTAGAGACCACCCGGAGCAGTGTAGGACAAACCGTTCGCTCCCAACGAGAACATAAGGGTTGAACTTACGATAAATCAGAAACACGAGTGTGAATCGCCAAAGAGCGATCTCCGATAGAATGTTTAGATGAATCTCCGATGAAAGTTTAGCTAACCAAAAATACGATCGCTTTTCGTTACGTCGAGTTGTACTCAGTTTTGCGCCCTCAGCAACCTGTAATCCAATTTCCTAATAATTAGGGCCATATTTCTTCCAAATAAACTTGTTTGTAAAGTAGGTAGGTAGTACCTACGTCTATTGTTGGTAGGTGGTGCAAGGGCAAAGCCGTGTTCTTTGCAGACGAGTGATCTATATAGGAAAATAATAAACATCAGTGTAATAGTTTGCAGCGTTTTTATAGTCGATCTAAAGGGAAACACGTTGGGACATCCAGATTTCGTGATATCCCATAACTTTCTTTTGTATTTACTCTTACTGGTTATATTCTACTAGTATTTTATAGTTCACTTTACCTCGTTCTCATCTGCAGAAATCGTTAGTCAGCGAAACGCAGGTGTTGGGAATGGTTGAGGTATCAACTTGTGGCCCATCCGGTGCCCTTAATAGTGAAAACCACCGCGGGATGGGAAGGAGAGACCGACCCAACTATAGCAATTTTCGCCATGAATAATTTACACGAACTTATGGCAACAGTAGGAGCCCTTCAATTTTATATGTATGACCTCCCGTTCACGGGACCCAACGGGGCGGGCGAAGCCGAAGTTTGCCGAATGGATGGAAAAGGTGGGTTCGTGGCGTTCGGTTATTGTGAGAAGGGTGGTTTCCATGCGGGGCCAACTTCCTTCTGGTGTGTGGAGGAAAGGAATATATCCCAATAAAGCGGTTTTCCTACGGGATAAAGTTCCGTCCCGCGCCGGGTCTTCTGGGCGCTTCAGTTTGTTCCCTTTACGACTACAACCCGCATTTCAGATAAGGATGCGGAATGGATGTGATTCAACGCTTTCTCGATGGCGCCGCGAAGCTGAAGGCGCTATTCAGTACCAAGTTTTGTTGTAGCATGGTGTGAGTAGTGCTGAACAAAGTTTCCGCTCTTGAACTCACGGAAGGAGTCTCACCTTCGTGACATTTGCTCTAAAAGACCTTGAGTCGAAACTCTAAACTCGATGGTTGATGACTCTAATAATTCTATGCACTATTTGTACTTGGAAGTGTAGAACACAGTTGATAACTTGCTTGATATATTCCGCCAACATTCAAATTAGAAATGCGGGGAATTTCGTGTAGCTGGTTATCGTTACGACGTAACCAACAGTAATTAGTGCCGAGTCTGCCAAGGTTGCCGGAAGCATTGTTTTCACTTTTCTTGATTGAAAAAACTGCAAATTATATCACAAATTAGTAAATTAACTAGATGGGCTCCTTATGTGCTCAGTTGTTATGTTATTGATACTTAGTAAATAAAAATATCATTGAAAAAAATGTTCATTATTTTTCTGTATAGAAAATCGTCTTCAAAGATCAAAACTTTGCCGCGGTCACTGTTTTTTTTTTTTTTTTTTTTTGGAAACCATCTATTGGTACTACCTATCTACTACATACCAGCTTCACACCTTCACAATTAAGATTATTCGGAAGAAATAAACGCTTCACATTCGATTCGAAGAAATAGGGAGTTGTGGGTTCCTTCATATGGAAATTTGATAACTAGGTTGCTAAGGACGCAAAGCTGAATACTACTCGAAGAAACGCGATCGCATTTTGGTTAGCTAATCAATGGAAATTAGACCTCTTTGGTAATTCACAGTCGTGTTTCTGATTTATCGTAAGTCCCACCCAGCTCTCGTAGTGAGCGAACGGTTTGTCCTACATAGCTCCGCGTGGTCTCTAAAAATTCTAGAAGTTCAATACTATTTCAAATTGTTGAAAAAACAATACCTTTATTTCGAGAGTTTTCGAGCACTCTTGGACATTTCAACCATCAATTTTCTCACCTTAGAGGTGACTGACATCTACCAAAATATTCGGGGCTCAACTAAATCCCAAATGGAGCCCATATACCAAATTTCATCAAAATCGATTCATGGTAAGAAAGGAAAGTGCCCTGTACGGCGGAAGGACGGAAAATTTTTTATTCGATTTTCGGATTCTACGAACCTTGAAACGTAAACCAACAAATTTTGAGGGGGGTTTAAAATTTATATTTTCTTGGTCGACTCCAAAGGTTCATTACAGAAAATATTCAACCGAAATGATCCTAAACATCAAATTTTCCACTCGCTTTTTACGTTTTAGACCTTCTTAAACAATTTTGGTTCCTTGACTGTCGTGAAATCCTTGTAACGGGCAAAACAGTACGAAGATGTTGTCCGATTTTGATCATTTTCAGGGATTCGGGGATTGTGAGGGTTGGCACTCACGGATCGTGGATTTGAGACTCTGAATGGTTCCTCGTCAAATTCATCGACTGATCATCAAATTTTAAGGGTAGTGGCAGGAACTTTGGGGATGAAGTTCTGATCATTGGTACACTATGCATTCACCAACGAGAACATTTTGATCCTCCAAAAGTTTCCTCCCTATGTCGATGGAATTTTTCAGGAAATGTTTATTTAGGACTATTTAGGATGATTTTCTCTACATTTCATCGTCTTCTGATCATCAAATTTTGTGGGTGAAAATAGGTATATTAAAATGGCATAATACTTCATTAGCCAAGCAGCTGCGTAAACTTTTTTATGTTTTTAAATCTTTGGGTGGTTTCCTGAACTCTTATTATTTAAAAATGGTATATTATGGCCTTTTTTCTTCCTTACTGCAGTATGGTATTATTATTTGGAGGGGGGGGGGGGGGGTGCTACAAAAACGCGGTTAAGGGTCCTTCAGACAGTTGAGAATATTATTATTAAAATTATGTTAAGGAAGCCCTCCAGATACCACACAAGTTGGTTGTATCGAGACTTCGACAAATTGTGTATTTCTGATTTATTTATTCGAGAGGCCTGTACTTTTGTATATAAAACGGGAGTGGATGTGGAAGATACCTGTACAGGCAAATATGTCACAAGAACTACAGAAAGGGCTAATTTGACTACCGAAGATACATATTGAACTATATAGGAGAAGCGCTTATGTTGTTGCTCTGAATTTTTTCTATGAAAATAATATTAGTTTTAGTGAATTTAAAAACGTATTGGCCTTAAAAAGGCATGTTACAGACTTGTTGATGAACTCACATCATTAGGACTCCTGTTTATATCTTTCATAGTGCCATTGACAGCAGGAATAGTTTATTAGTTTAGAATTAATGAGACTCCACGGAAAAACACAAGTTCACTGAGAACTTAACTTTCCGTGGGCACATTATAAATTTATTGAAGATGTTAACATTAATTTTCGCGGATGTTTTGTAATTTCTTTTTTTCTTTTCTTCTCATGATTCGTATGTGAAATTTTGTATTGCGCCAATAAATAGATAAATAAATGAATAAATAAATAAATAAAATTGAAGTTTCGAATGGCCACTATTCATCAGGTCATTTAAGTATACGAAGTAACTGAGTGCCACACCCACTTGGCACGCGGCTGCATCCAATCAGGGTGCAATAAATCCATGTTACGTACTCAATTCATAGGGGGTCAACTACTCCAAAACCAGCACATTCCTTGAAAATGTCATCGAAATCGAACTGTAATATCTTATAGTTGCCTATAAAAGTATTTGTAGTCTCTGTGCATTCACCAACGAGATTACCATGATGCTCCAAAAGTTTCCTTCCTATTTCAATGGACTTTTTTCAGGAAATTTAGTGAGGACTCGGGATGATTTTCTATAAATTTCATTGTGTTCTAATCATCAAATTTTGTGGGTGGAAATAGATACATTAGTTGGCCTCTATTCATCAGGTCATCTGTAGGTACAATCGTTTATGTAAAAACGCTGCAAATTATTACACGATGGTTTATTATTTTTATTTTTCTATATAGATCACTCATCTGCAAAGCCACCAACTATCCTTCATGAAGAAAAACATCGATCGCATTTCGGTCAGCTGAAATTTGAACGGAGATTAGGCCTCTTCTGCTATTCAAACTCGTGTTTCTGATTTATCATACGTCCAACACTTAAATTCTCGTAGGGAGCGAACGGTTTGTCTTACAGAGCTCCGCGTGGTCTCAAAAAATTCTATACTATCTTAAATTGATGGAAAAACAATACCTTTACCGTAAAACCGTCAAACTTTACCCCACCAGGGGTAACTTTACCCCAAAAAGCTAGAATCTTCAATTGTGACGTAAGCGTGGTAGAACTTGGATAAAAGTTAGCTATTAGAGTTTTCGCCACGTCTTTTGTGACGACCGTCCGCGTGTAATATCCATGCTACCGTCTGAAAATGGTGACTGCGCATGCGTGACGACTCGGACGACGAGCTCGGTCGTCTTGGACGCCGACAAATGCCGGCGTTTGACGGCGTCGAGAACGACGGCTTTCTTGACGACTCTACCCTTGATAACCTCACACTTTTATAACCAATTTCAATTTAGATCGGATGTAGCCGGATTTTGTGTTGTGTTCGACGGTCGACTCCCGTGTTTTGGTTCTCGATTTTAGCTTTCATTTCTCGAACAGTTTTCTTTTTCCCGGGAATTATCAAGTTTTTCATCTCTCGAAACAAACTATTCGTCACCAGAATTCTGTTATCTTCACATCAAGATCAAGTGAATCCAACGTATACTGTTGTTGACTCCGTGCGAATTTTACATTGTTTAAATGTCAATGAAATTTCTGAATAAATGCACCCTTGTTTTTCATTTAATGTTGTATATTATTTATTCATCAACAACATACCTAACTACAGATCTACAATAAACAGGCAACGGGAGTCAGTTCACGTAAGTAGGTACCATTTAAGATTTCAACTGATAGTTCCGTTTGCTGTGATCATCGTACTTGTAAGTTGCATGACAAATTGGAAAGTTCATTACCTTTGAAAATATACCTTCTTTTCACACAATAATAGGTATTTGGTTAATTATGGATGTGTGCATTAAATGCACACCTAAATTTTAGGTGTTACGTCTATAAGTTCGTAGATCTATCCTAGTATGATAGATCTGTACTTCCGTTTTTGTAATAGTAGGTAGGTAGAAACGAAGTACCTACCTACTCTAAATTATCTATAGATATGTTACGGACGTGTTGTAAGACAAACAAGGAACCAGTAGAAAGGTAGCTACTGCAAAATCGGTAGTTAGTAGGTATTTTAGACCCAAAAAATGCAGTAAGAGCTCTGGAAAAGCTAGTGTAGTTCACTACTTTCTAAAGGTGAAAAGGATCAAAATCATCAGTAGGTAGGTTTTTATATCGCAATGTAGGGTCAGAAAGGGATGTAAATAGGTATCCAAGTAGTAATAAATTTATTGCCTTTTCAATACTGCAAACATTTTTATTTTCGATCTGAAAAATTCATTTCGAGACCCCCCCGAAGTCTGAATCAGCTGTTCGCTATCGGCCATTTTCAAGTGACTTCACAGGTCGGTAGCTGTTTAGCGTCACTTTCAGAGTCCGCACCTAATTTTGTGACGACTCGAAATCCACCAAAAAAAGTTAGCATCTGCGTCTGCTGGCCCCATCTGTCTCGAGTCGTCACGATCTCAAGTCGTCACGTCTGACGTGGCGAAAACGTCAGACACTGAAAGTGTTTTCTTTATTCTCCACATCCCAGAGAATCGATGCGGCTTGCGATGTCGCCTTTATCCATGTTATCAGCTGTTATCAGTCATAGTTTCCTGTTCAGCTGTTTTTGTCCTGTTTCTCGTGCTCCAAAATTTCTTCCATATCAGGTGTTTGGAGTGGATTTACCAGGCAAGCCCTCATCATATCACTTTCAATAGAGAGTTTTCGCCACGTCAGACGTGACGACTTGAGATCGTGACGACTCGAGACAGATGGGGCCAGCAGACGCAGATGCTAACTTTTTTGGTGGATTTCGAGTCGTCACAAAA